>CM053501.1:54018812-54382340 GCA_028627145.1 Eidolon dupreanum | reverse complement strand
TTACTTTGGATAAGTAGCCAGGAGTGGAATTGCTGGGTTATAGAGTAATTCTATTTTTAAGTTTTTGAGGATCTCCATACTGTTTTCGATAGTGGCTACACCAATTTGCAATCCCACCAACAATGCATGAGGGTTCTCTTTTCTCCACATCCTCACTTACGCTTGTTTGCTTACTGATGATAGACAGTCTGATAGGTGGGAGGTGTAATCCCATTATGATTTTAACATGCATTACTCTGATGATTAGTAGTGTAGAGTATTTTTTCATATGTCTATTGGCTATCTGCATGTCCTCTTTGGAGAAATGTCTATCAGGTTCTCTGCTCATTTCTTAATTGGATTGTTAGCTTTCTTGAGTTGTGTGAGTCTTTTATACATTTTGGGTATTAACCCCTTATTGGATATATCATTGGTGAATATCTTCTTGCATTTAGTAAGTTGTCTTTTCATTTTTGATGGTTTCCTCTGCTGTAGTCCTGTTTATTTATTTTTAATTGATGTAGTCCCATTTGTTTATTTTTTCTTTTTTTTTCCCCTTGCTCAAGAAGATATATTAAAAAAATATTACTAAGAGCAATGTCAGAGAGTTTATTGCCTTTGTTTTTTGTTTTCTAGGAGTTTTATGTTTTCAGGCTTACATTTAACTCTTTAATTCATTTTGAGTTTATTCCGGTGTATGGTGTAAGAAGGTGGTCCAGTTTCATTTTTTTGCATGTATCTGTACATTTTTCCAAGCACCAGTTATTGAACAGACTATCTTTACCTCATTGTATATTCTTGACTTCTTTGTCATAGATTAAATGACAATATAGGTATGGATTTACCTCTGGGTTCTCTATTCTGTTCCATTGGTGTATGCATTTTTTTATGCCAGTATCATACTGTTTCAATTACTGTAGCCTTGTAGTATAGTTTAATATCAAGTTAGATGCTCAATGACAAAAACTACTGAATTCAGAGGAGGGTGAGACAGGAAGATCATTATGAAGACATGATCCTGAGATCCTGTGAAATGTGACTTAGAAACCTACCTTTAATGAGAAACCATGATCTTTTTGTCTACTTCAGTCATAAGCATATATAGGGACTCTGGCCCCTGTTCTAGGACTTTGTCTTCCCAATCAATCAAATCTATAGATATGTGATTTAAATCCACTTTTTTGGACTAGAGCTGCTTGGCTTGCCCCCTGAATTTCTTTGGTGTTTTCCAGTTGCTATATCATATATTCTTCATGAGCTCAACATAGTTCATGTAGTCTATATTTCACAATTTCTTTCTTCAGGGTACTAGCCGATAACTGCAACTTTACATTGAAAAAATTCTCATAAATTCAAAAATGTCTGATATGAACATGATCAATTGAAGAACATGATTTATTTAATGATGTTTAAGAACATAGCATCTATATTTAAGGGCAAAATAATAGATTTTTGCAATTAGCCCTGTATAATAATCTGGAATTTAAAAGTATTAAATTTCATTGAGTTTTCTCTTTTACAGAAATGGCTAGACTGAATTTTTCCAAAAAGCCATATTAAGTTCTAAATCTTGTGCCTTTAAATGGCATTATACCCATATTATGGTTTCTGAACTAAAGAGTTTTTCTTTTCTGTTAACCTCTTGAGGTCACAGTGGTGGTTTGAAGTCTAAGCAACAATTCTGTTCAAAGAGTAATTCTCAGCAGGGTGTGTGCAGTGAGGGTATTCGTGATTCCAGTTTTCACATATATTCTACTTTACTTTTTAGAAAATTTGGTTCTGAGGTTACTACAAAGGCAATACCCTTAAAACACGTCATTTTCTATATCTCCCTGTACCAAAAGCCTTATATAATGACATTGGAGATGTATTGCTGGAATTTTCATTGCATAAATGTCATTTTAAAAATACCCAGTAGAGACCTTGATCTCTCATTTGCTCTTGGCTCTAGAGTGCTTTCTATTCACCCTTGAGAAGGGGATCAAGGGTCATTCTCTGGCATGAGCTGGAACATAATGTGCCCTTCAAACCAGGGATCATCCCTTCCACTTGGACCTTTTTCTGAGTGGTGGGGTGAATATGACAAGAGTTCTATTTTGCTGAGTGACATTAAGAGCATGGATGCAGAGTCTTGACTCTGCCTCTTACTAGCTTTGTGAATTAGAGCAAATTCCTTAAGCTTTTTGCACTTTAGCTTCTTTTAAAATGACATCATAGGTATATTGTGAAAATTAAATGAATTAATGTATATAAAGATCAGTGTCTGGCACATCACAAGTGCTATATATTTGTAACTATTTTTATTATTTCCATCCACAGATACTGAATAAACAGACTTATTGCCATATCTGATTTTTTTCTTGGAAAGGTATGACAGGAAATATGCAATTTGAAAGGGAAAGAAATAATTATTTTGTTTGTTAAAATTGCATTTGCTGCTGATGTATCAGTTTATCAAAAATATTTATACAAACTGTAGGTTTAAAAAACTTAAAAAATGTAACTGAAATTTATTATTTTAACAAACATGTATTGTGTTCACCATGTACAAGACAACTGCTGTTGTAGTGGAGGCATATCAAGATGACTCAGTTAGAAATTGTTGTCAAGGAACATACGGAAGAGTAGGAGTGTATGATGTATAAAAGCAACCATAATATAAAGGGAGAATTGCAAGTGCTTTTTACCCTGGATTTGCAAAGAAAAGGGAGGCAAGACTGGGAGAGAGAGGTGGAGAGAGAGAGAGAGAGAGGAGAGACAGAGACAGAGACAGAGACAGAGACATAGACAGAGACAGAAAGAGGGAGAAAAGATAAATTACTTCTGACTGAGGTGTAGAATTTCTTGGAGGAAATGGCACTTAAGATCGTCCTGGAAGGCTGAGTATGACTTAGATATATGGAGACATGAGAAAAAGAAAATAATTTTTGGCACTGAGAAGAATACTAGTATAGTGGCTGAAAATCTGAACTTTATATTTGGAACAAAGTTTTGCTATAACTAAGAATCTGTGATGAGAAATAAATTTCAAGTGGTTAGTTGGAATTAGATCATAGAAAACTTGAATGTTAGACTACAGGGTTTTTGTTTGGTTTGGTTACCAACATAAAGGTATTAAATATTTATTGAATAATCAAGTGTTATGTAAGATATTGGTATGAAAAAGATTATCTTTGCTTTCAAGAATCTTCTAGTCAGGAGTCATATAAAAAATAAACACAAATCATTCTTAGGGCACTGCTCCTCCCAGTATCAATTAGAGATGAGCATTCCAGGACAATGCCAGATGTTTCCATAAGGCTGGAGAGAGAGAGAATTAGTTTTAATAACACTGTACCTGAAGTTGTTTGTTCATCACTTGCCTTCTAGTTGGCTGTATCCTCTGAAGTCTTCATAGTTTCCTATCTCTCTCTTTCAAGGTATTGAACCTGGGCATTACCCTGAGTCTGGCATTTGTTTCGACTCTGCTTTGTACTTTTGAAGTTATACCTTGCCCTGCATACTTCGTGTGTAGTGTACTGCTCTTGGACTGCATCAAAAACACCGCTATCTCACAGTTTGTATTGATTTCATGGTAGCCAGCCCCTCCAAATAGAGACAGCAGTTGGGTCTATTTATCTGAGTAAGAAGTGTTTTCTATGAGCTCTTGGTCACTAATTTCTTTTCCTCTTAAGATTATTGTATGACTTCTTCAGGAAAATATTTCCAGAAGATTCTTGAAGAAGTATTAGAAGGTTCTTGAAGAAATCTAGACAAGGAGACTTACCTGAGGCATGAACCAAAATGTGAATGGCAGAAGAAGAAGGATGATAGAGATAAGAGAACAGATACCAGAGATACTTGAAAAGAAAAGGTGCCAGGATTCACCACTAGTTACAGAGGAAAAGAAAGAAAGCAAAGAGTGAATGAAATTTTGAGTTGAGTAACCAGAGTAGAAGGTTGTGCTTAGTAACAGAATAAGGAAAATAGGACATGATGTAGTTTTTAGAATAAAAAATGTATGTAGTTCAATTTTGAACATATCAGGATATCTGATGAATAATCAGATAATGAACATCTTAAACATTTAGAAATGAGGATTCATAACTTCAGAGGGAGGTCAGGCTGGAGCTATATATTTGGCTATCATTTGAGGTACTAGTTCAATAAAGCTGTTAAGGAAGAAAGTTTTCCAAAGAAAGAGTTGTTTGGTGAATACCATGAAGTTAGGAAATAGGATGATAGCGAGATGAGAGAAAGAGAGAGAAAGAGAGAGAGAGAGAGAGAGAAATGGAAGGGTGGGGGTGGACAGTGAAAAATACAAGAGTTAGAAAGAAGGCCCAGAAAGAAATATTTAAATTCTTTATGATAAAAAGTTAATTTACGTATCGTATCAGTTAGGATACTCCAGAGAAACAAAACCAACAGGATGTGTGTGTGTGTGTGTGTGTGTGTGTGTGTGTGTATGTGTGTGTGTACAAAGAAATTTATGATAAGAAATTAGCCCACACAGTCAGGGAGGCCAGCAAATCAGAAGTCTGCAGGGTGGACCAGCAGACTGGAGATCCAGGGGAGCCAATGCTCCAGTTTGAGTCTGAAGGCTGCCTGATGTAGCATCAGGAAGGGCTGATGCCGCAGATAAAGTCTGGAGGCAGTCTGCTGGAGAATTTGCTCTTGCTTGAGGGAGTCTGGTCTCTTTGTTCTATACATTCCTTCAACTGATAGATGAGGCCCACACACATTACGTAGGACAATCTGCTTTACTCAAAGTCCACCCATTGAAATGTTAATACTGCTTAAAACACCCTTACAGAAATACCCAGAATAATGTTTGATTGTTAATTTTAATTGTTAGCTTGCCTCAGCATACTACAGCTGAGATAAGCTAACAATTAAAATTAACAATAAAAAATATATCCCTTGTCAACCTGGCACCCATACACATCTCCTTAAACCACTTTTAATCTTCAAATAGAAACAATAGCAAAGTCATATTTCAGTCTAACACGATACAACTATCTTGTATACAACCTGAACACACTTCTCCCAGAAGAGGATGTAAAGTCCTTGAGAGATGTTTACTTTTGTGGAGTCATTGTTCTGTCTTTGGTGGAAGGATTCCTCCCTTTAGAATTAAGAACTAGTCTAGCAGAGCACAAGGTTGTAGAGATGGGAAAAAAATTTTTTTCTAGTGAGTCACTTGGGATAATAGAGAATGATGTCACTCCCATTTCCACCACTTGTTCCTGGATCTGTGAATCCTGGCTATGGGAGAAACAGCATCATATATCAGATGCTGATTCAGAACATATACAACTTCCTAGAGAACCTCACTTCTAACTTGCAAGGTATTGATACCAACCTGGCAATGGCACTTCAAAAGGCCATTCCATTATTATATTGAGCCAGCTGTTTTAAGATGGTGGGGAACATGATAAAACTGTGAATTCCATGAGCATGGGCCCATTGCCACACTTCATTTGCTGTAAAGTGATTTTCTTGATCAGACGCAATGCTGTGTGCAATACCATAACTGTGGTAAGGCTTTTTATAGGTCCATAGATGGTAATTTTGGCAGAAGCATTGCATGCAGGGAAGGCAAATCTGTATCCAGAGTTATGGTTCATTCCAGTAAGAACAAAATGCTGCCTTTTCCATGATGGAAGCAGTCCAATATAATCAACTTGCCACTAGGTAGCTGACTGATCACCCCAGGGAATGGTGCATTATTGAGGACTCAGTATTGCCCTCTGCTACTCCTATGATGTTTACTTTTAAACACTTCCAGATGTTTTTGAAATGCTGATGTGATACACTGCCTTAAATTTCATTCTGAAAACAAAGTCTTCAAATCCAGATGGTTCTCAGAGTAACTATCCATTTTCTAATTTTAAGGAAGACACTGAGGGAAGGTTATTATTTTTTTCAGGCTATTAGATTGCTTAGTGTCTTTCATTAGTAATTCGCTGGGTATGTTCTATATAAATTATATATAATTGCACTGGAGAAGAAAGTATTATAGCCAAAAGAACAGAGGTTCTCATGACTTATTTTATTAATAATGAATAAATTAATAAATGAGACTCCTTGATATACTATTGACAAGAAAGAATTCAGATGCTTCTCTTAGACTGAAATTCCGTTGGAGAAATTTTGAACACTGGACATGTAGGACTTGTGTATTCAAATTTATGTTAGATGTCCATATACTATGCAAACTAGGATGGAGAAACCTGAGACAGCAGTTATTGAATCTTGCCAGTGTTCTTGGCCAGATGATTTTTCATATGTAGTTTTGAAGCATGGGATTTATATAGGAATTTGTTTAAGCAATACTATTGGTTTGTATGCTGTGCAACACTGCTAACATTGCACATTTAAAATTTGAAAGGACCTGGTGATTTCTTGATCACTGATGGCTTTCAATTAAAAGCATGAATGGAAGGGAGAAATACAAAAATAATATGTACTGATTTTTAAAAACCATTTAAATTATTTTTTAAAAACTTAGAATAAAACTGCCAACTCTTTTTCTACTCTTTAAGATAGCAATAAAACTGCTAATCATGTAGAGACCATAGTTGAAGGTAGATAAAATTTCCTGTTGCTTTTTATTTGTAAAAGAAAAAGAGAAAAAAAAGAAAGAAAGAAAGAAAGAAAGTAAAGGAAAAAAGAAAAAGAAAGGGGCATGAGAATTCTTCTAAAACATAATGTACACTGCATACCTCCTGTCACTACTACCATTTCCCTTCTGAAGTTGAACAATCTGGAAAATGTTTTCAAGCAAAGAATTCTTTTTACTAGTCCCTTTCCCACACCATGTTCTGTTTCAATTTTGAAACTCATTTGAGCCAGAGCTGGAAATGACTGTAATTAATTTGCATATCTTAGAAAAGAGAACATAAGAAAATTAAAAATGGCCCCATATGAAAAAATATTTAAATCATCTCTTCCTAGAAATTTTCAGTGAATTTTGGAGCATGGTTTGGGACAATACTTACTCAGTATCAGTCACTAGGATATACATGATCCCCTCAACTTTCCCCCAGCTGTTTTCATTATAGAATAATGCCTTTCATTTAGTATAAGTGTCTTCCTAGAGTGACATCTTTAAACAAACTTCTAAAGACTACTAAATTACTGATAATTTCAACAAATGTCAAAGCTAGATCTCAAGGAACTCTTTAAACTGTCCTAAAGCCAGTTTTGAATTTTACTGACACTAGTGTTCACAGAAAGAAAAAAAAATCGGGTATTTCTGCCAGGCAAACTTGCTTATTTAAATTATCTAATGGTAGGTAGAAGCTTTTTTTTGAATTCCCAATATCTTTCACTTTTTAAAGATAATGAAACTTCCTTCACAAAAATGTTAACTAATTACTAGGTAAAATTGTACAAAAAATAAGTAAAATAACCATAATGACTGTGATTCAAAACTTCAGAAAGCTAATGTTAATATACTGTTTAAAGTATAAACATTGCTTTTCCTTTGTATATTCGCTCATCATTTGAATACACAAAAGTATTTGAAATGGAAAAAAAATACTTAAAAGGGGTAATTTTGAAATTGTTGTAGTGCTATGGGCCCACTAAATTATATAATAATTTATTAGATACTCATATATATTACTTGATTTAGCTTCTGAGAAAATTGTTTGATGATGAGGAGGAGGGTAATGATGATAGTAACTATTTCTATAGTGACTGCTACATGTCAGGCTCTATTTCAAATGCTTTCTATGTACTGACCCATTTGATCATCCCAAGACTTATATTTTGCCCAATTTATAGATGAAGAAACTGAAGATTATGTAGCTTTTCTAGGGTTGCTGGTGGAACTGAGAGTCTAATTGAGGTGATCTGATACAATCTGTGCATTTGTCTGTTATCTTATGCTACCAGATTTTATAGATATGAACCTTGCAGGGCATCTTTGACTTCAGTGACAATGGTTTGCTTGTACAGATTTTTAAGAATAGGAAAAGAAGAAACCTGAGCAACAGAAATAGTTGGTCAACGTCTAGAAGTGCTCTGTCTTGTAAAGAAAATGTTGAAAAGGCTTATACAAAGCTTCATTTCTCCTCTCAAAGCAGACTATTTTGTGAATCATTCAAGCCATAAATGTCCAGCTCTGAAACAGATATAACACCTCCACAGAGTCAAGTTGTTACTAAAAACATCAGGCAAACCAGTTATTACTCTCAACTCAACTAAATGTTTGATCAATGCTCTCTTTTCTGATTCTCCTATCAAAAAGGGATATAGAAAAAATTGAAAGAACCTGCTGACATGTGTCCTATTTGTTGTTTCTGGATAAGGCAACATTTTAACCATTTTCTTCTATACCATGCTCAAATCTTATTGCAGTCATGTCTTTAAAAAAATTTTAGAACACTGTTTTTCTGACTAAATAGGTGTTTCTGAGTAGCACATTAAAAGTTGGCAGGGGAACTATAAGTAGTAACTAAAACCTAATGTGTTACAAGAGTCATAGCAGGAAGTAAATGATAACAATTTTGGCTATTCTATATCATAACTTATACTTTTTGAAGATATAGTTAGTATTCTTCCTTGAATAGCTGGCTGAAAATTACTCCTAATTTTGAAAAAATTTAAGAAATCCACACCTATTAGGGAGTTTTTTTAATTGAGAAACTCTAATCAGAGGTAAGACTTAAATTCAGATAGCTGATCCTTTGTAGATGTGAATCAGGTTCTGGTACACGGATTTTTAGAGAAAAGAATTTACTCAAGTGTTAAACTTCCTTTGGCCATATATCTCAAAGTTCTAGGAAATGAAAAGTTCATGTCCAATTCAAACTTAAATTATTTATACAATTAAGTAATTAAATATGTAATCTATAATGTGAAGTAGAAAAGTGGTTCATTCAAACTTCCCTTTTATAAAATTCAGTGTCTGAATAGAAATATACTTTCTGTTTCTATGCCTAGGAAGAAGCATTGCAACAAACAGGTATGATGAATCGCTAGTTTCTTAAATGAGTTCATTTTGTCTGCTATTATTTTACATTTCAACACAAATGTATTTATTCTGGTCTGTGTAACTTAAAAGTATTGTGTTGTAAAATTCTGTCTTCATTCCTAAGAACTAAATGTCTTGCTATGTCTCTTCCACATAACCACAATCACCTTGTTAAAAATATGTACCAAATTTTAAAAGATAGGCTGTCTTGGAACAATTTTGTGTCACACCAGATTGCAGACAAATGAGTCCTTGTACATTGGTAATTTCTGGATATGAATGACATTAAAAGGAAAGTATTTATTGAGAAGGCAGACCCATTGAATTCTCCAGGCTGGTATACAGCTTGCTTCAGTGTTAATGGCACTTGTGTGTTCACAGTGTTGGAGAAACAGACTTCTGTTCATTTGTTGCTTTCAGTATGGAATACCTTATACCAATAAATTAAAAAAAATTTTTTTATTGTGCCTACTTTGACATAATTCCTTAAATGGACACTCTTTTTAACATGACCCATACAGTTATTTTCTGACAAAAGTGAGCACAATTTACATGTTAAAACTCTGTTGATAAATTTAACACTAAAACAAGAACCACCAAAATAGAGCAGATTTTGCTTTTTGATTGCAGTGATTTTGTATTTGCCTTCCAAAAAGAAAAGGAACAGGGATGAACAGTAATGTTTAATGTTTGGAGACTGCCGAAGCATTCATATATTTTTATTGTTCATAGTCTAGAAAAATGCATGTGCACAGAAAGTGGTTCTGTTCTTAAATGATGTTTTGTCCCTATCTTTACTTAGATTTGGAACATCTAAGTAATGTATCTTTGGATAGCTTTAGCCCCTACTAATGCTCAAAAGAAAAAAGTGCTTAATGTATATATCTGTAGCACATAAACCCACGTGGAGCTTAGAATAGCCATGTAATAATTCTTGGAGATGAAGTGATTGAATTGAAATAAGAGGTATTGGAGCCTTCTGAATGGGAACAATTTTTGCTAGTTTATTACTTGTCTCGAGCTTATATTTGTAAGATTCTGACTTTATTAATTCACACATACTGTCTTACTTACTCAAAAAAGGTTAAATTTGCTTTTATGATCAGTTCCTGTGTATCAGTATTTTCTCAATAAAAATATTAGATTTCTATGAAAGGAAAAATAATACCTGATATAATATTATGAAAAAGTACTTTGAAAGCAATTACTTCTTGAGTGTCATAAGATGTATATACAATTATCACCAATGTCTCATGCAGTTTTATTTTCATATTTATTTTTATACTACATATATTAAATATAATTTTTGAAATATTTAGATATTATATGATCATGGTTATTTCTAAATTTCATATTTAAAAATTTCAGAATATTTAGAAAACCCATCAATACTAATGCAACACAGTAAAGCTAGAATTGTAAATATTTCCAATTTATATCATAATGTTTTGAGTCCAGCAATATTCAAATTTTGTTGTCTTATTAAACAAACTTTACAACTTTTCCACAATTGCAACACAAGCAGATTTTAATTCAACCTAGAAGGCTAGATGATTCTTTTAGTGTTTATGAGAAAGTTAAATTGGTTCTTCCTATAAAAAAAAATGTTAACAGACACTGTTAGGAGTAAAGAGAGTCATTTTTATGTATTAAAATGCCTTTAAGCTTAACTATATAAAATATAGAACATTGGACATGAAAAAAGATTATTTTTTTTTCTACAAAGGATGATCAACTGGACAATATAGTAATGAATTTTACTGAAATAATGATCCTTAAATACTGTTTTCTTGAGATTTGGGGTTATACTCTCTGTTAACAGTGATATCATTCAATGGATAATCAGATACATTTTGGATCTGAAATCAATGTTTAATGGACTAGCCATGAAAAATAGTTATATGTCTAAGATAATTGAGCCTTAGATAAGGCCATGTTTTTAAAAAATATTTTTTAACTTTTCTGAACATATAATCTATAGACATAAATTGTGGCATAATAAAATTTCAGATTAATATGTTCATCAATAATTTTGGTAAAAATTACAAATCTATTAACTTGATGCAAAAAGTTATTGATGTCTCATAAAGCAATTGTTATTCAAGAGTTAGAAGGACCTTTGAGCCATTAACAAGTGATCTTTCTATAATAGTAGCTATTCTACTTGGTTTTTACTTTTTCCAAATTCTTATAACCAATTTGCAGAAATATATTAGAAAATATTTGCTATGCAATGCAATGAAAGAAATTATTATTTAGAAAGTGTGTGAAATATTTAACCACCACCTTCTTGGACACCATGTCAACATTTTACTATTTTTTATTATTTATCAAAGTAAAAGTGAAGGAAAGAACCTATGCATACTGCTTAGTTTTGTTGAACTGACAATTTAAAATTGATCAGTATGTACATGGCTACCTCTAATTCATTTTAGGCAAAAGGAAAGAGTACAAATCATGGCATATGAAGTGTTTAGACTTGATATAAAGGAGGCAAATGTTTCAAACTCAAATATTTCCATCAAAATATCTCTATCAAAATATGTATCAAAATATATTGTTCTTTTTTATTATTATCCATAGGGTGGGTCAGAAGAATAAGGCATTACAGTTAAATTATTCACTGTTTTATTTTTTTCCTAAAAACCCTTATTTGTGACAGGAACTATCTAGAGTAATCAGGAGAACACTTTGTAAATTATATCATTGTCTAATCACTATGCTATACTCCTGAAACAAATATAAAGGAAAATTTTAAAAAAGAAAAGAAAATACACACAAAAAAACCCAAAAACAAAATGTGAGGTAAAATGAAAAAAGAAAAATTAAATTGCATCAAACCACATCTGGACACAACTGTGTGTTACTATTGTAGGGACATAGCTCTTGTAAAATATATTCATCTTGGCCAGTTACTTAATTTTTTAATTGTGGTATTCATATTTATTTACATAAATGGAAAAATAATCTATCTCTCCTAAAACTATTCTTTATATCAAAATATTATAATATCATTATTCAACCTTTGTAAAACAGAATTATACTATACAACTGTTTGTTTCAGTTACAGGTCTAATTTATAAATCTCTGACATATTTATGATGCTTAATGTATAGATCACAGGAAGGTTTACTAAAACATCTTCTATTGTTTTTAATGTAGGTTATTTTATATTTTGTTTTATGTGATCTCCAATTACAACTTCATTTATAAGTTTTGTTTTATAAAACAGTTTAATCACAGCATTTAACTTAATTCAGAGTTCAGCTAAGTTCATTCTATAAACGGTGTAGGAAAAAACATATTAACATAACAATTACAATTTTTGCACAAGATTTTTAGGACTTATCCTTAAAGAAATCCTAAATCTTTATAGGTGTAGAAAATGTGAGCTAGTAAGAAATTCTCCTGGATCTTAAAAATACAAAAAAACCTTACTATACTTGACTGTTATGTAAAATCTCAACAAATGAGTGTGGCATTTAGAAGAGAGATGACATCAACAAATCAATCTCAATTTTAGTCTTGTCATAGTAAAGAAAGCAGAATTACAAATACATATAGCTGTACTACAACGAAAAAAGAAGGGGCAAGTTTCTTTCTTTTGCATTCACAGATCTACCCAATTCTAAATGACTCAAAAGAAAAAGAAAAAGAAAAAGAAAAAGAAAAAGAAAAAGAAAAGCCTCATGGTAATTTTAGTTTGCTGATCATAGTTTTAACTGCAGAGTGGTGGAAGGGTGTGGGGCCTGGGGGTGGAGAGCATCTTGTGGTTGCCTTTACCACAGTCAGCTTGGGGGGCAGGGATGGGGGAGGGCAGGACTGTACAGAGACCCTGGAAGCTAGCCAGTCGTGGCCATTAATTAACTTGAATGACTATATTACAGAATTTGTGATGTACAAGTACTTCGAATTTCCGAGAAAGACTTCAAGCTAAAATCTGTAGTTTTCCAATCAGCTCTTCAAATATTTACATTTATAGGCATTTCAACCCTATGACATGGGGACATTTTCTAAAAATTTAAAACAGTTTGGTGTTAGTGAAACTGCCATACATAGTGAAGACCAGAGAATGCATAGTTTAAAGTAACTGAAAAGAGAAATGAAACAATTCAACCTCCGACCTTAACCAGATTGAGTGGATATTATCTTATAAGAAAGGAAATGAATTTGCAGATGACTTTGAAACACACTGGATTATAGAGTGCCTGACAAAACTCCTATGTAGGTAAATGAGATAAAGCAAGTGATCATGGTGACTGATTTTCCTATTCATCATTGAAGGAAGGTCTTCCTGAGTTGAAACAAAATCATCTGGCAGCAGAGGGTAATGGTCTTGCTATAACACAACAGAATTCAATCTGGTGTTGATGATAAAAAATGTAAAATGGACTTAATACCTCAAATGGAATGAATTGCATGACTTTAATTATTTTGTATATATTAGAGCCTATGAGTGCAAATGGTCTCTATAGACAGGCTGATTAGAATATGAAAGAACAATTCAAAAAATCTAAAACTATTAAACTATTGATTGATTGATGTGACTTGTGAAACTTGAAATATGTTGAACTGTCAAAGTCAAAACCACTTTGGAGGCCTCTCCGACTGTAAAAGTCACCAAGACAAAGGCTCAATGATATATGAATTGAGTTCTCTAAGGCATATTGTTATGAAAAAAAAAATCAAGAGACAGAAAAATAACATTTAAAAAACATAAAAGTAAAAAAATATATGTTTCAAGACCTGTTTACTAGATGGACTTATTCTAATGGTTATTGTTTTGTTTAATTGGCTTATAATTGAAAGCTTGCCAAATAGCTCTTTTTAAAGTGTCTTACCTTTTTTTACACTTGCGTAATTCTATAATGTAGGGTCTTTGTAAATAGGTGCCTCTTTACTCGTGACCATTCTTTAGCCTATAGATCAGTACCAATGGGGAGAAAAAGGTTTAGTTCTTCTTTGTTTAGATGGAAATTTTAAATACCAAATGGCAAAATATTTGATTAATGTGCAGTTTGTATCTTTATTGGGAAAGGAATCTCAGGGCAAAATAAAGAAAATTGAGAGAATAGTACAAGACTTTGAGTGTAATGTTCTACTAGCAATGCTGGGAGTTACAGCATGGTGGTGGAACCTACTTCCAGGGGCCATGTTTTGGGACAGTTGGTGTGAGAAAGGCAAAGAGGGTGAGAATTTTAACGATTAGTTTTCTTATGTACAAAAACATTATAGTTCTTAAACATGAATTTTATTTTCTACTTATTCCATGAATATTTACTATGTACCAAGAGATTCATAAGTAATATAATCCAAAGATGTTTCAGACACATGTTGTGACTTTGAAGTACTTTTCCTTTTGAGGAGAAATAAGTAATTATATGCAATTTAATTAGTATAATGGTAGGTGTATGAACAAAGTAATAATTGATCACATAAAGCAGTTTGAGGGAGGTGAGTGCATTTTGGAAAATAAAGTAGAAGAGTGGATTGTACATCTCCAGATAGTGAGAGAAAGGGTGAGGTGAGGATCAGTGGGAGAGGAATCTGGCGAGATACCGGTCTGAAAAGATATAAAGGCTGGGTTGCAAAGGGTGACAGTCTTCATTTATAAAGAGATTTAATGGGCCCTACAGGCAATGGGAAACCATTAGAGAATTTTAACTTTGATAACATGATTAGAACTTTGTTTTAGGAAAACTGCTCTTATAGCAGTGTGGATGATGTGCGGAGACTGGTAACAGGGAATTCTGTTAGGAGGTTATGAAAGATGATGAGGGTCTTTACCAGGCCAGATGGAGAGGAGCTGGAAAAAATGAAAAATTAAGAGTCAAATTTTGTGACAGACATAATGGTTTAACTATCAATTATAGAGTAGGGTTGAGAGTAGAGATAATAGGAGGCCCCAAGGTTTTTATCAAGGGAAATGGATGGATAAAGGTGACTAACTTCTCATGTGTATGAAAAGCAAACTCTTTTCAGACATGTATACCCTCTTCTGTTTTCTCCAGTCAGGATTATATCTCACAGATATTTTGGAGCAGGGTATATTCTTGGGAAAATTTACTTTGCTATATGTTTGGAAGACAGTTGTCAAAAAAATTACAGGCAAGTTAAAGCAACTACATTGTAGTTTATCAACTTTCACCAATACACAGATCAGCTCTCTGTCTCTCTCTTTCTTGCTTTCTCTCACTCTTGCTCTCTCACTCTCATTTTCTCTCACTCTTTGGGAAACATAACCACCAATACATAGTGGCACTATGCCCTTTGTGTCAGGAAAAAATACATTTTCCCTGTTAAGGATTTTGGTTGCCTTATGCATCCTTAAGATGCTTTTGGGAGAATAGAGCTGTGTAAACCTTATATTATTCCATTACAAATTATGACTCAACAGGGCAGAATGTATTCTACAATTTATGGCTTCCTGTGAACATTAAAACGAATCTCCCAGGTCAGGGTTTTGGTGGTGGAGTGTGGGAATTTTCCGTGCCTTTAGCATTGAAGTAGATGACTTTTAGTCCAAGTTATCAGTTCAAAACGAATGGGGGCCATTTGCTATTCAT
This sequence comes from Eidolon dupreanum, assembly GCA_028627145.1. Taxonomy (NCBI): domain Eukaryota; kingdom Metazoa; phylum Chordata; class Mammalia; order Chiroptera; family Pteropodidae; genus Eidolon; species Eidolon dupreanum. Next base: position 54,366,833 of record CM053501.1, on the reverse strand, counting down.
TTTGTGAAGTGCAGACAGTGGTTTGATAAATGAACTAGACTTTGGATAATTTGAGCAAAATCTTTTTCTCCATAACACCTTGTGCACTACAGAGACTAAAGAGAATGACATTTCAGATAAAGGAAAAATGTGCATGTGAAACCTATTGAAAAATTCGTGTATATTCTGGATCTAAATCTCTATTCTTGCTCAATTTAGGGAGGGGAAGAAGGAATCTGTAAATCATGTAGGTTTAGGAAGGGGGAAAGGAAATGAAATAAAAGAAAGCCAAACAGAATGCTATAGTCAGCATAACTCTTTGTTTGCTGATCATAGATTTTCACAGGAAAACAATATTTGAAATATAATGTCGACTTTATAGAAAAGGATTAGAACACACACACACACACACACATGCACATATACACACACACAGACTACATTGACCCTATAGACACTAAATATTAAAAGGAAAGATGTAAGAGAAAGCTAGAAAAACTGGAATATGACTCACTGTTTTTTGCACAGGAAATATTTTATTTTGAACACTGAAAGAAAATATGTCCAAAGAATCATTATTCCGGGCAACACCAATAGAATGAATGTATTTAGAGATCCTCATTAGAGTTAATTTGTGTAGATGTTTTGAGGAACTCTGGACTCTAAATGTGTCCCTATGATTTTATTTGCAGAAGTGAAGTGAATTATGCATAGGTGTTTCTCAAGCCTCTTAAATTCTGAATTCCAGACTGTATCTGGAAGAACAATAAGCTTTACTTAGACACACTCTGGGAGAACATCAACATAGAGTGTGGGATTTTACCCATAGTCAAGGGAAAGACAGGACTTGAACATTGACTTGGGGAATGTGAAAACAGTGCTTGCTTCCCCAGTACGGTAATACAGGATTTGGCCAGGTTCAGCTTTCTGGCATAACTATTTTACCCTGTAAAGGATTAGGTGGTTTCAATGGAGTCATGACTCCAAGCAACATTTTAGGACAGAATATTCCAAATTTACTTGACTGCTGAAACACATTTAAGTTATAATATGTTAATAGAATACTAACAGGAGATCATAAGATACATTGTATACCTTGAACAAAGAAGAACTCAAAAATGGTTTCATATCTGATTTAAAAGACGCAAAATAACCAAAACTTCATATGAATGTTTTAACTTTGCAATATCCCCAAATAAATCAGATAATTTATTTTATTTCATTAATAACAAGAAACAACGATTTGTAGCTTATGTAAACTACAAAAATATATTTTCTTTGCCAGTACATTAAAAAAATCTTTGTAGCATATTCACTTAATATTGCTATGTAATGTGAAAATCTTATTTATATAAATGCTGTGCAGCAAAAGAAAAGAATTGAAATTGTGTATTTTGCAATATTTGGGTAGCTTTAGATTAATTGTTACAGGAATCACTAACTGTTATCTATCCAAAGAAAGGAAAAATCAAGATTCATTATTTTCATTTTGAAATATTCTGATTTTTTACTTGCTTACTTGTTTTATTTAGACACAATTTGAAAACCACATGACTCATTTTAAAAAAATACTCTCCCTTTCGATTATTGCTCATGGCAAATGAGATCACGAAGCATAAAATTTTAATTTTGAAAATATTTAATAAAACCATACAGTATTTTTTCAATCATAAAATGCTTATATAGATTAATGATCATCAGATTGACAATAACATCAACTTGATAGTTAAGTGGCAGATGCTACATCACTGTGTAGATTTTAAAGTCATAAGGTGATCCTTCTTGTAACTCCTGGGGGTACTCGCATGTATTTCTTAAAAAAAAAAAAAAAAACAGAGAATTGTATGACAATTCCAGTTCTTTATATATTTATTCAATATTTTCATATGTTAAATTCATATATAAAATTAAATGCAGAAACAGTGATACTGCTGGCTTTGTGGTATGTGTGTGTGTGTGTGTGTGTGTGTGTGTGTGTGTGTGTGTGTGTGTGAATCCTAAGGAACAGTTTGGGAAATAATTGCTAGTAATGGTTTGAGAGAGCAATATAAAACTGTCTATTATTCAATCAATTAAAGAAACATTCAAGGGTGCTATTTAAAACAAGAGTCAGATAGATCCTTTGGGAATAAACACTAGAAGATGTTACTGTGTAGTGAAGGTCCATCCACCTATTGGTGCTACCTTTATTAAGGGTTGCAGCTGAAAGCCATTCTAAAGACAGAAGCAGCCGCCACAACAGAGGGGTGGTTCTTGGGGATTTTGCACTAAGTACAGCTTTTGGGGATATAAGGTAGAATTGTGGAGGGGCTCTGCTCTTCTTTCTGAATCATGATGAAACCCAAAGGAGAGGTCCAATTAACATTTGGGTGGTATGATGACATCAGGAGAGGAAAAAGTGTAAATGATGATAACAGTAATGATGATGAAGAGGAGGAGGTTGATTTGATTTCTCCTTATTGAGGTGAAAGAATAGACATTTCACATTAGGAGGTCCAGTGTGAGTAAAAGCCCAGGTAACTCTAGGTTAGAATCTAATTTCTTTCTGGCAACAGTAACTTTGCCCTGAGGTTCCTGGTAGGGTGGTATAGCCTGGGAGGAAAAAAAAGTTAATATTTACGTAAATCAATAATAAATTTAATAGCAGGATATAGGTTGACTCAATAGATCTCCAATATTAGAATATGTAAGTGGAATTAGTAATTTGAGTTCAAACTGAGAACAACCATTGATTTAGAACCAAAATTAGCCTTCAGGTTTTAGTCATCCTATCCCTGGCTCTTTAAGCCTGGGAAGGCTACCTAGGCAAAAGTCTTGCTGGTTCAGCTACTAATTGAAATGACATTCTAGGCACTCCCACTTTCCTCACCTCATTCCATGGCTCCCAAATCTAATACTAACTTTCTCATCAAACTGACCTCTGAGGGCACTGCTTCTGGTTTCTAATGTCATTGCTTAAAAACCCTTTTGAACTCCTCTTCTAGCTTTTTGTACCTTACTTTTCTCATATGGCTTTTGGCTCTCTCGCCTCTCCTGATTTGGGGTGAAATACAGCTTCTCAGAAGCTAACCTTGGTCCCTGGCCACCTGATGAGTGTCCAGATGGTTTATCTTCAGCTGTAGTAAGCAGGGAGTTAGAAAATCATACGATATTTTATTCAGCATAGTTTAAAGGCATCTCAATAATGGAAACTAAACAAATGAAAACTCGATAATTTGTGAAAATTCCTGTAAAAGAGCTAAACAATATATGTGATCAATTTGAAAATCTGGGAGATTACTATAGATACTGCTCATTATATCACATAATTGCTGTTACTGAAATAATCTATACTCAGACTGTTTAATTGTTAAGCAATAATGTTGCACCATATTGTTTTAACCCTAGGATTCTGATATACTTTTTAAGTGTTTCAGTTAAGAAAAAATAATAGACAAGAATGAAATTGATAGCTTCAGCTAAATGACTTAGGAAGACAATGTTCTCTGGTAGGGACAGGAGAAAGTCTACTCATTGTGGCTGGTTAAACTCAAAGGTTAGATGACTGATAACAGCATTGTGTGGAGGCTTTTGCATTTCAGCTTCATGTTATCAAACTCTCTAAATTACACCAATATACAGCTGATAAGGAACCTTAATGGACCTTTCATATCTGTATAGTAACTAGGATATATACCATGTATGGTTATGAGATCCTTACCTATAAGACTTCATTCTGATAACTTAACTTCCTGTCAAGTGATGTTTTGCAGAAACTGCTTCTACCTTCTCATCTCTTTCACTACAAGATTTTCCCTACAAAAAGTCATATTTTAAAAAGTCACAATTTTTAAAACTTTTGGATTATTTTAATGGAGGTTATATATTATATTGGCTACTTTTATGATTTTACATATATACACATATATACGTATTTGTAACACTCTGATAGGTTTTATACCTATGCATAAATAATGTGTAAATATCTACACACATATATGTACATATAAATATGTATGTATTGATTTATCCAGCATTGGGGCTTTTCAGAAAAGTTATGATAAAGGCTGCAAGGGCTCACATGTGAACCAAGCATTACCTTTAGAATGAATAACAAGTGTATCTTAAACATAGTTTGTAGTGCTATTTTTCTTTTCTTTCTTTCTTTCTTTCTTTCTTTCTTTCTTTCTTTCTTTCTTTCTTTCTTTCTTTCTTTCTTTCTTTCTTTCTCTCTCTCTCTCTCTCTCTCTCTCTCTCTCTCTCTCTCTCTCTCTCTCTTTCTTCTTTCTTTCTTTCTTTCTTTCTTTCTTTCTTTCTTTCTTTCTTTCTTTCTTTCTTTCTTTCTTTTTTTTTTGGCAAGGCTACCCTAGGTTGACCTCACAGATTGCAAGGACTTTGTCAGTTTACAATCCCTTATTTTTTTTTTACACCTACAGCATCTGGTCTTCCTAGGTGGTCTCCCATTCAAGTACTAGCCAGGCCTGACCCTGCTTAGCTTACGAGATCAGATGGGGTTAGGCTTGTTCAAGGTGGCATGGCCATAGACCCGTAGTGCTGTTTTCAAATGGGTGCAAAAGTGTTTGTGGTTATAAAACATGCATTCTATTAAAACTGTCACAGGATTAATGATAGCTTTCTTATCATTGCCCTTTTTTGTAATCAATAAATAATGTACTATAAAGTCTATTATCTTGTGGGTAGAGATCTTTTAAATTTTTTTTGCCATTAAAATGGGATCCTAGTAGTCGAACCACTTGGGAACAATTGTACTGTTCAGATATCCTAAAGAAACTTGTCCTTAGTACTGGAAAAATTTATGAACTATTTACATATAATAGATTGAGAAATCTGCTTTTTTTTGTCTTTAAATGTCTATAAAGAAAACATTTAGTTTTATAATGTTACTATGCCCCATGACCTCTAAAGTCAAGTTGAAATAATTCATCCCCCCCAACAAAAAATCTTACAAAGTAAATACAAAAATCAAGGGAAAATACAATTAAAATTTCAGCTTCTATTGAATTACTTTCGAAATAAATGTTGGCTAAGAAACTAATGAATTAGAAGAAGCTGCTGGTCTGCGCATCCAAAGAAAAAATTATTATATTAAAAATTAATTTCTAAAACATTTGTTTCTCATCTGGCATCAAATAAAGTTTAATTGCAAGTTGTTTTATGTCATTTTCTCTTTGGGGATATGTTTTCAAAAAGATACACAGGAGGCTTATATGTATACACATCTCATTATTTCTCAGTGGGATTCATGTTTGTGCCACCTACTCGTGATTGAAAGTGCATACTCTAATGTATCTGATTTACTTGTACTGAGCTTTTATAACACCATAATTCTTATTTTGCTACATGATTCAAAATGAAATTCCAAATTGCTGAAAAACAAACCCAACCAAAAACCCTTAATGACTCTCAACAGTTTCTTTGACATATTTAAGCAAAATATTCTGTTGTCTTCAACAAAAAGGCACAAAATTTGGGGTTTGAGTTCGAATTACATTTGGCCAGCAGCTGTTTATAAAATTGAGCAACAAATAGTTCAATAAAAACAGATTATATGTGGATTCTATTTCTTTCCTGGACAACCTGTCTTGTAAATATTTGCTTTTACCATCAGCATATGAGAGAAAAGCATTAGTCTCTCTTCATAATTTAGAAATGGCTTAAGAGAAATTATAAAATAACCATGCAGGGACCCCTTCCCACCTTAAAATGCCCCTTTTGGTTTATTTTATTATTGTCATGAAAAAAATATTGAAAATTACTACATTTGGCATTTAAAAGAATCTTGTTTAGGCTCTTAACATGTTGAGCAGAAGGCAAAATAAATTCAGCTTCAGGTTCATGAGGTTATAGGTCTCTGTTGAATATATTTAATTGAGACCTTAACTTGACTAAGAGCAAAGAGTATCTGAAAATATGTATAATGCCATAATTCTTGAAAAATGGGAGTTTTTGAATTGTAGACAAGGGCAGCAACACTGAATCATATTTCCTGGGATTTTCTGATTACAATTGAAACATGTCAGTGGCTTCCTGTTGCTCTTGGGGTTTTGTCCTTAATAGAGCTTACAAGGCTGAGAAGATTTGGCCCCTTCTCAGCTCTTCTCACTCATCTCCAGGTGTACTCTTACTGCCCTTTACCCTTCACCTATGTGGGCTTTCTTCTGGTTCCCTTTCCTGCTAGAGCTGCCTCTCAATGTAGGACTAGTTTACAGGCTGTGCCTTCCATTGGGAAGGCCTCCTATGCCTCCTCCTCTTCAACTCAACTCCTCCTTCCTCTTGTAGGCCTTCTCGTCCCTTCCTAGTCAGTCTCCTATCACATTCTCCTCTTGTCACCCTGCAGCTCTCTTTTGTGGCATTTACCATAGTGTAATACTTGGTTACTCTAGGCATTTTCCAGTATACTGTGCATTCATGAGGCTAGGAACTCTGTTTGTGTTCACCATGGTAATACATCAATAGCACACTTAGTGCATACTAGGCACCCAAATATTTAGCTAAAAGAAGGACTGCCACTCTATCGCTTTCTATTCCAGAGCTCAATAAATCTAACATAACAATCCTCACTTTCTGGTCAACATTCCTCTTCTTTTCAACAGAGACTACATCAGGTTATTGCTGGATGTGTACTAGTAATTGTATTTGTCTACCTAGGTATTTGTCTACCTAGGACATACAAGAACAATATATTACTGATTTATAGTGTCCTGTGATGTGCATTGTCTAAGAAAGGTGGCATACAAAAATTAAATATTTTCTATTCTACTTTAACATTCCATTTTATATAAATAATCATAAACAACTCCCTCTGAAGGCCTCTCTCCCTCAAGGTAATTTGGCAAACAATGATTCTGTAGCAACAGGAAAGCACTGCATTGTTTTAGGAGCCTTGCCTTCATTTCTCCAGGCAACTATATTGTGCTAAATCTTTGGTGCCTCCAGGGGCTCTCTGCCAGCTAGAAACCAGTGATTATAACCTGTTGCTGTGAAAATGCTATCAGAAAAGTCCTGTCAATCCACTTCTCCTAAGTACTTACCTTGGTTAGTTAGCGAAGGCCATCTATTTAAAATAAATAAATGAAGTGAAATGAAGCACTAATGCAATGATCTAATCTAGAGAAGAGAGATTACTTAAGTAATCATTATTTAGGAAAGGACTCTTTCTGTTCTGGCTTAGAATGGACTTGCATTTCCACATGTCACTCTGTCAGCCTTCCTTATTATCGTCACTGCAGTTATCAGCAGGGTCCCTGCATTTCTATCTTATCTCTTACCTCCCTATCCTGGTCCTTATCCATTTGGAAGCACTACCTAGGAGCTCTGGCCCTGGAGTAGACTGAGTGACTGCTTTTCTGAAACCAGGTGGATATAATCAAGAGCACAGAACAGGAGCCCTTTGCCTTTCTCACTTTGCAGAAGACTGTTGGACACTTCTCAACTCCCAATTCTCAGGTTATTATAAATTCCTTGTATTGTCAAAGGGGCCAGTCACGAACACAGAGACATAATTGTCTGTCAAAATATTTTTAAAAATAAACGAGCTGATAAGTTTTATTGTTAAGTAAACCTTAACAGCTTCAATTTCATATTCTAAACAATAGGACCTTTCCCATTTAATAAAGTGAAGTAAAATGGACTGTCATTAAATCACACTGAGCTTCAAGATGAAAAATTCTTTTATTTAGTTTTCATATTTCCTTGCTCCTGTGCTTTCAGAAAATGGAAACAAAGCTGTTTGTATGTTTAGAAATTTTCAAGATGGCCACTGTCATCTAAATTAGAATTTTGGCTTGTTTCCAGTTTGCGTAGAGCCCCAGCCCTTTCTTTAATAACAATAATAACAAATGCAAACCTAAAACAGTTTTGGTCTTGAGTTTGCATTCCATCCATCTTCTTTGAAATGTTAAAACATCTGGTTTCAAGAAAAAAAGATCAACTTCAACATGTTTGGAGAGAAAAAGGCAGCCCACAAATAAATCAGGGTCAAGTGTTGTTATTTCACGGGTAATTATAAAGCAGTCCAATTTATTAGTAAATCTTGCATCATGCTTACTTATAGCCACAATCCTTATAATTGTTCTTATACTCCATTGGAAAGTGGCTAAATTATAGGGTTTAGGAAAATATGGGGCCAACTATTATGGCAAAGAATGCCACATGGTCTTGTTGTACCTTGCTTCCCTAAGTTTTCCATCTCGCAAGTGAAACTGTGTCTTTGTTTAGTTCATTTTCCCAATTAATTTATGAATTTTTACCAACAGTTACTTGGAAACAAAAAGACGCCCACAATAAATTATTGAAAAGAAAATGCTTGCTAGTTTAATTGAAGAGCAGATGGTTGGCTCAAAGGGTCTTCTTACTGTGTTTCAATAGCACAGCAAGGAAGAGGGGGACAGGTTGCATTGGCCCTGTTAAGCTAACACAAACAACTTGGAGAAGGGTGAGGCTCAGCATTTTGAGAAAGCCAACTACTTTGAGATTTTAATTACAATTTGAGAAAACTCTTCAACCTCTCCTTTCAAGCAAAAGAGCTGACAAGGGATCTTTAAATAAGTCTTCACGAGAACATAGATCCTGTCTGAAAACATGGAGTCTAAAGTCTTTAGAATAGGCAATAAATACCAAGAGTTAAAGCAAAGTCACCTTCATTTTTCTCTAACATCACTACAAATCCACAGTAGATTTATACCATCAGGAAATGCTCACTTATTCACCAACTGTTGAACGTTTGTTCACTTCTCTAAAGAACCCAGTTTTTATAAATCCCAGTTTTATAGCCAATGGAACAGGTTCCTCTCCTAATGCCTAAGTTACTTTTTTTTCTCTTGGTTTCACCAGATCACCCAGACTGAAGTATATCCAGATTTAAGACTGATACCCAAATAAGAGAATTGGCTTAATTGTGAAATTTAGCAATCAGATTAAGAAGCCATATTTAAAGATTTTCTCTGGGAAATTTGTGTATATAAATAAATTGTTTAACCTTTTTTCCTCTCTGTCAAATAAATTAATCTACATCAAATTTAATTTACTCCAGTTATATTTTTTTAAAAATGGAATTTAGGCAGTACCCATGTGATGCTAGATATCTGACTGGGAATTAAAATATTTGGTAAGATTCAAAAACCAAACCAAAGCAAATCTGGGTTCATTGTCCAATTCTAAACTTATACTTGTATTAGAATAAATTATTTAACAATTATCTGGACAATTGAGTAAAAACCTAGAAGTAAGTAAAATCTGGATAGATACTGCAAAATCTTTAAATTAAAAATGCTTATAGTTTTTACTCATGGGTCTAATCCCTGATCATCAACCAGAGCCTACATATACTTACTTCACTTGGAATTCTAGCAAAGTTGACTATCTCAGTTTCTACAGTGCAATAATTTATACATTGTTATTAGAAGAGAAAAATTACTTGAGACAGGAACATCAGTAACAAAAATAAGTAATAACTGGCAATAAGGAAAATGGCAGAAAAGCTCTTTAGAAACTCAAAAGATATTGTAACCCGGATCTGTTTAATGTGGGATCAAAGGCTACATATCCAAAGGCTATTTATTGTTTCTCAAACATTTCTAGTAATAAGAATCACTGGGGAGGTTTGTTAAATACTCAGCTTCTCTAGTTATTCTGTTGGAGATTCCGATTCTGTCTGTCTGGGATAGGACTCAAGGATCCATATTTAAATAACCTGCAATTTTTAGGAAATCTTACCTTAAGACTATAAGAACTTATACAAGTGATAGCCCTAAGATATTAAAAAGAGGCTTTATCATGTTCTTCATTATCTTTAAATGGTTAAAGGATAGTTTAACTTTAATTCTATCAATAATGGGGTATTTCAAGGGGTAAGTTTCAGTAAATGTAAGATTTATTTTTCTGTTACTGATCATTCCCTGACAAATTGCTTATTGAGAGAAAATAGTATGTAGAGAACCATCTTGAATGAAGACAGCTGGCAAGGATTTGAATGGTGTGATTTGGGTTAAGCTTAAATTCCTCATAGATAACATTCTTCATTATTATCATCATAGAGTAGAGAGCAAGTACCTGTAAAGAACATATTATCTTATTATTTTATTTTTATTATACTACTAGGTGCCCAAAGGTATTCTATAGTTACATATGACTAGTTAGATATGACTCAGTGAATTCAGTGAAATCTAGAGGGATTTAAAATTGTATTTTCAGAGTGAGAAGGTACTAATAACATCAATACATGTGAAAAATAGCAAATGTCACTGAGTTAAAGTATTTTCTCAGTGATTGATGATTGAGCCATTTCTATTATAGCATTCTTAAAGAGGTAGAATTTCATTTGACATGATCTTTATTTGTATGATTATGGAATTACTCAAAGCATCTTTCAGGATTTTGTCTCCTTTTTCAATGAAGATTTTAGCACCGAACTTCTTTCAGTCTCAGATTATGCCGTCCTCTTAGGGGGCCTGAGTATTCACTTACATGATGTCCTGCCTGTTCAACAATAACCTGGGCTTTTAATTCCTTGTCTTCAATGTCAATGTGACCTCTATCTATAAGCCACTTTTGCTATCTTGTTTTATTGCTGCACATCAGATCATATTAAAACCTCAAATTTCTTCCAAGTCATCAAATTCAACCATCCGACTTCATAATGTTTGGGTTTTATGCCTCCTTTTCTTGCATTTACTTTTTTCTTCCACATAATTTCTGGGAAATGTGAGAACTTCCGATCCTTTGTCTCTTCCACTTGTCTGTCTGAACAAGTCTGCTTTTGTTTTCGTCTTTCTCAATCCAACATAAATGTGCTGTCAATAACCTTAACTATTTTATCCTCTTGTCTTTCTATCATAACTTTCCTGAGAAGTCCTAATGCTGGATAAATTAGGGCCAATTAGGGCCAATCCTAAATCAATGCAGTTTGTAGCTTGTGAAAATTAAATGGACTTGAAGATCTATGCCACTAAATATTCATGATCTCCAAAATAAATGTCCCTCAACAAGGCCCAGCAACACTTCTAAGTATCATTAGTTGGCTCCTCTGCTGCATTCTGCATTGCCTTTTTTAACATTTCTTTATGTTCCTCAAACCTCTGATCTTCCCTTCTTCTCCATCTCTCTCAAAAAATAATCTTGTCTCTAACTTCAAAGAGAAAATGTAAGCCATCATAAAGAAACTGTCAGTTATGCGCCATCTAACAACTGTGACAATACTTCCTTCTATGATTATGCTGCTACCCACGGTCAGGAGCATTCTTGTCCTTTTCTCAGGTATCCCATCTCTCTTTTTACTTCAGTCTCTCATCTTTATAATCACATTTTACAGTTCATATACCTCTCAATATTAAAAAGAATGCCTATATACAAACATCCTCTCTCTCTCAGAGCCCCTCCACCTTAATGTATATCTCTTCTCTTCTTGATGACTGAACTTATTTACTGAGCTGTACATTCAACTGCCTTTACAACTCACCTTTACTTACATTCAATCTAAATAACTTCGTTTCTGTTTCTAGGACTCTGATGAATTTGTTCTTGCCAAGTTCATAGATCTATGTCTTTATTATTAAATCTGAGGAACAGTTTTTAATCTGTATCCGACTTAATTTTTCAGGATCATTGACCACTATAGCCCACAGATTCCTTTGAAACATTTTCTTTTCTTGGCATTTGAAACCTCATATTCTCCTTGCTGTTCTGTTACTTTTCTTTATCTCTTTTGTGGGATCTTTTAACTACCAGTTTAATTTGGGTTTCCTCTGGTCTTTACTTTTCTCACTTGATACACTCATTTATGCTGTAGTTTCTATAGCATCTATGTTCTTATGACTCTCAACTCATACATACAATCCCTATCCCTCTATTAAGCCCAATCTTATGTAACTAGTTTCTTTCTGTACATTGGTTATAACTACCCACTGCTATATTTCTCATCCAAACCACAGTCAAGTCTCACCTGGGCCAGTCTCCTAAGGGCCTCTCAGCCTCCAGGCTTGGCAATCCTCATCTATACTCCAGTCTAGATGTGTTTTTTAAATGCAAAGCTGATCCCCAGGCCCTGCTGGAAAATTTCCAGAGGCTTGTCATTGCACTCCAGGTAATGGACTATGGCTTGCAGGGTATTCTGTGATTTCAACCAATCCATCCTAATTACTCAGAAGTTTTCCCATGAGTTCCATGCTTTAGCTGTATTAAACATGTTTAGTTTTCTTGATTGAATTAGGCTGCATATTACTTTTAGGACATTTTATATTGTATGTTCCTAACTTGGGGAATATTCTGCCCCCACCCTTATATCCTGACACTCTTTAGATCTTAACCTAAGTCTCTCTTTCTCCAGGAAGTCTTCTTGATTACTCAGATTGAGCAAGATGATTATGCTATGTGCTACTATAGAAACTTATAATTTTCTTCTTTTAGTACTTATCACCTTCATTTATATTTCTCATTAAACCAAAGACTTCTTGAGGAAGGATTATGTATCTTGGTCAGCAATGTGGCATAGTCTCTCGGACAAAATGTGTGCTCAATTAAGAATAAATTAGTGGATGAGTATATGTCCAAATGTAGGAATCATTATACAGGACTGGAGGAAAGACATGAGAAGCAGAAGCTTTTTAAGATGAGGTAGTTATAGATACAGTCTTTGTCAAAAAAAAAAAAAAGTATTGCTTCTTTTCAGGGTTTTTTGCCTTGACAAATTTTTCACAGCACTTTACTATTGGAGTAAAGGAACCACAATGATTTTAAGTCAATTTTATTGCATTGTTCACAATCTTCTGTTTACCTAGTATCATTAACAAGATACAATATTCTTTATTGAATAAGTATAAGAATCCAGGATATTGCTATATGTCATTCCTTTTCCACTGCAGACCCATCCAGACCACAAGAGCACCAGATCACTAACTCAAATTCTACTTTTTGCAGAAAGTATGTGCAGGTGAAGTAAATCTGTTAAAATACCACAGCAACCCTTTTTGAGGTGACATTTAAATTATCCTTTGTAATATTTTCTCTTTTTTATATTATGTTTTTCTTGATAACAAGCTATATGATAAAATAGTATCAAAAGATTCAAGTAAGTTAAATGGATATTTTTTATTGGTCTCTGATGACACTTTTTTCTAGTTCCTTTCTCTATAACTACACTAAATTACAATATTTCTCCAACTTCAAACATCTTGATCATACCTCTCTTCATACCTTCAATTTCTTCCTCCCAAGGAGGAGGGTGAACATGTGTTTGAGAGTTTATCCTTAACACAATCCATGTGACCTCCATGTCTTCTAAAATAATTTCTGGTGGGAATGCTAGTGATTTTGAGGATCACATGTAATTTCCTGCTGAGCTGTTTAGCATGTGCAAATTACCATTTGACCTCCATAGTGACATATTTGTCATAGCAATTTTCACTTCTAGTGAAACGAGTTAAATTGCCTCTGTAAAAGTGATTTTAAGCAATAATTCTTCATACAAACCTTTCACATGGATCTGCCACTATGTGTTTCGCAGACTGATACCTGGGCTTTAGATATTTCTTTTTATGTTGTTTTTAATAAGAAGCACAATATTTCCATAACTCATATTTGGAATGGTTCCTGGTTTTGGAAGCAGATTATTAAAACTGAGCATATGGAGGTCTTAAAGTAGAACCTTATGGGGGGAAAAAAACAGTTGATCAACTCTATTTTGCAGCATTGAAAAATTATATGCTTACAAAATCTTGGTAAAGCAAGATTTATCCTTTTAACTTTAAAAAATCCCAAATTAGTGAACTACCTGTGTTGGGTGAGTTCATAACTACATTAAAAATTCTTTTGTTATGATAATTTTTAAACAATCATGATTAAATCAGATTATTCCTTTGTTCACATCCCCCCCCTTATGATTGTATTGCTTAGAATTAGTCAATGAGTTTTAAAAAGAGAATATTAAAAAGGAAGTCAAATTTCCAGTGTTTGACTCTGCAGGTAAAATGTTAGAGAATAAGGGAGGTTAATCCTAGCTAAGTAAAGTAATAAAATGAGCATCCAATTGAAAGAGCTCATTTCTTGCATGCCTAAAATCCAGTACCATCCAAGGTTTGCTCTTGATTCAAATTCAATAACACACATACATTCACCTCTCTCTGCTATGGACTTGTTTTCTCAAAGGAATATAATCAGAAAATTTTATACTATCCAAATGTGCATAGTGAGTTCCTTTATTTCTTCACCAAGATTTCCTAAGTACCAAATGTCCACATTTTGCTATACACTTGATATCCAAAGACCGATAAAATACTATCCCTTAAACAACTTTAGCATAAGAAAATAAAACATTAAAAAAATGATTGCAGTAGTGTATGACACATGTATTTAAGGTACAATGAGAATACTGAACTAATTAAGCATTCATTAGATAGATCTAGGCAGGAAGGAATAAGAGCATCTGCAAAATCAGGGAACCATTAAGACTGTACTTGTTAAAAGAATTGTGCTTAGTTTGGTATGGTCAGATTTCAGAATACATGTGAGGAAGTGGCAAATAATGACTCTGAAAAGAGAAGCAGAACATATTCTCAGAGCCAGTAGAAAATCATTCAGTTTTAAGCAGAGAAGTAACACAGTCAGATTTACTCTTGGAAAGATGTTTCTGGCATGGAACATAGATTGAAGGATAGTCAAATCCTATTAAGAGACCAGTTAGGATCCTTACATCCAAAGATACTGAGGGCTTTGAACTCCAACCATGTACTGAGGGTAGAAAAGTGGGACATATTTGACAGAATTTTAAGTAGAGCACAAATGACTGTATTTAATGAGTGGCTGAATGTTAGAAAAGAGAAATAAAGAGAAACCAGAGATGGTTCTTGGGTTTGTGATTGGGGTGGCTGAGCTTATCTTGGTGCTGTTGACCAAGAAAAGTTTACAAGAGGGACTGTCGGCATGGGAAAAGAAGAAAATGAATTCGCTTTCAGAACCAGTAGGACATCTATGTAGACATGCCCAGAAAACTGTTAAAAATATAAGTCAAAAGGGCAAAGGCAGATGAAGTTTGGTGAATAGATTATAATTTATCATGACATAGAGAAGGCATATAGTAAGATTAGACTGCCAGGGTGTGAAGAAAACATTTTGACTTCATTAATTTGACGTTTCCATTTTCATTTATGGGATACTTAGATGAAACAATTTTTTTTTAAATATCCATAGTACAAAATGGGGAGATTAGAATTGGTCACTTTAAAAATACTAACATTTAGTAATTGCTTTATGAGGAGTTATTATCCATATCAAAATCACAGAGTTGAAGAAGCTGTGTCAAAAGACTTCTCTAAAACATCTATGTCAGAATATCTTTCCCCAGAGAGTATATAAAATAAAAAGATCAAATCTTGAAGAATTCTGGCATTTTAGAGGTAAGCAAATGAAAAATAGCAAAAAACAGAGAAGAAAAATAGAGTCAGAGACTTAGAAGAGTTAGGAGAAAGTGGTCTAATGAAAGATAAGGGAAGGAGAATTTGTGAAGAAGAAAGAGGAAATTTATGAGGATTCAGCAGTTAGAAGGCTATTGCTAATCTTTGAAGTATCAAGAGGTGTCAAATTGTGAGGCAAAAGTCAAAAGATTTTGGTTTGAAGGAATGGAGGCAAGAAAGGTGTCCAAAAATCTTTTGCAGAGATTTTGTCATGAAAATAAGAATGCAAATATAGCTGTAACTTGAAAATGACTTAGGATCAAGATGAGGGATTTTTGTTTTGTTTTATTTTGTTTTAGCAGTGGAGTAGGAGCAGAGGATGGGTTATCTGAGAGTATTAGAGCAGGGAGAAATAAAGGAGCTAGCAGAGAGGGAGAGTTTGAATATACAGGAAAATAATGTTGATTCTTTATAAAGTAGGAGGATGTGATCACTGCTCTAAGAGAGAGGAAGAAACCACATCTTTCTCTTTGAGATTAGAAAGTTTAGTAAAATATAGATGCCAAAATAGGTATGTTTATTTGTGCATATATATAGGGGAACATATTGAGTAAACTCTGAACATCATTTTAGATGACTGCCATTTCCACAATGAAGTCTGAGTTATTGAAGCTATTGATTAAGGTGAAGGTGGGTAATGGTGGGTAGAGGGTAAATGATATGAATAAATGTTTATAAGAATAGTCCTGAGGAATATCAGTATAAGCTGATTAGGAGAAAGTAAAAATATATGGAGCAATTCTGAGGGACGTCCAATATTTTAATTACAGGGAGCCACTGTGAGATCTTAGGGAAGGGAAGAAGGAAGGAAGGAAAGAAGGAAGGAAGGAAGGAAGGAAGGAAGGAAGGAAGGAAGGAAGGAAGGAAGGAAGGAAGGAAGGAAAATAGAAAAAGGGGGAGGGAGGAAGGAAAGAAGAGATTACTATTGTAGATAAATTTACAGATGTGTGTCTGAGGTAGGAGGCAGCTGTGAAGAGAAGGGAGATATTAAGTAGAGGAACCTTAGCCTTAATAGCCTCTAATTTCTGGGTGTAGATGGAGGCAGGCAATATAAAGAGATGAGTGAGGAGCTTCTGATATGAGTGAGATTGATGATGGTTTTGAATAGCTACATTGCAGGTTAGAAAGAGATTTGACCAGCAATATGTAAAACAATTGCAGGATGCTAAAACACCTCAGATTCGAAAGCTTAAACATCTAATGCCACCAATCTTGCTGCTTCTGTGTGTGTGTATTTTCTAAGGATGATAAACAGATCTTTGTAGAAGTGGAGAATGGTTGGGATTTTTAAGGAGGAGGACAAAAAGGGTAAGAAATATGAAGGCAGCAGTAGGAAGCAAAGAAGTAAAAATGAATTTAGAAGTTTAGTATATTAAAAACATAAAGATGAAAGGGGCTAGTTAAATATTCTTTGTAAATCTTAACTTTTAATAGTCCATTCGATTTACTGAAATTTGTAGGAACTTTATTTCTTCTATTAATGACTGATTTGCCTTTCATTTACCCTTGAAGGCAGAGGTCATCTGTTTTGGTTTTTACTATAGTGTCTAGAAGAGTTACATGCAAGTAGCAGATGCTTACTAATTATTATTTTTTGAACAAGTGTTGTCCAAAAATGATTCCTGCTGTCTAATTATATTCTAAGAAGAAACAATAAAAATGTTGTCATATATTGTGATTGCATTACATTTTAATTTCTTAATTTTTCTCACAAGCATAGTTGATGGGGATGGGTTTATAGAGAACCAATGACATTGCTTGATGGTTTTCGATAAAGAGTTTATCTAGGGTCTATAGGATTCTCTATAAAGGCAAAGAAGGGATAAGGAGAACCAAGGCTCCAGCCTAGCTAGAATTTAAGATTTTGGATAAAAGAAGACAATATATAAGAAGACAGGCTGAATAAATTCGACAGCGAGAGAAATTATTTTATTTTAAATTAAAACAATGAGTTAGAAATTTGTAGATGAGAAAAGGAATGAGACATATTGAGTCACATGTTGAAGAAATGATACAATATTTTAAAGTGCTTTAAAAATAATAAAACGAGACTAAACTCTTCTGAATGAACTTGAACCAGACATTTTCAGTTCTTCAGACCAAGACCAGCTTTGCAATTCCACACAGGACTGTCAGCTTTAGCTATTTCCTAGAATTCTGAGATTGTATGACTGTATACTATTGACTTATTGGACCAAAATAAGAAATAAAAGGTCACGATTCAGGAATTATTGTATTCTTTATTTCCCTTCACTGGATATTTAATAAGGCCTCGTATACTCATCAAAGTAGAGGAGGATTTGTAGCTGACAAATATTTGGTACTATGAACAAAAAGTAAGATCTTTTATATTGTTTCCTTAGAAGAATTGTCAGTACATGGCGTTGATTCTAGTTAATGCCTTATTGCAGCCAGTTAGATTTTCTAGACTCTCTAAAGCCTTTTCTCCTATAACTTGATCTCCAACCTGCACAAAGGTGCAGGGCTAACTTTGCTATAGTGCTGAATAGGATAAGGGAAATGGAAGTGAAGAAACCAAACAATGCATTAACTCTAATTAAGGCTGCTTTTAAACATGTGTTACAAAAGAAAAGGCATATGGTATGTTTTAAGAGATTATGTCTCTGATTTAAAGGTAATCTTTTAAAAATTTTAAATAAAAGTAGAATTTGATGTGCAGGATTTGTCATCATTAAGCTACGTACCTATAACCATGCATTTTCTATAATAGAATCCTTGTAGCGTGTTTTAGAATTACATGGTCAATTAAGCTCTTAAGCATCTAAAGCCTGGTCAAATTTTAATTGTAAATTTATAACTCAAAGAATCAACCAGATGTATACTTATTATTTTCCCTTTGCTAGACTCTGTGAAATTTAAACAGTGTTGTTGAATGTTGAATGTTTTCAGCATTCATCAATAATACAGCCAGTAATCAAACACAGACATAGTGTATTTCAAGCATTATAATTGCTTTTTGATTTTAAAAAGAAGTCACTTACAATCTAATGAGTTTGAAAGAACATATGACAGCAGATTTTTGTGTAAATTTCACTATTTTCAATTGAACTTTGAAATTAACATTTACAAATGTTTTGAAGGTAATTAATTGGTTATGTTTAAAGGTTCTCTAACCCAGGATAGTGTGAATAACATTCTGTGTATTGATGGTGAGGGTGTGAGGGTGTATTCTCAAGACTCACTTCTTTTCATTCATTCAAGAGATCCATTCATCATGTTTATTGAACAACTACTATGTGTTAGGCGGTGGCATGCAAGATTCAGATTCATTATGAAGAAATGATACATCAAGAGGATTTGGGGGCACTTTGAATAAAAAAGTCTTTTGGTTGGAAAAGAAGGAAAAAGCAAGACCAAAATAGCCGAGAGGAGATTTACACTATATGGCAAAATAAGACCATAAACAAAATATTTGGCTAGAGCAAAGTATCCAGAACAAATTTTCAGATAATTAAGGCCTTAATCAATATTTATTAAATTAGGAGAAAATTAATGAATAGCTTTTCCTTCGATTTGACTGTTCTAAAGACATACCATTGCAAACTTGACAGACAAAATCTCTCTGCCTCTTATTAACTGTCTGACTAGAAAAACATTGAAGAAGATGGAATTGGGAAGAGAGGGGTTAGAACAGGGAAAATCACACCAAGAGAACAAAAAAGTATCCTTCAAAGGAAAGAAAAAGTCAAAAAATTGCTATGATATTTTTCAGATATTTTCCTCAAGGAAGTTTATTATTTCCACATATTATAATGCTTTATTTTGAGCACATATCTCAACAAAGGTAAAATGTTTGACAGATTGCACTTTTACTTATATAAAGTATACTTTATTATTAACTCCATCTTTTATTTTTGTCATTTTGACTAATATCAAGAAAACTAATGTGTGATATCCTATTGTTTTAAAAATGGTTAATAATACATTAGTCATTTCTAATCTCTAGAGATTTCTCCTAAATTGAATAACTTAATAAGATTTAAAAATGTCTATTGCTAACTCTCTCACACATTTAAATGATTTATCTTTATCTATTTTTGGCACTTCTTACCTTTGTAATCAACCAAAACAGTTGGTTTATAACTCAGTTTTCACTTTCCATTTGTTATCTTTAGCAATCTGATTCCTGTCTTTGGAAACATTCACAATGTGTATACATCAAACAAAAATATTTAAAGAAAAACTGGATATATTATTATGACAATTAAAAAAATTTTATGGTAAAATATACATAACAAAATTCACCATTTTAACCATTTTTACAGGTGTACAGTTCTGTGTTGTTAAGTACATTCATATTGTTTGTTGTACACTCATCACCATCATCCATCTCCAGTACTTCATCTCCATTGAAACTCTGTATCCATTAAACAATAACTCTCCATTCCTTTTCCCCCCTGACCCCTAGCAACCATTATTCTACTTTCTGTCTCTTCATATTTAACTACTCTAGGTACTTCATATAAATGGAATCATAGAGTATTTGCCTTATTGTGACTGGCTCATTTAACTTATCATAATGTCTTCAAGGTTCATTCATGTTGTACCATGTATCAGAATTGTCTTCTGTTTTAAGGTTGAATATATTTTGTTTATTTACAACCTCATCAATATTTGTTATTTTCTGTATTTTTGTTTGTTTGTTTATTTGTTTTTGGTAATCACCATCCTAATGGGTATGCAGTAGTGTCTCGTAGTTTTGATTGACATTTCCTTAATGATTATTGATGTTCAGTATCTTTTCATATGCTCGTTGGCATTTGTATATCTTTGGAGACATGTCTATTCAAGTCATTGCTCATTTTTAAATTGAGTTATTTGTTATTATTGATGTTGAAATATAGGAATTCTTTACATATTCTGGATATTAATCTCTTATCAAATATATGATTCACAAATATTTTCTCTCATTCTGTAGATTGCCTTTTCACTCTGTTGATAGTGTCCTTTAATGCAAAAATGTTTAATATTAATGAAGTCCAACTTATCTTTTTTTTTGGTTGCCTGTGCCTTTGGTGTTATATCTAAGAAGTCATTGTCAAATCCAATGTCATGAAGCTTTCTCTATGTTTTTTTCTAAGAGTTCTATAGTTTTAGCTCTTATGTTTATTTATTTGATACATTTTGAATTAACTCTTGTATATAATGTAAGGTCAGGGTCCAGTTTCATTCTTTTGCATGTATATATTCAGTTTTCCCAGCATCACTTGTTGAAATGATGTTTTCTCCCCATTAAATGGTCTTGGTACCCTTTTTGAAGATCACTGACTAGATATGAAAGGGTTTATTTCTGGGCTCTCTATTTATGACAATTGTTTTTTTTTCTGCCAGTGAATAATACTTTTTTTTAAAAAATTAAGACTACTTTTTTAGAATAGTTCAGGG
The DNA here is from genome assembly GCA_028627145.1 of Eidolon dupreanum. Taxonomy (NCBI): domain Eukaryota; kingdom Metazoa; phylum Chordata; class Mammalia; order Chiroptera; family Pteropodidae; genus Eidolon; species Eidolon dupreanum. The sequence continues at coordinate 54,346,005 of CM053501.1, read as the reverse complement.
TCCACAGCAAAATATAGAGATTTCCCACATAGCCTGCTTCTACCTAGACAATTATTTTCTAATGAACTTTTAATTTGGAATAATTTTAGATTTACAGAAAAGTTGGAAAGATAGTACAGAGAGTTCTTGTATACCTCTCATCTATTTTTCCTTGTTAACATCTTGTATTACTATGATACATTTCTAGTAATAGTAATAGTAATTGTAATAATAATAATAATAATAACCTATTAGCTAAACTCCATACTACTCAGATCTCATCGATTTTTCCATTAATGTTTCAGGATGTAATGCCAAATAACACCCTGTATTTAGTTACCTTGTTTTCCTAGTCTCCTCTAATCTGTGATAGTTTCTCAATCTTTCCTTGTTTTTCTTGACCTTGAGAGTCTTCAGGTGTACCGGTCGGGTATTGTATCGAATGTACCCCAATCTGGGTTTCTGATGTTTTTATCAAAATTAGACTCGAATTATAAATTTTCTCAATAATATTACAGAGGTGGAGTACCTTTGTCATCACATCATATCAAAGGATACATTATACCCATATGACATTACTGATGAAATTAATCTTCATTACTTATTAAAGTAGTATTTGCTGGATTTCTTCACTGTAAGGTTACTATTTTTCTTATTCCACAGTCTTTTTATTGGAAGTAATACTCAAGACAAGGAGAATTAAGAGCTACCTTCTGGAGGGGAGAATCTACATATATTATTTGAAATTCTTCATTAAGGATTTCTCTTCTCCCCATAAATAACTTTATTCAATCATTTATTCATATCAGTGTAATGCATGGATATTTAGTTTATAATTTGGGCTGTAATATAATACTTTATTATTTTATTGATCAAATTGTTCCAACTTTGGCCTCTGGAGACTTTTTCAGGTTGACTTCTATGTCTTTTGGGCACAACCTCTAATATTTTAGTTTTTGTTCTAATTCTACAAGATGCTCTAGGCCTATCTTAATTTTCCTTATCCCAGCTCTGGAATCAGCCATTTATCCAGAAACACTGGGTTCCCTCCTTCCTCCCTCCTTCCCTCTCTTTCTCTTTTTTTCTTTTTCTTTTTTCCTTCCTTCCATCCTTTCTTTCCTTTCCTTTCTTTCCTTTCCTTTCCTTTTCTTTCTTTCTTTCTTTCTTTCTTTCTTTCTTTCTTTCTTTCTTTCTTTCTTTCAAATAGTATTTAAAAACCAAGATCTAACACAAATTAATTTTTCAGTGCTATGTATTGATTTTTATTTCAGGATGATTTGTGTTGACTTTCTATTTTGGTGTGGTTAATGTTTTAATTAAAGTTTAGAAGTGTAGTTGATTTAAAGGGAGTTGTTTATATCATTTTCTATATACAAAGTGGATACTAACAACATGGAATTAATATGGAATATGCTCTGTATTACTTTTTCAGTAGTGGTGATGAATTGTTAGTGATTCATCCATACTCTTTGGCTGGAGAAATAGAAATGGAAACCTTAAATTCATCAAGCCAGCTTTTTCTCAACAAAACCAAAGCCATTCAAGCAGTGTGATAAACATACATGTCTAGTGGCTTTGTTAAACAAAGAGTTTACTTTTATGATATATCCACATTGTAGAAACTGTCTAAACGTTTTGTATAATTCTTGGAAAATTCACCATCAAGGGAATTCCAAATTTTCCAGAAAAACTTGCCAGGAAGACAGATTCTCAGAGAATAAATGTTCATTAGAGAATTTTTAATGCTTTTGGTTGAAAACATCGACTCAATTATTCTTTAGTTTGCAGAAGATGGAAGTTTAAGGGTAATTCAAAATATTTCTTTCCCATTGGTATTTTTAAAAAGTCTTTGAAATATTAAAAGCAGTCCTTGTTCATATTCTTTAGCTTTAGGAAAATTAATCAATTTCTTTTCCAATTTTAATTTTATGTCAGAAAAAAGTAATTATTTTTCTTTTTCATGAAGGTGATAATAATGTACTATTTAGAAGATTTGGCAGTCTTTATTAATAAAAGATTGAAACAAAATAAAAGAATTGTATGATACATGTTAATCTTTTTATCTAAAATATATGCTCATGGCTATTAATACATATGACCCATTCTGTGCATCTGTGAAATTCAGTTTTCAATATTCTTTTTAAAATTTTTAAGAGAAACAAAAAAGAAATGTACTTTTGGTATCATGAAAATAATACTGAACATAGTAGATTAGAAATTATGTTTCTTCCTAGATGCAATGCAAGCTCCAAATCCTCTGCTTTTTCCATATGAAGAATGAATGAAGACTTAAATTGTTTATTTTTTCCTAATTTTTAGTAATTTAAGTATATTATATTATATATTCTTATAACCCTGAATATTGAGTAGGATATTTTATGGTTGGATTCTTTAATCTAAAGAAAATTCTAGTCAAATGATTTTGATTACTTGAGAATGTCTAAAAATAAAAACCTGCCATGGTTACCATGAGTTTATTGTTCCTCCTATGGACCACATTCAGCCCTCATTCTGGGCACAGAATTCTCATTATTGTCACTCAGTTTTCACTGCTTTTTGAATTGAACTTTTAAATATATACACAATTGATTTCAATTGAGAAATTAAACAAGATATATAGTGGAGATGATTACATAACATGGACATATCCATTGTGACTGCTACAGGTTGATTTGTGTCTTTGTAACACAAAAGTAGCCTTGAGGATTGGATGCCACATGTGTCAAAGCTAAACTAACAAGTCTTCACTTCCTATGTGCTTGTTGATTAATTGCATATGTTTCCTGCTCTACAGGTATTTAAAATTTGCATTAAGGTTATTTTAGGAATATTCTCTATTACTTAGTTCTAAGCTCTATGCAGCATACTACCAAATTTTGCTTTGAATAAACAAAACAAAGCAAAACTCTACTATCACTTATAGCAGCGATTAACATGTGCATGGCTTATATAACCAGGCCTGTCCTTTATAACTAGGTGCTTCTTGATATCAGAATGAGTAGATGATCTCATTGGCCCAATTATAAATCTGTTTTAGTAGAAACAAGAATATTTGTAAACAAAATTTTACTCCTAGCCTGGTTTCTTACCCTTTAAAATAACCATCTGAAGTACCTCATCTGATGCAGTTAAGGGTAACTTGAAGAAATAAATTGAGATTGCATTTGTTTTAAGCTCCTTTGTGAGCTGTTAATTTTATTACTCTCTGTAGTTGTCAGTTATGATGTTCTTCTGAACTGTAGTTGTGGTCAAAAAGATCAGCCAACAAAGCTATGAAAAACTTGAACAAACCACTTAGGTAATTTTCCAATTAAGAAAGATATGATCCCCAAATCCCATTTTAATTGAGAAACTGCCAGGGTAAGTAAAATCTTCCCCCTTGTCCCATCAAAAACACACGGTAAATAGGAAAATATTAATGAGGTGTTAGCAAGAGGAGTGATGGCATAAAAACAACAAAACAGATAAATATAGAATCAGTGTTATGTTGTACTTATTCTAAACAAATAATGTAATGATTCAGTAATAATACTAAGGTAACTGATTTTATAGAGTGGGAGGTCTGTAATGGTCAGTTTGACAAATAATGCAGCTGTAGGTATCTTAATTTTTGTTCTATTAATCTATGTAGTCTATATGAGTATGAAATGGAACTTTCCTATTATATTTGTAATAAAAAGTAACAACAACAGTTTCAATGCTAGTCTTAACATGATTGTATTGTAATCAGCAGGGTTTTAAAAATTGTCTCAAAGGTTAATTTTGGTGATCATCACATTATACTCACTCTTATTCTAATCGGTTATATTTAGTGGCAGATTGCAAGCTTTCCTTATTATCTTGTTAAATCAAGAGGTGAAAGCCTTTCAAGGCTTCTCTTTTTAAACATCTTTTATTAATGCTAATATGCCAGATGGGAGAAATTAAAATGGTTCTGTTCTTCATGCTGCCACTACCCACAATTTTACCACATCATTTGCTGGTTAAGGAAGCATATGAAAATGATAGGTAGAGCACACAGTTGTAAAAGTTCAGAAATGATGGAATTCCTTGTCTAAGAAAAACCTTTTTTTTGATTTGACTACAAAAATAAATGCCATCACTCTCTGAACATACCTAAAAAACATTGACAAAGATGAAATCGATGTAACTTGGAACTCATACACAGTGTAATATTTCCCCAATTACTCATGTTTACTTTACTCTTAAATTCCAGCCAATGTCTGGCAAGATAATTATACAGAAATAATCTTTCTTGGTCCATTGGGTTAATTGTCAAGAGCAACTAAGTTCATTTAAATGTTGCTTTTTTCCCATTTCCTCATCCGTTGGGAAATCAGTGGCTCTAGTGAATGCCTGACCATTTTAACAGGTTTTGGGAAATATGTACCCAGTATTTCATTAGGTTAGACCCATTTGTCTAGGAGAGTATTTTCAAGCCCTCAACTTTCCCATAGACCCACCAGGTATGCTTTGGGTTCTAAGCAATTCACAGAGTCTCAGTGGTTATTCCACTCGATTTTTAAGTCTTAAGAAGCAGTACTGAGGTGCACATGAAGGATGGTTTCATTATAAGGATAAGAGTAAATTGATTCTAACTTTTGTATGAGTTAAATTTTTCGCAAACTTGAGTTTATATTATTTAATAATAAATGAATGTAATTTGAAATGCTACTTTCTACCCCTGCCCCCCACAGCCAACTAATTGGGATTTTCTGGTTGAGAACTCTGGGTCCAGAAAAGGTCCAAAGATATTTTGTTCTTTAAAGAGGAAAACCAGGATTGCTGATGCTATCATTGCTTTTAGTAGAATCCCCAGTATGAATTGAAGGTGAATATACTCTTTTTCTTTGATTCTGTTCTTAAATCAGAAAATGCTCTTTGTTTTCTTCTCTCCTGGCTCTGATTTGACTGCACAACTCTCTATGTATCTCTTCTGCAGTATGTCTCTCTTTGTCCAGATTTATCTAGAAAACAAATGCTAAGAATTTATAGGCATTTTTGGTTGATAAACTTAAAAATTACATTGGACTTTACTTGCCCAGGGTATCTTATATCAGGAAAAGAATAGATGAAATTAATGTCACTTGTTGGAAAGAGAATAATAGGGAACTCAAAACCATGATGAAATTACAGTCATAATACCTGTTTTAAAAGCCAGTATCTTAAAATGTACCAGTGTGTCATCTCTGGTGAGTCAATTGCTCTGAGGTTCTCTTTCCTTACTGGGAGTCATTTGGTCATCTGGCCTTGCATCCATTCACTGAAATAAATATTTTTTTTAGTACAAATTATGAGTCCGAAACTTTATTTTCTTTGTAGGATCATTGATGTTGATCTGGGAACCATATAAAATATAAAGTATGTGCATATAAATGATATTCACATTGTTTCTATGGTTTATTCTGCAAAGAAACACATAATACTTTTTAATATCTCTTATGAATATAGTTTGCCTTTTGTACTGACTTTACTACATTTAATTCAATGTCCAGATTATTAAAGTATCAATGGTATGTTTACATAAATAAATGTCTAGACAGATATCCAGGAAGTTATTTCAATCCAAGAGTATGTTTGAAATTCAGTTTTACATCTAATTCTGCTGCATATCCATGTCTAATGAAAAAACAAAAACAAAAATTACCTCATCATCACCACCAACACAGACAATGACAACCATAACAACACTACAACAAAGCACTTTGTATTTCATGTCAGCAGATAGGAAGATTTGTTTCCATTTTTCCATATGTACAGGTCTCTCAAACTACATATGAAACCTAATGAATACAGAAATCACTTACTATTAATATAATTGAATATTAAAGTAATGAACCATGTGTAACTGTCAAAATTTAAGATTACAATGTTAGGATTTCTCTAAGGTAAATCTGCATTTTAAGAATTGTTCTCAGCAATTTGTATTTTCATAAAAACAACATACAATGTTGTTCAACTTCTGCCCTTATAATTTTCAGGCTCTTTTCCCATTGCCACAGTTTGCTAAACCTCTGTTCTTTTTTAACAATTTCTGAGTAAGAAATACAACTGCTAGAACCATAATAGAATAGAGCTATGTAAGGCAGAGACTAATGGTGGGAGAGACACTATAAAAGGAGGGTAGTTGACTTAATTTTTAAGTAGGAAAAAGGTAGTTCTCAGACACTGGATCAAATAAGAAGCACATGGTCAATAAGGGCAGAGCAGCAGACCCAAGAACTGAAGGTAAGGTAGGGAAGTCCCAGATGTCAGAGAGCTTTATCTTTGGACTTCTTGTCTTTTCTAAATCCATTAGAGTTATAAAAATTGCCTAAAAAGGAATTATATTTCAGTTTCTGCAATTCATTTTCAAAAACAACAAAAGAATATATTTGCTCCATAAAAATTGTATTAGTTGGCATTCACTAGTGCCAACTCTGGTCTGCTAGCTATCCCAGTCCTCTTCTATGACTCTTCATGTTTTTATTTTAGGAGAATTCCAAAATCTGCTTGGAGAAAATATGCGCAATGATTTATCTCACAAACACAATTTTTTCCATGTTGTTATAAGGAAGAATAAAAATACATAAAAGACTACTACATGTTTGAGCTGGTTAGCAAAGTTATTAAACAGATGTCTAGTAGTACCAATATGTACAGACAAGTTGACTTTTAGGAGGAAAGTATGGTCCATAATGGCTCAGTGTATTGCAAAGTCTGGCTTGGTATGAGGTTTTAGGGACATTAATACAAAATAATCCTTATTTATTAGGATGAAGTCAGGGAATTTGGGTTAAAAATTAATGCGGCAAATTGACTGACAGATTGAATTAACCAAAAGGACCTTCACCTTATCCATAGAGGAGATTCATTCAACCATTGTGTTGAGGGTTTGCCAGGCACCATCAAATGTAAGGTGTTTATTATGTTTTGATCTTGCCCAAGTATATTCATCTTCTGTACACTTTGGCAACCAGAGATTTGTCAGTGTCAAGGAAAATACTCAGTATGAGAAGTCTATATGATACAACTTCGTTTAGATCTGGGAGCATTCAACTTTTTGCAGATGACCTAGTACTTGATCTGAAAGCTTGACAAAAATACGTACCTTGTTTGAGTCTGGAAGGTTTAAAACATTTCCCATAATAAAGACTGAATTTAAAAGATTATGGCAACATAATAATGAGCATTTGTATAACACTCTACACACTGATCCTTAGATAATATGTTTACTGTAATGAGTTGAGGTAAGTTCTACTACTATATGCATTCTTATGCCCATGAGTTGACGAAGAAACTAAGGGTTTCAAGACCCTCCAAGAGAGAAAATGAGTCTCCCGAGATTGCACAGGTAGTAAATGATAGATCCAGGACTCAAAACTGGGAGTTCTAATTCAAAATTCTGTGCTCCCTATTTTCCATACTGATGCCTTTCCTCCCCAGTGCAGTAAGGCAAAGAAACTGAGTACATAAATAACTGTTTTCAAGATTAACTTATTTCATCAAGAAGCAGAAAGTATAGTATAGGTTTTTAGAAGACTGGTGATATTTTCATAAATATAATTGATTCTAGATATTCATTGGATCTAAAAACTGAATCACCTAGATACACTTCACTTTGGATATATTCTGAGACTCTTTGAAAATGACATTTTGATTCTGAGGGCAGGTAACACTTTATTTTTGTTTAAAGAGTTCTCAAGTGATGTGATGAATTTGTACCACAAACACATTGAATTGGCAGACAAATGATCAATATGGTTCACATTACTCCAAAATAAAGTATCACTTAAATATGCTAATGTCAAAAATAGATTATTTTTGCATACTTATATCAACTTTCTATTGATTGTTTTCACTTAAAAGATCTTTTTTATAACTGAAGAAACTAATGTTAATAAAGGCATTAATCTGTTGAATAAGAAAACTTTTGTACATTTGGGTTTAGAGCTATAGTTGCTCATTCTTGTGTTGTCTAAGGAGCCATTTTCACTGTGTAGAACAGTTTTTCTGAAACAAATGGTGAAACTGAAGGTCAAGACGGTCTCCTTATTAAAGAAGAACAAAGTTGGCTAGTCCTTGTCCTCATTTAGTCTTTCTGAGTGAACTTGTTCCAATGTAAAATTATGGGCTGAAAGACACACAAGATAGAATTGAAAGTTCTCTTATCCTATTTGCTGCTTATGTTTCAAGCAGTGTATATATGGACAATTTCAAATAAGGCACCATATACATTTATATTTCAAATGCTCTCACTACAGAATGGCTTTTATGGTAAGGACCCACCTGGTCAAACAAGTGAAGTTTAGAGTTTAGAGTTCTAATTATGATAATACACATGATTTAGCTTGCTATAAGTTAAAAAAGACAAATCTTAATTAAGACAAAAATAGTAAATTGCCTAAATATTGAACACATGTATAAGAATATATTAAATCAATGACTAATACATGGTTTTGAAATCTGAATAAATGTTTAAAATGTTTCTTCAATTTAAGCCTGCAAAAGATATAACCTATAAATACAACTGTTGGAATTGGCTCTATTTTTTGTTACTATGAATATGATGTATTTGATATGCTGCTAATAGCTTATTCTGCCAACTACATTCACTTGATGAACCATATCCAGATTTTCAAATGGTGGGCAGCAGAGAAGATGCTGCTCATCCCACTGCTAGGTGGGAGGAGTGGTGCAGAGTAGGAAAGAGACTGGCTTGCATCCCCTCCTTTCCTCCCTCCCTTTCTCCTACCTTCTTCCTGTCTTCTCACCTTCTTTAATTTTATCTTTCTTTCTGAAATTATTTATTGGAGATGATTTAAGTGCTTTGCCAGAATCTTGGGATAAGATGATAAGTAAAATATCCACAGTACTGCCTTTCTGGAGTTTAGAGACAATGGTGAAATCAAACTGGCAATCACAATTCAATAGGCTAGATTCTCTAACTGGAAAGTAAGAGGTTCTGTGAGGTCCCCTAACCAATTCTTTGAGGGAAGGAGAAAACCTCTTAGTGGAAATTCCATCTAAACAGGGGCAAATTTGTCATTTATCCTCTTTTTAAATAGTTTCTGACTTCGGCAAAAGTAAGATGCCACTCAAATCTTCCCAACCTTTAGTTTTACTTTTTGTTATATCCCTATACATGCCTTGGACTCTAGCTCATCTTCATAATCAGACTCCTCTGATCTTAACTCCCATCCTCTAGTTGTATTTATTTTACTCTTCTTTATATTATAGTTTATTGCTTCCATGTGCTTCTCTGGATAGAAGGAAAGGATTGATTCTTAATTTCCTTCTTAGTACTTCACTTACAAACTTTGCTTCCCATAATAATCCAGAATGTATCATTGTGCCTAGCACAGAAGCACAGAAGTCAGTGATGGAAATAAAATGATTTATGGATTTTTTTATACATTTACTAAAAGACTTGATTATCTACCATGTGTAGGGAAAAAAAGAACAAAGGTGAATATCCATAATGAGTATGAATAGCACATTTAGTAGAGGAGATCAGATATATTCTCAGATAGTTTAAGTTAAAATAATTAGCTTATAACATTCATTCTTCTTTTCAACAGCTATTTATTGAATGTCTACTATGTGCCAGTTCTCATTATCATAGAACTTACAATCTAATTGGGGATATTGACAAGTGAAAAGATTAATGAATATGATGAATTTAGATAGTGATAAAAGTGTTAATAAAAAAGTTAAATAATGTAATGTGTTAGATATATGAAAGGACTGTGACGGATTAAGCCATTGGAGAAGGCCTCTATAGGTAGGTGCCTTTGAAGTGAGATCTGAGTGGTAAGGAGGATCCAGCCATGGTAAGATTAGAGAGAAGAGAATTCCAGGTGGAGAGGACAGCAAATTCAAAGAATGTACAGAAAGGAAAGGAGTGGTTTGAAAGTGAAGTTGGAGAAGAAGGAATGGGTCAGATCATTATGACAACTTGTAGATCATGGAAAGGAGTCTGGGGTTTATTTTAAATGCAATGAAAAATCGCTGAAGAACTTTAAATAGGTGGGCTACATGATCTGATTGACACATTAAGAAAACTCCTGCAGTCTACAGCCATGCTACCCTGAACATGCCCGATCCCATCTGATCTCAGAAGCTAAACAGGGTCGGGCCTGGTTAGTACTTGGATGGGAGACCACCTAGGAAGACCAGGGGCTGTAGGCATAAAAAAAAAAAATAAAAAAAAAATAAAGGATTGTAAACTGACAAGGTCCTTGCAACCTGTGAGGTCATCCAAGGATTGCCTGGCCTTAAAAGACAAACAAACAAACAAACAAAAACCAAAAAAACAAACTCCAAATTCTGTGTGGGGAATGAATTTTAAGAAGAGGAAAATGAAGGCAAGGAACTCAGGTTAGCAGCTGTTACGGTGGCCCATAAAAAAGATGATGGTGCCTTGAACAGGAAAGGTAGGAAAAGAAACAGAGAGAAATCGAAAAATTGGAGATATTCTGTGGAGGTAGATTCAGCAGGACTTCCTGATAGTTGAGTATCAAAAAGAAGATAATAGATTAATTAATCAATGACTCTTTATGTCATGAGTATTCAAAATAGGAGGGAATTTTGGACATTGCAGTATGGTATGGAGGAAAACTGGATTCCCTAACATAATAGTTCACAGTATGAATTCTTAGAGATCCTAGTGTGAGCCTTTTCATTCTTTCAACACACCTAAGAAGTATATATTTACCTTTGATAAGGCTATGGAGGATAATTAAGCTCTTTGCTTTTGGCTGGAATTATATCAACTCAGTATATAAGACTTAACTTATATTCATTAAAAATATTAAATGTAATTTATGCCGTAAAGAAGATCTTTCAAAACAGATTCCTTGGTGAAGAATATTTAAAGGTGAAAATCCTTGGTGGCAAAAGTTTAGAATACTCCTACTTAGATTTTGAATATTTTCATGAGTTAGCTGAACCACCTCTTTTCTACTCATCCGATTTGTTTATCAATTATTCTTCTCCACTCTGTTGACCTTTCTCTAAAGTACTAAGGAATGCCAGTGACTATAAATTAATCATACTTGGATTTGGTGAAGTTCAAAACAAATAGTCTTTATAAAATAATATTTTATCATCTATATTTCAATTTCCCATATTTCCAACATTAAATCAAAAAATCTCTTTTTAAAAATTGCCCTTTTAATGAAGAAGCAATATGATTCCTTGAAGCATAATTGAAATATGTTTTCTCCCAACAAAATTAGTGTATCAGCTTTAAGTCATCTGTAAATATATTTTCCAGTGCGATGGGAATTAATAGGGCAAGGATGAGAACAACACAGTGATCTGAGATGGAAATGAAGATTCTGACACTGAATTCTAGTGCATTGGCAACTCTGCTATGAATTTACTATTTGATCCTACACAAGTCACTTGAATTCTCTTTCTTCAATTTCATATTTGCAAAATGGTGCAGCAAAGAAATACTAATGAAATGATAAGATTAAAAAAATTAACAACTTGAGATGCTAAATTAGGACTTTATATTAAATATTAAGAAGTGGAATTAGGACAAAGCCTTGTATTTTCTAACATATATCTTAATCATTATATTTATTTTTAACCATATGTTTTCATTTTTTTGTCCAGGCACTGACGGTATGAAAATTATTATTTTACAAATTTCTCTCTTTTTTTTTTTTATTTAATGAATGTTCAGTTTTGCTGAAGGATTTTTTTAAATTGCTGAGATGAAATAATTTTATCCAGACCTATTAACTTTTAACTTGTTAATTTTTTTTTATTTTTAATCTCCTGCTATTATGATATTCTCTTATATAATATTTGAGTGATTCTAAAAATTAATAGGTCCTTTGCTTTTGGAATTTCTACTCAGCTAAAAAACATATTTTTTATCATTCTAAAAAAAGCAAATAAATCATTATTAATGTATATGTAATGCTAGAATATAGGCAGCCATGGTATCTTTGAAGTAGATTTCCTTTTGCATATTAAAATAAAATAAGTATTTTTCTAATGTTTGTCACAGTTTTTGCTGGAAATGTAGGTTATTTTTTTTCTTTTTTTTTCTTTCTTTTTTTTTTATTTGAGAGTAAAGAGCACATGTTTGTACAATCTGTCCTAAAACGCAGAACTCTTGTAGCTGTATTTAGGGACCTTATTTAGAGAGTCTACAGCTTAATAATTATTTTTATTTGGTTTATTTGCATTCCTTTTGACACAAATTTCCACCATGGAATGTACTTAATTTGATGTGAGATGGGAAATAAAAACTAAAACAACTAGTTCTGTAAGGAACTTGTTCATGAGGAAGCCATGGCTTAGTAGATGATCTTAGGTGACCTTGGTTATAGCACCAAATTTAGAGAGAAATATGGATCCCTTCAATTCAGAGTACAATGCTGTTCAGATTGAAATGACTACCTGGTAGAGATACTTTCATCCTTAGACTGACTCCTGTTGTCAATGCTGATGCAAAATCATACCTAACACCTTACATTTATGTGGTGCTTTACTCTTTAGAAGCAATGTTTCACTTCACAAACATGTATTATAATTCTACAGTAATTGGGATATAAGGGGAAAAAAAGGCACATACCTGAAGAATGTATAATATAATGGGAAGGATAGACATATAAATATGTTAAACTACAATAACACGTTATAAAGTGTAGTAAATAATTCTGAGTCAGAAAGATGAAGAGGAAAGATAAGGCAAAAGATAATGCAAAATTTGTTATCTTATTTGAGCTCTTGTAATTCCTTGAGATAAATAAGAAAAGCATTGCTATCTGCAACTAATCCAAGAGGAAACAGCCTCTCTCTTGGGTAAAGGGGTTTACCTGAGGTCAGACAGTGACTTCTTGGCATAGCTGGGGTCCTCTGATTCCTCTGCTGGTGCTTCCTTAAGTGATACACAGTTGGTGCAAAGAAGAATGTTAATTGAAAAAAGTTGGCCTGTCTGAACTTTCTCTGATGTGAATTCAAATCACATTTTGGAGGAGACATTTCAGGTGGTCTCTAAATAAGGCATATTTGGGTTTTTGGATTTTTATGGGACTGTGCTGTTCTGTACAGAAATTTAATGAGGTTTTACTCATATTTAAATATTTGAATGATTATATTTGCTTTTATAGTAAAAGTAAACTTGAGGCATGTAACATTTTGACCAAAACAGGACAATGAAAAATACTGATTCAACCAAACCATAGCTGAACTCAGTAAAGAAATAAGATAACTGGCAAGTCTAGTTTCTGTTTTTCTAGGAAGATAGAGTAGGGATATTTTAATCACTATCTAATAATTGTAATAGTTTTTGTTGCTTCAAGAAGTTGGAAACGTGTCTTCTCATTTAGTATTCTTAAAAGATCATTTTGTATTAGGTTCCCACTCCCCTGAAACACCAGAATGAGTATGAATGAACTTAAATTACACAGTGATAACTATTATATGGTCCATGTTGGAAACCTGGATACTGGCAGCCCACACAATCCAAATTGTGGGGAATAAAGATTTATTTTAAGCTATTCTCTGACTAACTTTGAGAGTGTGAAAAGGAAGCTAATTGTTTTAGTCTTTTCTGTATTGATTATGTTGAAGGGCTAATTGAGCCAGATAGACATAATATATACATAAAGCACTGAACCACTGGGATAATGCAATTGGACTTGTTGCAAACACTGATGTAATTAAGGATTTGTTAATGCTTGTATAATAAACCTCTATTACCAAGAACTTTTAACTAGGTATTAAAAATTCACTCTCAGCTGCAACTGGGCATTCAGGGTCTCAGCTAGGAAGCGATTTTCTTTTAGCAAATTTTCTAAGAAAAAAAAATCTTCCTCTGTAAAGCTTTGTAAATGATTTTTCTTTAAAAAAAAAATTTCATGAATGGTTTCCCTTCTGAATGGAAAAATCCTGACATGTGAAAAGTAAAAGAAGAAACAGTTCATTTTTACATCTAATGTTATTTCTCATCAGAAATAAAAGACTTCTTTTTAAAAATATATTTGCATATTTGTAATTAAAAGAGGAGCTTGTGCTTGTTTTATAAGAGATTAAATAACAAAGGCGTGCAAAGAAAATATTAAAAACCTGCCCTTTTTTTTTCTTAATCCTACCTACCCGATATCTACTTTTGTTGTATATTTGCCTACACATTATCATGTATTTATATAAACACATACATCTTTTTTTCACATTTTTAAAAATCAGATTTGTACTTATTTCTTCTGAATTCGATCCCAAGTGGTGCAGTTTTTTTTTTCTGCCAAGAACAATAGATGATCAAAGCACTACTCATTCTTCCAACCTTTCCTTTGATAAATTACTCACATGCACATCATGAATTTAGAGTTGTTAAGTAATAAAAATAATGGCTTAATATATTGAATTATTTACTCTAAAGTAACTTTCATTAAATCTATTCACGTTCACACTAGACTTTTCATACTCTGACAGGGGAGATACAGAGAGGCTGTTATATATGCACAATAAACTTACCAGCAATAAACTGATTCTGAAATGCTTCATTCTCTTGCAGAGAAGGACAGCTGAGACTTACCACCCACTCTCTTCTAACTGCAATGATTGCTACTGGATTCCATGTCCCAAAAGTAACAATCATTGAATGTTTGATCACAAGAGGGAAATCTTTTCTGGGTTCTCCTCCCTACTCTCTGTGGGAAAAAGGAAATGTCATAATACAAGGTCTTGTTGGAGAACACACATGTCAATACATTTTTTATTGTTTAATTTAATGATGCTGGAAAAAAATGGCAAAAAAGAATAGTAGTACCTCAACAAATAATAGTAATTCTTTTGATGATCTTTATGATCATTTCTTTGATGGTTAATTTATTGTAATAGTTTTCTATTGCTGCATGACAAACATTTTCTTCTTATTGCTGCACATGAACATTGAAAGACATGGAAATAGTTTCACATAGTCACAATGCTCACAATGACAAATGTGCACTAATATATCAACATTCTCAAGCTTAAGAAAGACAAATTTGAAGTTAGACTATTGAGTAATTTAGTAAAGTTCCAATAGGTCAGTTCTTTCGTTACCTTTTCCATAGTCATTATTTCACTTCTGTTTAACTTAGAATATATAAAAAACCTAAAAAAGGAAATTTTGTGGGGGCAGTCTGGCTGAAACAGTTACCCAAAGATCATTAGGTTTTATTGGAAGAGTTTACTTAGCTAGGGAAATCCAGCTATCGTTCTTACCACCTTTGTTCCTCATTTGCCTTTTCCTGACATTCAATATGTACTGAGTGGTGAAAACCTTTATTTTCACTCTACTTGGATCATCTCAGAAATTTTCATCTTTACTAATGATCTGAACCAGACTTTGAGGCCTAAACAGCTTGCCTATGTTTAGAGGTATTTGTAGTGAGCACTAATAATTTATATCATTAGGAAATATGTTTCTGGGACCTGCATAGAACTTTGATGGCCTAAAAAAGTAAAGGTTTTTCCTAATACTCTCAATGTGCAACTGAGATGAATACTAAACAGCCCTCCCAAGATGCAATGGTTTGGAGAATTACCTAGGGCGGGTCTATCTTTATTCTTACAGTTTTGATGAGCATGAATTTTCCAGAAGTGTCTTACCTATGTGCTACATAGCAACTGAAATCTCTGCAGTATTTCATTAGATACACTACCAAAAGGCTTAATTTAAAGAAATCTGAATATTTATAATATTGGTGCTTGAGTTACAGAAACTTGAGCCTTAGCAATTCATAGGTTTAAATAATACTTCCTTGTGGTCCTATGCTAATTCAGTGTAAACAAAAATGATAAAATGGTGTGGTAATGGGCATTGGAGGAAAGAATTCTAGCAGAGACCACTAGGCTCTCTCTCTTTGAGATGTATGTTGTTCCATGGAGACATCTTCTAAATCTTTCAACATGTTCAAATGTGAGTATGGATTAACATTATATTGACAAGGTTTAACAATAAATTAAAAATAATTGAATACATTTTTTCTTTTCTTTATAGATGAAGACATACTGAAAGAGTGTTATCAAGACATTGCTCTTCACATACATTCATTAGTAATTCAAAGATTTAGTAGCTGACGGTGATGTTAGTGTAATTAGCAGGAAAAAAAGGGAAGAAATGCATGTTGCTATAGCAATATGTTCATCATGAATGATCTACAGCATAAACACCCAGATTAATTTACAAGATGCCAGGTAGAAAACTGCATGGCTTACTAGGCTACTCTCAGATGCCACAGTATTTGTTTTTATTAAGTATAAACATTACAGTGGAGCTTTGAAGGTATGTGTGCTTGTCACTGTCAATCACACAGGGGTTGCATTCCCAAAGAGTTTTCAATTCACTTTAAATTTTTCACAGGTGAAGAGAAACATTTTTTCAGAGAATTAAAAAAAAATACATTTACCAGCACAGATGACATTTTGACACTGAAGCAAGCTCAACAATCTCCTTGTTACATGGGTAGTGTGTTTCTGTTTTATCTGCATACTTGCTTTTTAATACCAGAGATATGGGGGTTTCAATGTGCAAGGAGATTTAAAAACACTCCAGTTGGAAGCCATGGTGTCAGGAAACCTCTTAAGAAAGTGTTTGTGGATATGACATTCTAGCCCACCATAGTTTAGGTTATTACTAGAAACTCAAGACAAAAAAGGCATCCTTACCTCACTGGGAAGGGAAATGTGATACGTGGGTATATATATAGGTGTGTGTTTATGAGCAAGTCTGAAAGATATTGTTGCCAACTGGATACTTGTTGCTGATGGTATTTTGGGACCTGGAGCCAGACACAGGGGATGATACTAGGCACTCACATTCCTCAGCGTGGCCAGTGGGATGGTTCCGCAGCCTTGGCACAAACATAGAGTATATTGACTATCTAACTTTCTCATTCTCCATTGCCTGAATTGACCAACTTCAGAGTTGGATAAAAGTTAGAAGAAGATAGAATGGTGTGGATAGATTAAGAGAAAGGCTCAGGAATTTTAAGGATAGTGAAGCATTTCTTTACTATATCATCTGCATTTCCTTACCATTGACACTTATAGCTCACAGGGTAATTTAGAGGCTATATATGACCTGCGTGGATGATGTGCAAATGATGGGATTTTCACCAATTCAGCATGTAAAAATAGCAAGAAAAGCTGCGATGTAAGTGGCCATTGTATTTTATTCAAAGTAGTATATAAGAAGACACAAAAAGTGGGGTCAGCATGTTCTAGTAGGACACTATGTAGTATCCACTTGGGACAAAAGTCAAGTCACCATATGCTTCTAGGGCACCTGACAAAGACAAAAGTCATTGTCCTTATAAAAACACAACTTGTAAGGATCCCCAGTACAGAATTCTTGATAGAGTGCCAGCATGGTGAGGGCAGGACCTTCCAGGACACCAGGAAGGGTAGGAGATTTGTGGTTGTGTTTTCCCTCCAGTCTAGAGAAGGATCAGGTGTCTGGGACTAACTCCCAACATCTGGTTAAACCACGCATGTTATGCTATTTGGCCAAGGGAATTTTTAAACTTTAAGCCAGGCCTGGAATTCACCAGCACTATCCCTATGGGATTTAGCTTGGAGGCTAGAGGTTGCCAAACCCAAGTTTGGACCTTGCAGTACTTACCCTGGGTAGACAGACACTGTGTAGAGGAAATGAACAATAAACATTGTGTCCTTCGGGGTTCCACAAAGGAAAACAATTGCATCAATCATGGTTCCAATGAAGGATGGGTTGCTCAGTCTACTGCACAAATACTGTTGCAGGCAGCCAGCTCCTGAAGAGAACAAGTAACTTTCTTTTCTTGCCACACCCTGTTAGAGAGGCAATTGCTGGCCACCAATGAAGTTGGTGCTAATCTAATCAGGATGTTTTGCTTTAACTTCTAGTGTGGCTTTTTGTCTGGACTGAGGAGGAAAGAAAGGATTTTTTTAAAATGCTATATTTCCAAGTTGTTTGTATGGGTTTAAGTTTTTTTCTCCCCAATACGAATTTTGCCTCAGTAAAACTGGTTTAGGCATTAGACTTTTTACAGTTTTACATAAGGTATATAGTACAGTGATTCTCCACCTGAGGTGATTTTGACCCCACATTTTTAATTGACATTACTAGATGGGATGGTGTATGTGCTACTGGAATTTACTGGGAAAGGCCAAGTGTGCTGCTAAATATCCAATAATACATAAGACATCCCCCCAATACAAAAATTTATATGGTCCAAGGTGTCATTAGTACCAAGGTTGAGAAAACCTAATCTACTATAATCATATGACGGAATCTTGATATTGATCCTATGTTTAGTGAAACACTTCCAAAGGTGCATCTGAAGCCATAAATTATGATTTCATTATCAACTTATATACATATATATTGCTTACAATGTATGTCATGTCAAGTCTTGAAAAAAATGTAACATGCTTGCTTTGGCAGTATGTATACTAAAAAAAGTGTAACGGCAAAGGCAACTGGCAATCTAATAATAATCTAGATTCTGTTTTCTAATCTAGAGTAGATGGAAGAAAAAAATTTATTAAAAGTATGAGTTCTGAAAAATGATATTTTCACCTTCAATCTCTGACCTAAAATGTGGAGAAATAACCATCCTAAAAAATTGATAACATTCCAAGTGCCCATTTGGCTGTATATTATTTGGAAATAAGAATAAAGTATTATAAACTCTAGTTTGGTAAAATAGAACCCATAATTTATTAAATACTTGTGTTGTAAGTTGTGATATTATATATATAAATATAAATACACACACACGCATATATTTGTATATGTGTGCATCTTATTTTATCTGAAAATTAAGAGAGCAAAAATAGAATATGTATAATCACCTAACATTATTGTATGTTCAAAATTGTTATGAATTATAATATTCAGAGGCTTTCTGGTTTCTTTCTAGTATATGGTAGTATACCTGGAAGGATTCCTGAATATTAATGAGAGAACTGTGCGTTTTTGTGTAGCAATGAGAATCTTTCCTCATTCCTTAACATCTTTCCTCAGATGTTATCAACTAAAAAGAATTATTTAACAGCAATCCATGGTTGTTTCTATTTGAAAATTATAAAATAAAAATGTTACTAAAGATAAATAACATCTATGTTGAAATCATAAGGTTTCACAATTAAAAATCATGGTATATTTTTTTCTAATTTAAAGACCTTAAATATTTTGCTTTATTTGATACACAGGGATTTGGGTTCTACATAAATAGAATTAGAAAATTACTAATTCAGGCATGAACATTTATATTTTAATTTAAAAAAGAAACATATAATTATTACAATTCCTTATGTTCGGTATGTGTATGTGACTAAAATTGTGTTTGTGCCATGAAATATCCTTATATACAAGTACTTTAAATCCTCAGTGAAAATGCAACCTAAAAAAAAAGCAACTTTTTTTAGAAATTGAAATAGGCAACTTAAATACCTGTTATTTCTCAAAGATATAAAATAAAAAAAAATGCAGTCAAACTCACTCACTTGTTTAGTAACAAATTAGGGTATGTATGAAGCCCAAGTGTGTCTACATCCAAAATTCCAAGCTTTTTCTCCTAAAATGCTCCTTTTCACCTATGTGTTTTATGATGGAGTAGAAAATGCTCTAGATATCACAGAGGTCATACATAAATGAATCTGTGGAATAATGGAGAAATGCATGATTAGATTTCATTGTATATGTCATAACAATGTGATGAAGTACACTCTTCAGGTATGGTCTCTTTATAGTTCTCAGATGGACAAATAAATTTAGATCTGATATAATAAGAACTGTAGACGAACTTGATTATCTGTTTGGCCAAACCATATTACAAGCTCATCTAGAGCACAGTCTGCCCTGAAAGTGACTTCCCATTCTCTCTATTGTATCTATATTCTCTTGCCTGTAACAGATCTTAAAATGTAATCATTGGTAGATCGGTATTAATGAGGAGAAAAGTGTGTTGTACAGGACCCTGTGGAACAATGATATTTAAGTTCTGCAATGAGGAAAGGAGATAATTAGACAGAACAAAAGCATCCAGGGAATTGGTAAGAAAATCATAAAAGCACACAAAAGGTGTCATGGAAACCAAGAAAAGGGATACATCAAGAAGAAAGGTGAGATTAAGATGCCACAGCAGCCCTTTGATCAAATACTCTCTGCAGCTGTTGCAGCTGCTGTTTTATCTTTACAAGTTGATGTTTAGACAATAGTATCATCTGGGGGTGTTCTGAAAATGCACCAGATATTGAAACCTCTGTAGTTTTGTTTAAGTCAAAATACTCTGCAGATAAGTTTAACACAGTAGATGAGACCAGTGATGATCAAGAAGCCTAGAAAATGAACATTTCTGTTACTAATCTCTGATGTCTTTACCTAAATCTGTATAGTTTTTGGTACAGTGTAGACAATTACACACACATTTATGTGGATGTATTTATGTGTATAAATATGTATGGATTGCCCTTAACTTTATGAAAACAAATATTTAAAAATAAACTTCTTTAAAAAATGTTTGAAGGGACTTTTAAATAGAAACAATTTAGTCGGTTTTATTATGGCAAGTTGACAAACATCAATCTGCACCTATCTTTAGTTACTACTATAATTGATCAAGCTGATTATGCCTCAATACAGTCATTAAATATTGATAAAATTTTTGATAATTTTTATAATCAATACACATTCAATACAAACAATACACAATACATAGCAAAGTAGTCTTTCATTTTCGTAGTTACATTCGGTTCTCTTTAGGAAAATGTAGTGCTTACTTGAGAAGGTGCTTGAAAGGATTCCAGTGAAAACAAAGCAGGTGGTATTAAATTCTAAAGTGAAATAAATCACATTTTAAAACTACATTCCATCCTTTACACGATCCAAAATGTGTAGTCTCCCTCAGATAGTAAAGGAAATATTAAAATTTATTTAAGCAAGACTTTTACTACTTCCTTTGGTTGAAAACTTTTAATATTCTGAAAAGTTTACATATGTTTCCAATTTCCAAGGCAATGTATTTCATTTCAAACCAATTCATAGTTTCTTTATAATAAGAACAGGAAGATTAACTTGATTCTGAAAATCAAACTAGAACTTTCTTAAGACTTTATTCAAAAGAATGGTGAAGAAGATAGTGTAGCTATTATTTCTGTTCATTAGATGTTAAAAGGAGAGGAAGTCTGACCTATGAAACTATTGTAAACATTAATATAGAGCTGTCAAGGAGCTTTCGGTAACCATTCCATCTAAAATGCTGCCTGTGAACTCTTCCTGCCAGGTCACCGCATGCCCTGTCTTATCACTCTTCATTGTACTCAACACTCTCTGAAGACATACAGTTATTTATTTGTTTATTTGTTTGTTAGTTATATCAAGATTGTAAGCTCCATGAGGTCAAGGATTTTGTCTTGTTTATTACTGTGTCCCAGGACCTAGTTCAGTACCTAATACATATTAGGTGCCCAATAAATTATTCTTAATAAAAAAGTCAATGAATGTGTTCTTTCCCCACAATTAGGCATCTTAAATAGAGTAATAATTTATCCAGCTGTAAAACATTTCCAGTTCCTTTAATAAGCCATAGAAGATGTTATTAGAAATCTTACTATTTTTATGTTATAAAACATATAGCGGTGTTTACTAAACTTCTACTTTGTATATTGTACTTCAGTTATATTTGGGTTAGTTGTATAGTTTGTCAATCAGTAAATGAAGCTCAAATACTTTATAGATCAGGCTCATTATGTTTATTATAATCTCTAATCCTTATAATTGTCTCATGAGCTGCATATTATAGAATCTATCTTATAGATGGTGATACTGATATCCAAAGATATGTCGTATATTTGATATACTTAAGTTCATGTAGTTAGTAAATGACATAACTGGGATTTGACCCATATGGCTGACCCCATATATATTTCCCTGTTGAATCCTCTAAACAATAGTTTACAAAATACCAAATGAACAAACAGGTTCCAGTCTTATTTACCGATGATTTTCATTTAATGATACCTTGTTGATAAATAGGCATGGAAACACCTTTAAAAATGAACACAGTAGCTAATCTTTGTAATTTTGCTTGTACTAAATAATAGCAAAGCCACACATGTCATTTTTTCTTTTTTTTTTTTAATCAAGTTATAATTGACATGTAACATATTAGTTTCTGGTGTACAATATGACTCAACACTTATATACATTGTGAAATGATTACTACTAGTCTAGTTAACTACATCCTCATATACAGTTAAAAATTTTTTTCTTGCAATCGGTTTTAAGTAAGAATTTTAAACATATTGTGCATTTTTGTAATGGCAAATTTCTTAGTATATACTCTGGATACATATAATTCCAAAAGAAATCTGCAAGTTAATAATAAATGTACAAAAACATACTTGTAAAATAGAAAACCTATCTTCTTTGTCACTATATTAGGAACATATATTAGGACATTCTTAAAAATGTAAATTGTTAATTGATTCTTAGGAAAAATAAGAATATAGACTGTATCCAAATTACAGAATTCTCTAGATGACAGTGCAGGTGTATTTTAAAGAAAGATGTTAGAAATCTAAATATTTGTCTTTGCCCCTCTCATGTAGGAGCCTGCCAATTACTGAATAGTGTTATTCAGGAACTGCAAGGAAATAAAACAGTTCATTCTTCCTCCTGGAAATTGCTTGTAGAAATTGGTCTTGACCACTTCCTTACACAATAATACATATAAAGTATGATTTTGTTCAGCGTGTTAGTGGGCTTTGCAGTGTCTCCCCCAAACATATTTTACTTTTTATTCAATTGTGTAGCAGACATGTATTTTCAATGGAACTGATCTGATTCCTAGCCCCATAGGTGGAACCAGATAAGTCTAAATGAGAATAATTCTGTCTTCCTTGACATAGTGATTGCTTCTGGAAACTTTGGCCTAAGCCAGTTAGTAGATGACATTCTCACTGCCACAAATATTGTTTCAGGGTAGGCAAAAGACCTAAGCTAGTCCAATCATAATAAAGCTCAGGCCGTAGGAGTCACCATCTATTTCTTCTGTATGTTAACCAGATGAAATGTGGCCCCGATGGGGTTAGAAGCCATCTCCTGGCCATCGGGAGAGCCAGCCTAATTGAAAGCCCAACAGGTGCAAGTGAGCAGTTCAAGGAAATTGCAGAGAAGGTCTACCATGAAGAAACTTTCTGTGGCTATTCTAACCACTGCACACTTTACTTGTATGAGACTTAAGCTTTTGGCTATTTTGAGCTGGGTATCCATCACTCAGCTAAAAGTCTCCTATGATGTTATTGAAATTAACTCTGAATCCATTTTCTCTCTCCATCTTCTCAACTCATCGGGTGCTAAAGCCTTCTGTTTTTTTCTTCTAGTTTCTGTTTTTATCCCCTTCTCTCCATCCATACTGGCTTAATTTGGGTCCTTCTGTTTTCTTGCCTATATATTTACGGCTGCCCTAACTTGTTAATGGGTCTCTTTAATTCTAATTTACTTAATAATTTAAAGTTTTTCAAAATCTTCCCACTGCTTCCAGGGTAATGCTCAAATTCTTCAAAAGTTATCAGAAAACTGACTGTCTTCTACTTTTAAAATCTATCATGAAATCTAGCATAAATTGCTCTGGTCGTCTGAATGTACTTATTTTCTTTGGTCCTTTTCCTGTGTATCTTCTGGAATACTCTGACCCATTTTGATCAAACAACTCAGCTAAAACACCATCTCTTTGGTAAAATGTTTTTTAATTACTTTCTTTTACTTCCTGCATGGCTGATTGCTCATTCTTCAGTGTTCTCATGGCACTTTATGTATACGCGTGTCAACACTTTTCACATTGTGTTGTAATGATTTGTTTATAGTTTGATCTCCCTTCTAGACTGTGACTCACTGAGGGCCAGGTCTGGAAGAAGACATTGTTTTCCTCCCAACTCAGCCTAAGGCTTTATACA
The DNA here is from genome assembly GCA_028627145.1 of Eidolon dupreanum. Lineage (NCBI taxonomy): Eukaryota > Metazoa > Chordata > Mammalia > Chiroptera > Pteropodidae > Eidolon > Eidolon dupreanum. The sequence goes on along the minus strand of CM053501.1, from coordinate 54,322,095 downwards.
TAGTGCACATTTAATAAATGTTTGCTGATTACCTGAATAAAGAACTGAATTAGTCTCCATGGCTATTATTTCAAAACATGCTGTCAGAATATACACCCACATGCACTGTCCTAAAAATAAAAACAATTCAAAAGGACATGGTACCTAATGTCATGTTTTACCAATTGTTCTTCCCAGACTTTAAAGCAATTGTATGCAGGAATATTGCTTGTTAGGTTTCCTAAATTTAGTCTCATTTTAAGAATTATAATTTTCATTTTTTCCCCCAGAAAGTTCAAACTGAAGCAGAGCCAAAAGACAAGAGGAGGTCTAAGGTCTACTTGTCTGTATTTACTTGGCCTAAAATAGCACTGGACTTTTGTTATATGAGGTTTTCATATGATTTGAGAAAAAAAAGTTTTAACCTGCTGCTTTGTTTGAACAGTGATGGCAAAAACTAAAAATAACACAAGATTCCAAATGTGTGTATGGAAATTAAAACACAATTTTGGGCAATTGCTGTAAAAACTTCCACTCTCTTTATACACCTTTAGACTTAGCCGGAGCCAGATCTGCCCACAAAGGAGACGTTTAACTGATAGATCCTCTTTATGAAAGGCCTTTTCCAGGGGCCACATCTTGGGGGGTTTGGGGAAGGGAAGTATGTGGTTCTGTCTAAATTTCATCCAGGACTTCTCTCCCCATCTGACCCTGGAAATTGCTGCAATTTTAGCTTCCTGTGGTAGGCAGTAAAAAAAACTAAATCAGAAATGATAGAAATACACTTAACCAAGTCAAGGGAGTTTCTAAGCTTACTATGCTAGAACTGACTACGTATTCATAAATAACACAACATAATTCTAATTCTTGCACCTGGCATCAACCATAGTAATTCAAACTTCTCTCCGGATGATCCTTGAAGGTGGCTTACCATGAAGAACTACTATTGGTGAGATATTTTTATAGTTCATTTTTTAAAATAAGAGAAAGTTCAGAAAACCTCTTTCCTAAGGAGTTATCTGAAATACAGGTTGTAAAACATCAGTGTGAATAGGAGGTATAGGGCAAGAGAAGTTGTTTGAATACATTGCCTTAAAAAGAAAGGTCACAGTGATTCAGCCAACTAAGTAGGCCTGAACTAAGAATACCACAGGACTGCCTGTCAGACCAAGATGGCTTTGATGGAAAATGACAAATGAGATTGACAAGGGCATCTGAACCCTTGCAGCTGTTCCATTTCAGGCATTCTTCTCCAGCATGGCTACTGCATGGATTTAAGAAGCTGCAGACAGTAGTCATTTAAGGAAATGGACACCATGGCTAAATCATCTTAGAATGCAATCGAGAGGAGAAGAGTCAATTTGGCCAGAAAATGCAGATCCAAGCCTTTCATCAGTTTAGTCCTTCTCCTCTCCGCTGGTTTTTCTTCACACTCTTTATTATTCTGGTTCACCCCTTATCTGCATCTAAAGGTAGTGCCCTAAATCTAGTTCATTTAAATGTCTAAGCTGCTAAAAATTCCACACCGATGTAAAGCAGTGTAGTATAATATAAAAACCCCAGGTGGTGGAGTCAAAATATTTTTAACTTTGGCTCTGCCCTTTTCTGGCTCTGTGCTTGTGCACAAGTTCTTTGAAGCTCACATTCCTCATCTGTAAAGTGGGAATAGAAATAATAATGCATAATTTAAATAATTATATAAGACATATTAGTTAATATTTAGTTAATATATATAAATGGCTAAGCACATTTTGAATTCTCTTTTTTAAAATTCTAAATTATGGTAAATAATGTTATGTTGGCTTTCAAATTTAATAGCTAGACCTTTTTATTCAAAGACTACCTAATATTATGGCACCTATCTATCACATATCTATCATCTATCTATCTATCTATCTATCTATCTATCATCTATCAATCATCTATCTATCATCTATTTACGTATCTATCCATTCATTATCCAGCCAGCCAGACAGCCAGACATCCATCCACATACACCCAAGCACACATTTGCGTGCACACACAGACAAATATATAACATATGTGTGTATATATATATATACACATATATATATATACACACACATACACACACATACATATATATATGTGTATATATATCAGTTAAAGCAGTATATTACTATAATAACTATAATTTATAATTTTAAATTAAATTATTTATTTTGAAGGCAAATAATGAGAAAGGAAAGCTTGCTATGATGAAAATTAAAATTGAATACAAACAGCAACTGTAACAAACAGTTATTGAGGCTATGTGCTATGCAGCAGGGGTGAATTATGTCTAGATTTCCACACTCTTAAGAGGCAGTTACTGTTACCACCATCATTTTTATTTTATAGAAAAGGCAATGGAGCTTTGACAAGCAAGTCCATTTCTTTACATCACATAATGAAGTGGGGACTCAAGATTCCAACCCAGGCTGTGTGCTGGTAGAGCCTATGTCTTCAAGATCCCATCACCTCTCCAAACAACCTGTTTTATATTTTACTTTATTTTATATTGAGAGTGTTGATAATCTTGACACATGGATAAGTAGTGGCAAATTCTCATAAAATTTACATAGTTTCCTTGATACACAAAATTTAAAGAAGATTATTAGGGTATTTCCTTTTCAAAGTTAAACCACTAAAATTCCTAACAACCTTTCATGTCCCTTAAATGATAAGTGTTAAATTTGCATAAATTGGTGTATGGGTTTCCTAGCCATTCATTAGCTCATTAGTTCATCCAAAAATGTTTTTTGAACACATGTTTGGTGGCAAGTCAATTTAAATATGTATTGCTTACTGAAAAATTATTTTCAAATATGGCTTGAAAAATTATTTTCAAATGTAATGATATTTTGAATGAAATTGTTAAATTGTTTGCTAAATATGTCCAAAGATACAGCTGTAATTTTAGTAGTAATATTCTATATGACTCTTAAGCATAGTTATATGGTGGCTCTTCATTACTCGACCTCATTAAAAGCTCATTTGAGAAATGTTTAACTATTGAGTTTTTAGGTCAGAAAGATTTAGGGAGTGAGTTCTTATTTCAGTAAAGTGAATAATATTTTTAAACTATCACCTGACCATGAGGCACCCAGTAAACCTCTGTATTAAAAACTAGAGTTTAGAATTCAGTGCCCAAATCATTACACATAACACAGGGAAGTTTGTCTTAAAAAAATTAACAGTTTTTATGACAAGATTCCACAACATCTGCAAGATACCATGATTGTGTAATGAAAATGAAGATAATGTGCATACTTTATTAGCAAGTCATTGGAAGAGGGAATGAATACCAGTTTATGAAAATGTGTTTTTTTCTTAGATATCTACCATCCTTGGAGTATCAGGAATATCTATCTATCTATCTATCTATCTATCTATCTATCTATCTAGTCTAATCTTCTCTCTCTTATCTGAATTTGAGTCCTGCATCTGTTTGCCCTGATTTATGCCCTCTCACTATATTGAATAACTTTTATATACTCTTTTTCTTGTTTTGCTATACATATCGACAAAATTATTTTGTTTCTCTTTATTTGCTTATTCTCGATGGCCCATGAATGCCTGATACAAGTAATTTTCAAAATGGAATACCCAGAGGAATCAGGTAGGGAACTTATAAAACATTTAGATGTCTAGATCCCATTTGCCGAAGGTCTGACTCTTCAGGGTTGGGCTGGAGCCCCACAATTTGTATTTTCAGGATATGCCGCATTGATTCTGATTCAGGTGGTTTTCCTGAGCACACTTTTGGGAAATTTCTGGAGTGAAAGTGTGAAAATGTCATGAAAAAAAGTAGGTTGATATATTGCAGGCATGAATATGTTGAATTTCCAACACTAGAAAATATTGAAAGACTGTGACTTCAAACTCTTACAAAGATAAAACAGAATGGTTTCTTATATGAGAGTAAATTGCTTTTTATGTATAAACCTCATAAAATGGAATAAAGGGGCAGAAAAAAGCAGAATGTGATTGTTCAGGATAGTTGTTGTAAGTTATAAATGTAAGTATTTTACCTTTTTATCGAAGGAAACTTAAATCAAAACTATTGGCTTGTGGCCAAGTTTTGTTTCTGTGTGTGGGTATAGTTTTTCTCTCATGTTTATCCTTGTAATTTTCCGCCCACCCAAAATATTATAAATAGTGAATAGAGGGCTATGACCCCATAAAGGAAAAATATATATATATGTAGATGAGGAACACCTAGTTATAATTCAGTGGAGATGTCTGGATTCTACATTGGATAAAACACTGATTCTATTAAGCTTTTGAAATTGGTACAAATTTAGAAATATAATTTTCATGGGATCTGTTAAATATTTTTTTTCTAGGATTTGTTATCCTCTCTTGTTTCTTTCCATAGATTCTTTTTGTGGTTTTAAACATCTCCAATCTGATGAAGATGAACTTAATGTATTTTTATATTTTCTATATTTACATTTTATAAATTTTATATATTTATATATTTAATAAATTTTGCATATATAAATTATATATATATATAAACAGAATGATAAGGTTACATCAAACTAAGATCATTGAAAAGAATTTCTCAAATATCTGTATTTCCAAGGACCAGTGACATAAAGATTCATTTAGAATTAAAATACAGCCAAAGGCCCTGTAACTGTAAAAATCAAAATGTGTTTTATAAATATTTAAAAAATCATATATTATGCCTATTTCTTAGCCAATTTTATTACAGGTTGTCTGGGTATAAGTCAGTGAAGTTATGAAGAAACTTCTGGAATTTATAAATTAGTGAGATTCTAGGTAATACACATCCAACAACTGATTCTCTTCTAACTATTTTTAAAACTGGACTATACACTCTGCTTTCTAGAATAACAGAGAAAATGTTTAATAATATTGAAATCAAAGTGACTAGGTTGAGTTCATCTGCTCAATGAGGAATTACTTTTGCCATAATTTAGTTTAAATTATTTTTACAGAGCTGGGATTTTCTTCACAACCACAATGCTTTTTTTTTTCTATTGCCTTTTGGCTTTTATTCTGAGGCAGACCCTTTTTAATTTAAACATGATCTGTTGTATTTACTTTGAATGCCAACATATTGTGTATTACCCACCAAATGACTCTTTCTTTCTGCTATTCAGAATTAAATAAACCAAGACGCAACACATGTCTTAAAACCACAATAGTTTATTTATAAGAAGAAAGACAGCCCATCAAACTTTCCACAGGAATTTAAAAAATCCACTGGGGACTCAAAGCCTTTACTTTCTTTCCATTCATATAATTTTGGTTTTGGCTTAACACTTAGCACAATATTCACTTCAAAAGAATATCCCTTGCATTTAAAGTAAACAATCATTGTTCTACACAGACTTTTAATTTTTCCCCTTCTGCCCTTAGCCACTTTTCTTCTCTAGTTCCAGTTCTTTGCTAGCATTACATCCAGAGTATTTCAGATATAAAATCCCTTTTTAGCTTATATTTTGATATGAAGACTAATTCATGAAAGATCAAATTGTTACATTTTGTATCATTTCCAATTACTCTGGACATCTATAGTTTCTTAACATTTAAAAATGATACTTTGATTATAGGGGGTGAGATAGGACAAAATAACTGCAATTAGAATGAAATAGATTCTGACTTTAGAAAGGAAAATTTAGTATGAATGTGATGCAAGGCAACGAGGCTTCATTTTGGGTTCAAATTCTTTGGGTCTAGGTAAGCCAAAACAAATGATCTAAGGTGGCCTTAGTCTAATCCAAAGTATATCTCAAAAAAAAAAGTAATAACTTCAAACCTCATTGCAAGAGACATGGTTAGTAGTGACCACGTGAGGGTCAGTGGCAAATGATTAATTGCAAAGTTTCATCTCTTGTTCTGCTGTCTCAAGAATGAGTTTACAAAGCATACAGCCTATGCTAAGACTATTTGGCATACATAAAGGTTCTCTCCTTTTCCAGCCTGCCGGAATCATAAATAGTTGAAAATTTACTTCATTTTCACAGTTACACTGGAAATCCTGAAATCTTGCATTTCATATCAAGAAGTCATACTCAGCCAACACCATTTTCGTGATATATAACATCCAAAGGCCTTTGCAAACAGAATCTTATCGGCATTAAAATATGTAATTTATAAATCTATTGTTTATATAATATAAATATATAAATAACTAACTTGACATTTAAAATGCTATGAATTTTAGTTTCACATATATCCATGTAGGCAGTGCCATGTGAAAGTCCTGTGTGTATGGTACTTATTAATATTTTCTCAATGTGTTCTAAATTAACACATACTTATGGACTGGTCTTGCCCTCTTGCTCTCATCTGATCTTTCTCAAATCATGATTATAATGCATTAAAGGGTGGTATGAAGAATTCAAATACCACTGAAATAACAGGAGCTTGTACAGAAAGAATTCACAGAGCCCAAGAAGAAAAAGACTTCTTTGTGGCAGCTACTCTATTTCCTGTGATTTCGCTTCCTGCTATTTGCGCCTGCAACTAACACCTTTAATGTTTCTTTTAAAATCCAATACATTATATCCAGTTTTATGTCATATGCGGTGGAGCTCAGACTATTTTGCCACTTTCTAGCTAAGTGAACTTAGGCAAGAAAATTTACTTATTTGTGCTCTGGTTTTCTCACCTGAAAAGTGGGGTCAATAACTGAGTTAACTGAGTATAAGCAGTAAACATTTTTCACAATTGACTTCTCTGAAATCAGTTTGAGTCTTGCAATTGATGGAATGTCATGATTTCATTGGTAACACTTTTTTGTTCTTGGTGGTACATAACATGATAGCGTGTCTAACAATATTGTAATGAAGTATGATAATAGCAACACCCTTACAGTTTTACCCAAGATTAAATGAGTTAATGCAAATAAAGGACTAACACAATACCTGGCAATAAATGTCAATTATCATATAGTGTGCCTGATGGAAATGTTGCTTAAAGTTGAGTCTATGAGAAGGGAATGTTGCGCGTGTCTTTAAGAGAATCGAATAGACATTGGCCTCTGTTATTATAAAACTCATCTGGGGAGAGGAGTTATTTTCTTTACCTTCTTCAGTAGATTCTAAGCTTCCTAAAGTAGAAATCAAATCTTTTATTTTTAAAAACTATGAGATTTTCATAAATGTGGTTTATATTCAGTAAATGTTTGTAAAGCATATACTGCCTTCCTTGTTTACTTAATCTGTTTTATATTGACAAACAAGTATTAAAGAGTCTTATAATTAGTAGTTGAAAAAGAATTACTGGCTTAAATGTGTGGCCCCATAAATAAGCATTATTTCTACTTAGCCATGCATTCCTAATCCTCTTATAAATATGCTCCCTTTAACAGACATTTAAATGTTCTTTCCATTCGTTTGATATCTGTGAAACTATAACCTACAGGGAGAATTGAATGTCAAGTAGATTTACTTATAAATGTACTGAAGATTTTCATTTGCTCTCAAGCATAGAATCAGATTCATATTAATGATTCAGTGATGTCTCATGTTTTGTGTAAATTTTCAGTATATATGTATACTGAATGCTGGGTAATCTCACATGTACACTGTTGCATCTATTGTTTCCACAGAATTCTTTCAAGAAATTGCTCCAGCACAAACTTCTCCTTCAGGAGAAGACCGCAATTCCAATTTATCCAAGAGAACATAAAAAATGAGCTTTCTCCAGACTCCTTACTAGGCCTAATAGGAGATAAATTTCAGCAAGCCAGGGCCTACAAGAAGAAAGCAGAGAGTACTTGAAGTCAATCTCAAGCTTGGAATAATGAAGAAAAATAGATTGGAGTGGAAGGGACAATCTGGTAGGTTTTGGCAATGAGAATGAGAAAGTTTCTAATTCTATATCAGGGAATAACAAACTTTTTCAATAAAAAACTAGGTAGTAACTATTTTAGGTTTTGTTGGTCATTTTGTCTCTGTAGCAACAACTCAACTCTACCACATTAGCTCAAATGCAGCCATAGACTATGTAAACAAATGAGCATAACTGTATTCCAATAAAACTTTATTTATAAATCTTGAGAGAGGTGCCAGACATGGCTTTTAGGTCATAGTTTGCTTAGTCTATGAAACTATAACATAGTCTCCATATTTTAATGTATTTATTATAATATATTGGCCACTTATTTGTTTGATACTGTAATTTTATTTAAATCCCAAATTATCTACTCCCTCATAAGCAAGACTACAGCTTTTATCTTCCCACTTGACCTACAGTTGTATGTCTTATTTTGTTCCCATGGTTATCTGTTTTCTCCATGACAAGTATTTCCTGACAACAGCTAGACCACATTATCTCAGTATGGATTTGAGCCTAAGGTTGTTCTTGAGGGAATAGTCTTCATATCTGATGAGCTTTTTGGAAAAGTTGGCCTTTACATAGTGAGAAACAGATGGTGCCATTGGGATAAAGCATGCTTTTTATACGTGAGTTGGATTTCCTTCCTCTTCATCTGCGCAGTTGCTACCAGAAGACCCAAGAATTGTGTCCTACAAGATATTTGGAGGCTAAAACTAGGTTTTAAATTGGGGTACCTGGGACCCTTTATGACTCATTATTATTTTTCTTTCTTTGGCAGAGATCCTTATTTTCCATAATGAAATAAGGTTTGAATTTCCAAATCTTTCTGAGATCGTTTGATTTGCTTTAGAATCCATAGTATCCCACACATGGCCCAGAAATGTTTGTTGGAATAATTAACAAGGTTGTATTATGCAAGGACTTTGAGATTTGTCCTTGCCTTGTACATGTAACTAACATAATACCAGGGCATTAGATATGAATCCTACTTTTCTTTTTAAGACAAGTCTTCAACATGTTTTGTCCTTCCAACTGGAGATGTAGAGGCAAATTGTGTTGGACATGTTCTATTACATCCCTAGGGAATATATAAGTACTTAGGATTTTAACTTTTCCATAGAATTATAAATCACTATTTCCCTCTTTGTACTACTAGCTATTGGCACTCCCACAAACTTCTTAGGCAATACAAAAAGATTTTTAAAGTCAAAAATATCTATTTTTATTCATGTATGACACAGTTAAGCATTATGTATATTTTTGTTCTTTTTCTGCCTACTACTGTTTATGCATTAGATACTAGTATTGTTTCTATGATTAGATGCTTCACAGGCATTTGTCTTAAATTAAATTTCCATATGTTTAAGGCAGTGACTTACTAATGCAGAATTTTGGCATTTGCATGTATTTTATTCCATTGCAAAATTCTATAGCATCTGTAATTATTTAATGATCAAAACAGTTACTTGATCTTGTCAATATTGCTATTTCTAACTAACATATGAAAATGGAGATGTCCTTTTTTCTCTTTCACATATTAATTATCACAGTAAATTGAAAAACAGAATTTAAAAAAGTTTTCATTCTTAAATAATTATTGCTTGTCATCCCATCTTGAGAAGCATTGAACTAAGTTGGAGAAGTATTACTTTTCCAAAGATATAAACCCAATTTACACTTAGCATTTGGAATTCTTCTAATAAGAAACTCACTTGTAAGTTAATAATAGTTACAATTTCTGTTTCTAGTGAGAAAGAAGAACATTTACAAAAGGGCCGAGTCTAGTTGTTCTGGTAAACACTGGATTTTAGTTGAAGCAATCCATGAAAGTTGCCTATCAAGGGCCTTAGACACTTTCTGGAGGCTCAATAACAGTTAACGCCAAAGGTTGGCTTGCTCTGTTTCACCACTTTGCAGAACTTTCCCTTCACTCAGCATTTAAAATAGCTTAATATCTAATAGCTATGGAAAAGGAAGAAGGGAGTCATCCTGTACTAATGTGAGAGTTGGGGTATGCTGCTGTCAATATGAAGGGTTTCCAGAAAATGAAGGTCTGTTAGATCATAAAATGGGCAGACATTCCAAAAGTTGTGGAGTCACACATTCATTGTGGTGCAGACTTCACAAAATTCACAGAAATGTGTGAACATTTCTTGTTACTTTGGAACAAGCCATAAAATGTGTAACACCTGTTGGTCCAGGTAGCCCTGCAGTTCACTTTATGATTTGGTATGCACACAAAGTCTCTTCACCATGTCTCCTTATATTTGGAGCAGCATCTGCCAATTAATATTACAGAAAAGAGTGCTATTTTGAGAAAGCAGATGTCACTGTGAAGTTAGAGAAGCTTCATGGGTAATGTGAAACTTAAACCGAACTCTGAAAGGTATAGGGAGTTTAGATGTGTGGAGAAGGGGGAAACCAGTTAAATTGAAGAGCACCCTTATCTTCTGAAAAGCATTAATAAGGCAGGCACAGCCAGGAGAAAATAAATAAATTGGGTTGGCTATATTTTCTGGAGACTTGAAAATTGGAAGGTAGTTTGTAACAGATGGTATAGAACTGTGACAAAGACTTCACAGCTATCCAATAAAATCCATTTCATTTTCTCCTGGGCATATTTCCCAAACTCCTTTGCAACTATCTTGGCCGTATGACTAATTCTGGCCAATGAAATGTAGATGGGAGGCCTGACTCATAAAAATCTCCTGTGTAATCCTCCACTTTCTTTTCTATTTGCTAATCGGACTTTGTGTCTGAGTTGAAAATCACAGTACCTCTATGTCTGTGTTCCTAAATGACTGTATGGAGCAGAGGTCCTTCTCCATTTTCCACTGGAATTTACATGAATGAGAAGTAAATTCTTATTGGGATGAGCCATTGAAAGGGTCATTACAGAAGCTCACAGAAGACCACCTAGTGGTCCAGGTTAAGGTGTTCAACCTTTATCTCATAAAAGTAACAAGGCTTTTGAGTAAAAAGCCAGCAGGATGAAATAAATGTTTTAATAAGATCAATGTGACAGAAGGAACAGGACATCTAGAAACAGGGAGAGACTCTATGTAGCCCAAGTTACTAGAGAGAAGGTAATTCTGAAGCCCAGACAAAAGACAGCCAAGGAGATCAAACCACACAGGGACAAAGGAAAAGAGAGTTCCATGTGATGGATTTCAAAGTTACCAAAAATCTCAGTGACGCCAAAGGCCAAATCTTAAGAAAAGTCAGATGAATTTGATGGTGTAGGGGCTGGACATGATCTTTGAAATGCTAGTATCAAGGGAATAATAAAGACAGAAAGTAGATTTCAGTGTGTTAAGGAAGAAATGTACAGTATCTATCAGAAAAATTAAATGGTCAATTTTTGAAGTAAACTGTTAATTTTGAAATAAAAATTCTGTTTTGTAATATCGCAAATTGATTAATACCCGTATAGATACTATGTGGTTTCAGCAAGGCTACATCCAGTACAGTGTTAGACACTATAAGGCATTTCCCCTTTAGTTTTACTCTGCCTTACTCATTGATAATGAACACTAATGGATCATGGTTCTCTTTTTCTCACTGAGATAATTTTGGCATTCTTCTCAAAAACATGCTTCAAGTATAAATTCTCAATTCATTAGAGTTGGCAATTGAACTAATACTTTTTTTGTTATCTGTGTGTTTTACATGATCTTAGAAATTTTGCCTTTTGGGGGTTGTAGAAGAGAGGCTGAGGAGGAGTAATGAAGATACGACTTAGCTCTACATGACCAGGTTGTGTTAGAGGTTTCTCAGACCCTCAGCAATGAATATATATTCTAACTGCACTCATTTCTTTTCAATCAGGCCATTTTCTTTCATCAATTTTCTCCCCAATTTTTATCATTATTATTCCATACCTTTCTATATTATGCTTTAGGGTCACTCAGTTCTTTATGATTGTCATTACTATTATTTAATGATAGTATTTACATTGAATCTTTTCCTCGAAGAATCCTCAAGCGTGCCATACTTCATGTAGCTCAGTAGATTAAAGGAAAACTATCTGAACTTCTCTGTCAGATTTTTTTCTGCCTCTCAGGGGTTTCTCTATCTGGGATGTAGTTTGACCTGTGGGCTCTGTGCCAGCTTCCAGCTGGGCTGATTTCTGTGAGTGGAGCCACAACCCTTATAAGTTAGTGTAGCATTACAGTGGTTTTCTGTTTCCCATTAGGCATTTAAGAAGAAGCGCTCAAATGTGATCTGCATTTTGTAATTTAAGTTCTGTATAACATTGGTAGCCCCAGCAGCAGTCATAGCAAGATGGGAAGCATAGTTAAATGGTATTTTTTTCAGAGGCATTGACCTGTGTGAAATTTTGACAAGATTACTACCTTGATCCCTGTTTAAAATCTTATACATCATGTGAGAAAGACATAGGGTGCCACTATTATCATTTATTAAAACTATGGTAACAATTATTTTTTACCAATTAACAATTGGTCAATTGGTGGGAAAAAAGATTAAAAGATGAGATTGAAAACCTGAAAACTTGCCCAGTAAGAAGCACTCTGACAAGAACATTATTAAGGCTAAATATATGTGTATACTTATTGCCTGCATTTTGATTGGGCCAAGAAATCAGAAAATCATTGAATGAGTTGAGATAACATGAAGATATTTAAAGACTGGATAGGAGATGGAACATAACATCTCTTTTGTTAATAGCTGGCCATTCTTAGTTAAATTATATTGACAAAGTGAGATAATAATAATAGCTAGCATTTATTGTTTATTATGTTAGGCACTGTTTGTTGTAATTGTATTTTATGTATTATTTCATGGACTCTTTCAAGCAAGAGTCAGATTATCTTAGAGAAATTATTAAACTTTCTTAAAAATAGTTTAAAAGAATATATATACTTAATAATATACAGAGAAATTTAAGACTATTGGCTCTCAAACATAACACTATATTATCCTAAATTTCTTGCTCTAGTTCATTGAAATCACAGCTTTTATGATTCTTCACTCTGTCATTACTCTCTATCAACTTGGCTCATTTTCTCTGCGCATGTACTCACACGTGTGTGTGTGTGTGTGTGTGCATGCACGTGCACATGTGCACATGTGTGGTTTTACACATTAAAAGTGGAAGTTAAGGAAACAGTTGTCTAAAGAAAAAAATTATCTTAAACAATATGTTACTACTTTCATCATCAAGAGAAATCTTACATGAGTTTTAGAGATTTTTTTTATTCTTGATTGATATATATTTTTATTATTTGAAAAATAAATATTAAAAATATATTGGTTTTAATGCTTCTTAAATGGCTTTGTAAAACAAATAGATATACAGGTTCTGTCAAATTAGTTTTTGGAGCTGGATTTTTGTCTCATATGAAGAAAAGCAAAAAGTCTAGATTCGATATTCTAGATTTTCGATATACCATTTGTCTTTTTTGATATTTTTATTTTTAAGAATTATAACTTCTATTATTTTCTGGTGCCGCATTTTATATCAATATTTCTCTTGGAATTAATAGCAGTTATACTTTGTGGCATTTTTATGTGCATAGATACCTTTTTTTTCTGTTTTACAAAGCTCAGCTATATAAATTTACTCAGTTAACTAAGACATTTTTTAAAAAGATATTGGTTTCTAGAGGATTTGGCCTTTAAAATAATGTCAAAATGACATACTAACATTAAGAGAGTAACACCTTGTTTTAAATTCATGTATAATTCTGAATGTGAGGTATGCATGAATGCAGTCCTGAATTTCAAGTTTCTAGGCACTGTGTGAGAGGGCAAGGAAGGTTAATTCTCATCTCCACTACCACTGTACCACTCCAAGCTAAAGAAGAGCTTTTCTTTCTGGGAAATTGTAACTTTTTATTTTAACCTGGAATATAAAAATGTATATTCATATATCACCTCTGGGAGTGAGAACTTCCAAATAAATTTTAAATCATTCTGAAGTTATGGTGAGCTCCCTCCTTGTGGGGGTCAAGTGTAGCAGAAATGGTTTGGGTAGTAACTTCCTAATTATGTTACAGTGCCTTAGGGAATTAGATATCATAGACCAGTGCTGCTCAAACTTTAATATCTATGTGGATCACTGGGGGAACTGATTTGTTAAAATGCAAATTCTGATTCAATAATCTGGGCTGGAATCTGAGATGCTACATTTCTAGCAAGCTTCCATGCAATGCTAATTCCACGCATCCATTTTTTGCTCTTCGAGTAGCAAGGCCATAGAAAATGATAAGCAAGCAGGAAGAATTGCCTTAATTTACTCTTGCTCAGTACTGGTCATCTTCTCTGACTCTGTACTTTGGTGCCCCTACCGAGGGACCTCACATACGTTTTCTGAGAAGAATACATTATGTCTCCACTTATCACCTAGCTCATGTCCACACTTGTATCTCATCTAAGCATATTTTTCACAGAGAAAATGTTTTCTTCCTTTATGCCTGAGCTGGGGGTTCCCAGAGTATATCACCATCATCTCTAATAATAATAATTCAACTTGTGTAGACTTGGGCACTGCCTGCCTTTCCCATTAGATAGTAAGGTACATGATATAAGGTCCTTGACACCAGAGCTTATATCCATCCTCAGAATTTCCTTTAGGTTCTGGAAAGCAAGGCACTGGCCTGACTGTAATCTCAGAAGACTTTACCTTTAGAGTACCCTCCTTGGTATTTAGCAAGTCCCCCCTTTGCCATCTGGCACCTGCTTAGGCTCAAGCCTGAACTGGAATTTGCATGGGCCCTGGCCCTGTTTCACCTTTTGGGGCGTTCTCTACACCTATCCAGCTCTTTCATGCCTCAGTCAGCCAGATGCTGGAGTAGGTCTGGAACTTACATGTAGGGGGTCATCCTGGGGCCCCAGGCCAAGCTCGTCCCAAAAGGGAGGCCTAGCAAATGGATCACTCCCACTGGCCAGAGTAAAATTCTTTTTCAATAAATGGTAATTTGAGACTGCTTGAATAGTGTCAACACAGCTGATTTGGGGGTGATTTAAGTTGTTTATGTGGACAGGGGCCTGCAAAAATGTTTTACTAGGATCTTGAATACCCTGCGTGTCTCCATCCATATTGATCATTGATATATATTTCATATATATATATATATATATATATATATATATATAATCTACAAATTTAAAATCAAATTGAATCTAAATGTTACAAAAATGGAGTGGGTATGAGAGGTAAATCTTATCTTGTCAGTTTTGGACATGGCCTTGGATTCCCAAGGTACT
Organism: Eidolon dupreanum; assembly: GCA_028627145.1. Lineage (NCBI taxonomy): Eukaryota > Metazoa > Chordata > Mammalia > Chiroptera > Pteropodidae > Eidolon > Eidolon dupreanum. The sequence goes on along the minus strand of CM053501.1, from coordinate 54,307,065 downwards.
CCTGACCACCAGGTGTGATAAGTGAAGTCCTGATACAAGCCACATTACAGCACTCTCTTAAGATGCATTTTTCAGGTGGCACTTCTGGTTTTGACCAGAAAAGAACCTAGTCTCATATTTCTCTGAAGATTTCAGCATTTTCTTCACTCTTTTTCTATTGCACTGATACCACAATGTGTGCTCCATATGTGAAAGCAAAGTTAAATCAAAAGCTACCTTTTACCTCCAGGAGTCTGCATTTATTACATTGAGCTATAACTATGATATAAGAAGGTAAAGCTACATGAGTAATAAAAGCTGACATGCTGAATCACAATTGGGTGCAAAACAATTACATTACTCTTGAAAATGACACCTAAAAACATCATTCTTAACCACTAAGTTATGCTTCTGGTACTATTTTCGAAATTCTTTCACTATTAATCCAACTTTAAACTGTGTGCTTTTCTTTCCTCATTCAGCCTGGCAGGATTAAAGACCAAAAGAACACTCTCATGGTTGAGATCACCTTTATAACAAAGAGATTGTTGAAAGACAAAGCATTTTAGTTGAAAGCCTCACAGTTAAGAAAATATGACTGAAAGCACTTCAGTCTAGCAACAGGCCCAACTAGATTCTAGGGCCAATTATGCCATTTGCTCACTAAACAACCTTGGATGGGCAATACAAACCTATTCACTGTGCTATGGTTTCCTTATTTGTAAATTGAGGCTAGACTGAGTTATTGGAAGCTTCTTTCTGTTCCAAAATCTATGAGAAAAATTTTTTCAGGTAATCACTTCACTCGCCTCAGCCAGTGTAGACTCAGCCTCAAGACTGTAAAAAAGGGATCCAGGTTTGGGTGGCCAATAAATATAGCAGTTCCCTGAGGCCTCATCTTCCTATGAGGTTTCTTTGCTTTGGAGGACACTGAATTAAGACTTCAAATGATCTTGGTTGAACTTAGATGCTTGTCTAAACATTGGAAAAATTAGGTCATTTGACATTTCTGATCCATGATTTACCACATATTTTTTTCCTAGATATTGTTTTAAAGATCAGGGAAGACAGCTAAGCTTTCTTTTTATCTTTCATCTCCATTACTGTCTGTCATTCTAGTTCAAATCACCATCATTATTACCCTAGAATTCTGGTATAGTTTCCTATTGTTTTCAGTGTGCTACTCTCACTCCCTTCTTTTCCAGAACTCTTTCTCCAGATAATAATTAGAATTATGCCATTATATCTTCTCTTTGTCCCCTCCAAATTGTCCCCTCCGTCCAGTACTGTGCCCCAGGATGCCAACTTATGTTGACTGCATTAGATGGACTCCCTTACCTTCTGGCTTCTGTTGACAGTTAGTCAATTGGGGGAGGCAATGGTAGGTCAATAACAGGGAGGATAGGAGAAAGTGACTGGGATATTTATCACCCAGGCTTCCTCCCTTCCAGGGCACTATTTGGCAGGGTCAGTGAGCCTCTACTAGAGGCTCAGCTCCTATTGTGTGGCCCTCTCCCTCAGCTACATATGCAACTACAGCTCTTTCTAAATTCTGCAATTTCTTTTCTTTTTTTTTTGCCCTTTATGTCCCAGGGGTGATAATGCTTCCCCACTATGGCTAATTCCAGTACACTTCAAACCCCTTCCCCATTTCCCCCCTTAACACTATTGTTGTATTTATAAATATATTTATTTTCTCTTTAATGAAACCATCTGAATGTATCATTCACTTTCTGCCGCATCCTTGAGATAGGAAAGAGATGATTCTCATCCCATAAAATTCACCATTTTAAAGTATGCAAGTTATTGGTTTTTAGCATATTTACAAGATTGTGCACCCATCACTGTATAATTTTAGAACAGCCTCATCACCCTAAGAAGAATTCTTATATCCATTAATAGGCACTCTTCATTTCCCCTTACCCCTACTTCTTGGAAACCATTAACCTACTTTCTATCTCTATTTTGGATAGAGATATAAATGGAATCATATAATGTGTGATTTTTTTTGTCTGATTTCTTTTTTCTTTAAGTACCATGTTTTAAGTTTCATCCATGTTGTAGCATATATCAGTACTTCATTCCTTTTTATGGCCTAATGATATTCCGTTGTATGATATACTGTATTTTGTTTATTCATGCATTGGTTGTTGGATATTTAGGTTGTTTCCACTTTTCAGCCATTATGTATAATGCTGCAATGAACATTCATGTACAAGTTTTTGTATGAACATATGTTTTTAATTATCTTGGGTATATATCTAGGAGTGGAATAACTGGGTTACATGATTACTCTTGTTTAACTTTTTGAGAAACTGCCAAACTGTTTTCTACAGTGATAGAATCATTTTATATTTCAGCAGCAATGTTTGAGGATTGCAATTTCTCCACATCCTTGCCATCACTGTTATTTTTTATTTTCTTGTTTATAGGAATCTTAGAGGGTATGATAATAATGTTGAATATCTTTTCATGTACTTATTAGACCTTTATATAACTTCTTGGTAGAAATTTTTATTCAGATCTTTTTTCCATTTTTAATTGGGTTATTTGTCTTTTTATTATTTAACTGTAACCATTATCTTTTGTTGTTGAATTACAAATATTTTCTCCCATTCTACAGGTCATTTTTTTACTTCCTTGGTGGTGACCTTTGGCATACAAAAGTTTTCAGTTTTGATGAACTCTCATTTGTTGTCGTATTTAAGAATTTATTTCCTAATCTAAGGTCATGAGGATTTACAACTAGATTTTCCTCTAAGAGTTTTATAGTTTTAGCTCTGACATTTAGGTCTGTGATCCATTTTGAGCCAATTTTTGTATGTGGTGTGACATAATGGTGAGAGTTCATTATTTTGCATGTAGATATCCCATTATCCCAGCAGAATTTATTAAAAATATTGTTCTTTCCTCAATAAATAGTCTTGGAAAACTTTGCTAAAAATCAAATAATCATATATGTATGGGTTTATTTTTGAACTCTCAATTCTATTCTTTTAATCTGTATGTCTATCCTTATGCCAGACAGTACCACAGTGTCTTGAGCACTGCAGTTATATGATAGGTTTTGAAATTTAAAAATTACAAATTCACCAACTTGGTTTATTTAAAGGTTGTTTTGGCCATTCTGTATCCCTTGCAATTCTGTATGAATTTTAGTGTCAACTTGTCTATTTTTTACCAAAAAAAAAGGGGGGGGGAATTTGGAATTTTAATAGGCATTATGTTGAATCTGTAGATCAATTTAGGTAGTACTATCATCAATATTTGACAATATTAAATCTTTCCATCTAGGAACACAGGATATCTTCCCATTTAGTTAGGTCTTTAATTCCTTTAAACAATGTTTTGTAGTTTTCAATGTATATGACTTGCACTTTGATACATTTATTCTTAAGTATTTTATTCTTTTTATACTACTATAAATGGAATTATTTTATTAATTTTATTTTCAGATTATTTATTATTATTGGATAGAAGTACAATTGATTTTTTTATTGATCTTATATCTTGTAATCTTGCTGACCTTGCTTATGTCCAATGTTGTTTTAAATGAAAATAAACAGAAGTTTTGATGTAAAATGTGTAATTATTCATAGTAATTAGCTGTATTTAGATATGATTTTTTCCCAAGAACATACACTTAATATTTCCGATATGTTAGACTAAAAAAAAGTAAACAAAATAAAGCCTTTAATCTTCAACTTAGATAATTAAAGCATTTAGTGAGCACTATTCTACCTACTTTATGTCTACAAACATTTTCTCATTATTACTACTCTATAAAGTAGATATCATGATTAGCCCCATTTTACAGATGAAGAAATTGGGGGCACAGAAAAGTTAAATAACTTAAGCAAGTTGACATGGCTGGAAAGTGGTGGAGCCGAGATTTGAAACTTGACAATATGGTTTTGGTGTCCATGTTTTTAACATCTATGTCATGTTGCCACTTGAAACACGGTGAAAATCAATCTGCAAAAAACTCCTCATAGTGGATAAAATACAGAATTTTTCAATACTTTCATTTTCCTTGTCCAATTAGAAAGAACACTAAATGTCTGAGGATTATCAAAATGATCCTGAAAAGAGGGAAATATCCTCTGAGCAAAATCAGACTTATAAGCCTAGTTTTTCACATAAAAAAAAAATAAATAAATAAAAACGAAAGAAAACAAAAAACAATTTTTGTTTTAGAACAGTTATAGATTAACAGAAAAAATATAGAGATAGTATGGAGAGTTCTCTTATATTCTCTTCTTGCTTTCATGGTTTCTGATGAGGAATCCGCTATCATTTCAACACTTTTTCCTCTGATAAGGTACTTTTTTTTCTCTTTGTTTGGTTTCTGTAGTCTGAATAACAACACATGCCTATGTGGGAAATTTTTGGTACTTATTCTACTTGATGTTCATTGAAGCTTCCTGGATCTATGGTTTGGTGTCTGTCATAAATTTGGAAATTCTTGGTCATTCTTATTTCAAATATTTATTCTGCTTTATTCTCTCCTTTTTTCCCTCTGGCATTCAAATTATACATATATTATACCTTTTAAAAGTGTCCCACAATCTTTGGATATTCTGTTTGTTTTTTTTTAAATTTCTTTTTCCCTTTGCATTTCAGTTTAGGAAGTTTCTATTGATCTATTTTCAAGCTCATTGGTCCTTTCCTTTGCCCTGTGCAGTCTACAGATGAGCCTATGTGGGAGCTAAAAAAATACTTTCCTTTTACCATCTAAATAATTTTAGCTGGACTAATAATCAAATTAACAGAGAAAGATTAACAAGAGAAAATGTATAAAGTTTATTACAAATGTATATGCCAGGGGTGTCATAAGATATGAGACCTGAAATGCAGCTAAGGTTTATATTCCATTTTGAAGAAAGGAGAAGGAGCAAAGATCTGAGATTTCAAAGGAAATAGGCATTTGACAGTTAGCTGAGGAAGAGCAGAACACATGTGGCAGGTAGATTCTTGCTAGGCATCCCAGAAACAATGAAACAAAGGGGGGCATCCAGCTACTAATCCTCCACCTGGAGCCTTCCTATCTAAAGCTGAAATGAACTTGTTGATTCCCTTCCTAGAGGTGGCCTTTTTATCGGAATCTCTTAGGAAGAAATGGGTGAGGGTCAAAGGTTCTTTCTGAGTCCTTTGTTTCTTAATAACCAGCTTAAAATCAATATCCCAAATGGCACAGTTTGGGAGTGGCAAAACTTTGGTTCTCTTCGCCTATTACAAGTATTCTTTATTTCTGTTACTTTTTTTGATTTCTGGTATTTCTTGTTTATTTTTTTCTTGGAATTTTCCTCTTTGTCTTTATATTACCCATCTGTTCTTATCTGTCATCTACTTTTTCCATTAGAGCACTAGCATATTAATCATAGTTATTTTAAATTCTTTGTTTAATAATTACAACATGTGTATCATATCTGAGTGTGGTAATGATGCTTGCTTGCTCTGCTTCTCCAGACTGTGTGTTTTCTTGCCCTTTAGCATGGCTTGTAACTTTTTGTTGAAAATCAGACGTGATATATTGGGTAATAGGAACCGAAGTAAATAAGCCTATAATATGAAGATTTATCTTAATCTGGCTAAGAGTTGGTCTGTGTTTATGTGTGCTGTAGCTGTAGGTGCCAGCAACTTCACCTTCCTCTAGCATTCTTTTTTTATTTATCCTGTTGACTTTGGGCTTCCCTAAGTACTCCACAGAGAGAGTCAATATCTTACAGCTCTTTTAGCTGTAATCCACTGCTGTTACGCTGGAACCCTGATGAAGTGGTAAAATACAGACAGAGGAAGGGAAAAATTCTATAATCTTATAATTAAATCTGACTCTTGTTTGGCCTGTGTTTTAGGGCTCTGACCTTTACAAGTGTTTCTCCAATGGTATAGCTCCCCCACTGCTTCCTGTCTCCTTCTCTGGCTGCAGCATCCCTAATTTATTTTCTCGAAATCTCTGACTCCTACTTCTTAGTTTTTTTTTTTTTTTTTTGTTTGTTTGTTTGTTTTTCTTTCCTTAGGTAGAACTGGAAAGCAGAAAGTACTGAAGTTGGAGGAATTCTTTTCCCTCTGCTAAGAGGAGCCTCAGGCAACTTTCTTTTCCCTGGACAGTAGGCCTTTGTTATAGAAAAGGTTCTAGATGTGTTTCACAACGATTATTCCCCCCACCCCCATCTTGCCAGAGCCCTGGGGAATAATTCTTGGATCCTCAGGTGAGAATCTGGTGCGGTTCCTGGAGGTAAAACCAACGAAAGTGTGAGATTCCCAAAAGACTGTGACCCGCTAGAGTTTCTCATTTTCACACTAGTCCGCGCAGCCTTCAGCAATTTGTCAAAATTACCATTTAAGTTTTTTGTTTTTGTTTTTGTTTTTTTTTACCAGTTTATTGCTACAGTAACTTCTGCTCCAGGCAGGCAGATCTTGGCTGTCACTCCAGATTTGGCTCTCTCTCCAGATTTCTGGGTGGCGATTTGCCCTGCCACCTCAGTCCTCTGTGATTCAAGCAGCCATTGCTTTTCGGTTTATTCAGCTTTTTATTGTCATAAAGACCTGAGTAATGAAATGACTTCCAAGCTCTTTATATGTCTGAATTGAAACTAGAAGTCAAGCATGTATTTTTGAATACTAAAATACGCAATATTGATGAAACTTGAAAAAAGTTACTGAAGAGTAGAACATACACAAAAAATGAGGAAATATTTTATAGTTTAAATATGAAAGTGCATGTGCTAATTTGATTTATAGCTGCAAGTGTAAATGAAAGTAGCAAACTATATGGAAATTTAGCCTTTCTCCATGTATTTAGATAAGCTATATTTTCAATGTGGATAATTAATGGATTTCTCTATCTTACATTCCATTCATGTAAAATACTGCTTTGATGTCTATTTGACAAGAAAAAGATATTTTTTCATAAGAAATAGCATAAAATTCAGTGACTCATAAAGTTTGTCATGGGATTTGTTTTGGTATAGATATTATTATTTTGTATGTAAAACAGTCTTCAAAAGACCACAATGATCCTAGTTTCACTCAGAAGTCACATGTTGATGCAACCTTATGTTCTCACAGTGGCTGCCTTTTAGTACATCAAATCCTAGTGAACATCATTAGATCAAATGACTGTGAAAGGTCTTAAGTGGAATGATTTTGATCTGCTCTACACATTTCCCACTGGATTTTTGTCCACATTACATAATCACTGTACATTTGGCACAGTATGTTGCCTTTGAAAGGGCTTCAAGATTAAGGAAGCATGAAGACCGAATTGGCCATAAAATCAGAAACGAGTACTAGAAATATATATGCTGCAAAAACTGGAACCTTCTTTCCTTCTTCAATGTAAACTGAAAAGCTCATGCTGAGCTAAAGCTTTATGATTAAGGACTCAACTTAGATGAGCCCTAAAGGCCATTTCACATTATTTGTCTTCTGATTTAGCTCGGCTTTAGTATTAAAAATTTATTTAGTAAAGAATGATAAAATTCTTACCCTAGTACAGAAAATGGTCCTGTTTACTCTAGGGTGGTTAGTTAGTAATCATGGATATGAAAAGTCACCTGTCAATATGTATATAGCAGATAAATATAAGAACATTCTGTTCTAAGGGAACATATCAGTGAAGGAAGACCCTATGAATGTCAATAGTTTTAAAGGAGATGTTGACAACAGAATAGATTTTAAATGCACTTCTCCAAATTGAGGTAACTTACATACATCTATTTTTTTTTTTTTTTTTAGGCAAGGCAACCCTTGGTTGACCTCACAGATTGCAAGGAACTTGTCAGCTTACAATTCCTTATTTTTTATTATTTTTTTATGCCTACAGCACCTGGTCTTCCTAGGTGATCTCCCATCCAAGTACTAACCAGGCCCGACCCTGCTTAGCTTCCAAGGTCAGATAGTATCGGGCTTGTTCAGGGTGGCATGGCGGTAGACACATACCCATTTTAACACGTATCCATTCTTATCCCACATTCACTCCTCTAGTGTAATTAGATTTAATAAAGGAGCAGTGACATCAACTTGAAAAGCTTTGGGATGTGTTCAGAAGTCACCTTTGGAATCACAACAAACCTCTGCCTTCATTTTTATTTTTTTATAATTAAATGAACTTTAAGATTAAATGTTTAGCTTACCAAAATGGCATCACTCTCTGGTGTTGTTGTTATTTAATACTATTATTACAAATATGAAATTTTATTTAGTGCCCATTTTCACATAACATAATTAATAATATTTTTTTCATAGGTAAAATAGGTTAAGAGGTTCTAGCAATCAAATCAGAACAAATATTTTAGAAAATAAACTTTTTTTTGTTGAGGATAGCCTACAGGAATATTCAAAGACGTTCTAGAGCCAGCTTTTACCAACTTCTGAGAGCCAATTGTCAAATTTTCATTAATTTTGCAAGTTGGTTGTTTAACAGGCCATTATTAGATATTAAAATATGCAGTTTTAAAATTAAATAAATTTTATTAAAATAAAAGATAATAAGTACAGATCATCATTTCCTTGTTAATTTATTGCATTGTACCATTACTGATGCTCTTGAGGTTATTTATAGCTACTGTATCACCAAGTGGAAATACTATTGATAATGTGTTACTAGGCATTTCTTCCTGACTCCTTGTTCATTGATGTCACAATGGTAGCTTGAAATTGGCCATGGGAGGGGTGTTTATACCTTGAAAATCACCAAACGCTCATAATTAGGGATTGAATTATCGTTTTGTTGATTATACAAGCTTAAAAAGTGATGGAGAAAATGTTAACAATGCAGATTAAATTTAAGTGCCTTGTATGTGTTAAGTACATTCTGAATAGGACAAAAATTGAAGAACTATTCTTTCAATATCCAAAAATTATGATCCAGTTCAGCAAAGAATTGCCCACAAATGACAAATGAGTGTATATGTCTTCACTGTATTACTTTTACCTTACTCATTATTATTTGTAAGTTGTGTGCTATATAGCCTTTATGTTGATAAAACTTATTTAAAACTTGCATATATAGATATATACACACTTTTCTTCTCCAGAGACAAAGTTGATAAACATTTACCAGCATACTTCTAAGGTATATGAAAAACTATTAAGGTGGGCTACATTAGACCAATTCTATAGCAGTTCTGATGACAATTAAACCTTGATATGTAGTAGGGAAAAGAATTTTTCTGCACAGACTTGAATGGCAACTTTGTTGAGCTGCCAAATTGCTGCCTACTTTTTCTACAGTAGCATGAAACTCTTCTTGTTGATGTAGAATCTTTATGTTTCTAAAAGTCGATCTAGCCACTTCACTTTTTAGGTTCCCTCTAGGAGTGCTGTTTTGATGAGAGTGCTTCGATCAATGTACTGAAATCTTTTTTTCTCAGAATTTTGCAAACCTTCTGATCCATTCAGGGACCTCTGTCTTGATAGATGTCACCTATCTGTTTGAAGATACACATTTGGGTAAAACATAATTTTCAATCTCCATAGCAATTTTTTTTTTTGCAGATTTTTTGTTACTATAAAAAAATGGTTGTTTTTTTTTCTTCCTTAGATACTTTTCCTAAGTCAATGTGCAGTTTTCTTCCACTCCTGCTGGATCTAATATGTGACCACATGGCTCAAAAAAGGGGAAATATGGAAAGAAAAAAGAAGCAGATTTAGAAGTCATTAAGTTGTGATATTACACAGTTAAATGATGGTTTCTTCTCATTCTTTTTGTGCCTCAGTTGGTCAAAGGGTAATAGGAGAATGAAGAGAGAAACTTCATCTTAGTGCATACAAAATTACACCCCCGCTTTTTAAAAAAAATTTAGTTCCTCTCTCCCCACTACCCCCTGCCAACACACAATCTTTTATTGGTAGAAAGAGATCACTGTGTGAAGGACATTCTTCTTAGAAAAACCACTGCTTTCACTGTGGGAAACACTTAACGCTCTGCCTAGAGTGTCCTAAACTATAAAATGCGGAGCTGGTTTAAAATGGTTCTATCCCATACTTAGAGGATTGGGGAACCAGTTCTCACGTTATATTGTTGAATACTCTTCACAGGGATAGGTACTATTGGAAAAAATGTTGTCAGTGGTGATTTTTTAGAATTATGTTGTAACAATAGGGGACTTGTAAATATTTAGTTTGTTGGCTGTCTGTAGGCTAAGCTTTGAAATTAGTGTTACAGACCCTTCTCTAGTTCAGTCAAACCATTTCCACATCCTTTCTGATTTAATGATACCTTTTTACCTGTCTAAATGTCACAAAACTCAGTGAAATAGAGAATAGAGATTGCATGTCTGTATCAATTTGAGTTCTGTAACAGTCTTTAGACATCTATCCCACTAGAATCAAGAGTTAAGGTTATTGGGTGATATTGACCAGTAAGCATGTAAAATTTACTTTCTGAAAAGGTGACATACAAAGGTCACAATAAAAACACAAATTATAAAAATATAAAATATGCAAAATTTTAATCCCATGCTGCTTCTCATTTACCTAGCCCATGCCCTCTCTTCACACAAGTGAATCACTTGCATCACTATTTTTTATGTATTTCACCAGGTGTCTGTGTGTATGTGTGTGTGTTTTAATGCAAATTCAAGATGTGAATACATGTTACAGATGTAATTATATTTGTACTGAGCAATCACATTCCTGGAAATCTGTCCTATACACAGATTTGTGTACATTTACAAGGCTATTTATTGCAGCATTGATTGCTATAGCAAAAGACCAGAAAAAAAAAATTTCCATCAATGAGACACAAGCTAAATACATCATGGTACATCCATACAGTACGATTGCATGCATTTGTGAAGAATGAAAAAAAAAAGAAAGGAGAAGCTTTCTATGTACTGAAATACTGAAATGGAAATATCCTAACAGGTAAATATTGTTAAATAAAAAAAAAATTGCAAAAATGTGTCTAGATGCTAACTTTTGTGTTAAAAAAGGGGAAATAAGAATGGCTTTTAAAATGAAAACCAACTTTTAAAAATAGATTGTTTAAAAACAAAGCTCAAAGCAGGAACAACTCTATCATTTAATTTATCTCCAAGGGTAGTAGAAAGGAAAACGCAAACTCTTAAAGTTATGGATTCCAAGTGTATAATTTTACAGAATTCAAGTTCCAAATAATGCAATAGTGTTACTGAGGGTAACTTTAAAATTTAATTAAAATTGGGAACAAAACTAGAAAATGGTAAATAAATTATGGTATGTCTGCATAATATAATAAAGTTCATTAAAGTGGGACAGCTTTGGAAAATACTTTTTAAAATATATAATTTATGTAAAGAAAAAATGTAGGTCAAGCATTGTCTAATGAATTAGTGTGATTAATAAATTTGTTAAAGGGTAGCAGAAAATACATAAAAAGGCTAACAGCAATCATCTTAGGGTATGGAATTATGGGTGATTTTTTCTTAATTAAACTATTAGTTATTTTCAGAAATTTCAATACTAATTTCCTATTGGAGAGATGGAAAAATAAAGTTTATTATAAAATGTGATTGAAATCTTTCTGAGAGAGAGTATTGAAAAAAATAACTAAAATTTGGTGATTTTGTTAGAGAAAGAGGAATATAATTCATTCTTGGCATGAAATGTAACTCATGCTCTCCTTTTTCTCATTTTCTTTGAGATCAAACAATTTGAGTCTAAATAGGTAGCTCAGTAGCTCAGTAAACAAATAGTTGGCTTGTCAGTAATATGGTAGAAAAAATGTAGGTATTATCCAACAAAAATATGTTGTTTTAGTAATATTTTTACAGTACTTTATAAAATATAAGAAAAATATTTGTTTTTATTTTATTAATATGTATTATTCAAGGATACATTCAAACTTCCAGGGTATAAAGCATTGTGCATTCCAGTAAGATTGAAATTGGTTGATTTAAGCTAGAAGAGTATGGATTTAAAGTCACTTGCCCAAAATTTTCAAGAAGAATGTCTCTTATGAAGTAAGACATTTTAATGGTAGAAGGAAAAAATGATTGTTTAGCTCTATCATGAATCTTTATTTAACCATTGTTTAACTGTCCACTTTTATTTATCTGAATAGTTTATTTTCAAGTAATCTTAGTGCTTCAAAATCCATCCCTTTCTTTGTATTTGTATAATTTACACCTAAACTGTTCTATCAGTCTTCACTCTCTCATCTAAAATGGAAGTTATCTTTGATTCTTCATTCTTCTTCACTCCAAACAACTAATCAAGACCTGAATTTGAGAGTCTTTAATGTTTGTCTTTCCTATTAGACTGCAGGCTCTGTGAGAATGGAGACATTATTCATTCAGTAATGTAACCTTGGTAACTGGTTCTTAGTAAACACTCAGCATATAGTTTTTAAATTACTGAACCAACAAAGCTAGCAAGAACACTTACACTCAGTAACATGTTTGAGGTTCATCAAGCTTCTTAAATCGATCTTTAGTTGATTTGTGGGAATTCCTGGCCATTTTCTCTTCACATCTTTCTTGTGCTCCATATTCTATCTTCTTACTCTTATGACTCCAATTATATATATGTTAGTATATTTGATCATGTTCCATTATTCTGTTATTTTTGTTCTTTTTCTATCTGCATGTTTCAGTTTGGATTTTCCATTGATCTTTGAGTTCTCATTTTCTGTCTCCTGCTGTGTCCAACCTATTGTTATACCTATCAAATGAGTTATTAACTTCAGATAACATATTTTTATTTCTAGAAGTTCATTGAATTTTTGAAGGCTCCATTTTTTATTGAAATTCTTCATATTTTTTCCATTATAGCCATTTTTCCATATATTTTCTTTGACAAATTTATCAGTTAAAATGAAGTCTTTTTTACAAATTTAAGTTTGTGAACTATCTGTAGGTCTATTTTTCTCTCTGGTGTGTTAATAATTTCCAATAAATGAATTACATTTTTAGCGTGTTGCATAAATTTTGATTGGGCTTTGTGAATGACAAATTTTAGAAGCTCTAGATGTTATTTTCCTACAAAGAAATATAATGTTGTGGGGGAGAGGAGAGGCAGATAGAGTAGCAATGGATTTCCTTGATCTGTAGAGTGTTAGTTTTAGACTTTGTAAGGACAGATCTAATTTAGTGTGGTCCCTAGTATTAGGGGGTGGCTGTTTTGGTATTTTAATGAAAATCTAAATTGTTTGCCAAGTTCTTCTAATTTAATGAGACTTAAATTTTTAATTTTCTCTCCCTGGCATTAGGCTCATCCTGTTGCTCAATCCTTTAGCTTTCCAGATATTACTTACTTCTAGATTGCATGTGCTGTTTTGGAGTCAGCTAATGCTTGATGGGTATTTGTGTACATATTGTGGGGCTCCCTCGTGTACAATTCCCTCTTCTTTGAATTTTCCCTCAATTTATAGTTACTGTTTTAGTCTAAAATTCTCCCTATTCTGTGTTTCATCAATTTGCTAAAATCTTGTTTCCTACTTGAGTCCTATTACCTGTACTGTGTTATCAAACTGAAAAGTGCTTTTAAGGGATGAGACAGATAAGTGGAGAATTTACCTGATAAGCCTCTCTTCTTTTAAGGATAAGAACCGCTAAATGTTTTTTTCTGCTTTGGATGCTTTCTAATACTTTCATATCATTGTTATGCATTGTGTTAGTTCCTAGAGCTGTCATAACAAAGTACCAAAACCTGGGTAGTTTAAAACAACAAAAATTTATTATCTAATATTTTTGGAAGTCAGAAGTCCAAAATCAAGTTGTCATCTAGGGCATGCTCTCTATGATGACTGCAGATGAGAGTCCTTCTGTGTCTCATCTAGCTTCTGGTATTTGCTGGCAATTCCTAGATTTTCTTGGTTTGAAGATGCATCACTCTAATAGCGTATCCATTTTGTCCCTATGTATATTCGTATTATCTTTCCCCTGTGTGTGTCTGTCTCTATGTCCAAATTTCCTTTTTATGAGGACACTGCTCATATTGGATTAGAGGTCACCCTAATGATCTCATTTTAATTTGATTACCTCTGTAAAGATTCCATTTGTATGAAGGTCAAGGAGCAGTAAAACTAATTGATTATAAGAGAAGACAATAGTGGTTACATGACGAAGAAAAGGTATGAAAGAAGACTTATGTAGTGAGGAAATGTTGTGTCTTAAGCTGAGTACTGGTTACATAGGTATATACATATGTTAAAATCATTGTGTTTCTGAAATCATGCACTTTATATGTTAGTGTATATGAGGAAATAAAAGTGTCTCTTAGTCTCTCAGTGGCTTTATTCAGAAACAGCAGCTGTATTCAGGGGTAAATTAACCCTGAATACTGGGATCATCTCCAGGTCTCTATCCTCTCTGGGATTCTGGCTATTGAGTTAGGTTTCTAGGCCTTCAGCATATTTTTCTTTTCAAATTAAAAAATAATTTGTGCAAATTTTCTAGTTGCCATCAATGGGAGGGGCTGAGTTAGTTAGTTTGTCATTATGGGAACTAGACCTCTACTCACTGGGAATCATTGTAACCATAGAGAGCCTCCATAGATATTCAGATCTTATTCACTACATCTGACTTTGGAATCTTCTTGTTGATTTTAAAAATTGAGTGAAAATTGGCTTAAATCTGAACTCTATTTCTCATATCAAGGTCTTGCCAAGATTCCTATTTGTCATCTAACCAGCATTATTTCTGAATTCTCCTTAAGTTAGATCATCAGATTATTTGTCTCCACCTGATTTTATCATTCTCTCTTCTAGAAAAATCACACCTAGCTCTGCTGTTGTCACTTCACTGCTTCATTCATTTGACAACTGAAAAAATAAAGAATTCATCTCTATTATTAGGTTGGCCCCTCTTTTAAATAATCTGTTGGTTTTATCCCTCCCCTCTCCTAACATATTTTGCTATTTCTTTATAAGTGTGTTCTCATTTGTGTGTGTTTTGGACGTGTTTCTAAGGATTATCCATGTGCATGTGTTTTTATAGCAGCAACTCAATTATAAACTCTGCTTGTAAGGAACTTTATTTCCTCTCTTCTATATTCCACATATAACACAGAATGCCCAACACAAGTTCTTAGGATACAACAGGAATAATTGAGACTCTGTTGATAGTGTGACATCAGACTATTCAAATTTCTCTCTCTCTTGTTCAATTTGATGAAATTATATTTAACCTTTGGCACCAATTCTCAATAGTATTCCATAAAATTGAATAGCCAGGCTAACTTTGTTTTTCAAGGACTATGTTAAAGTGAAAACATTTTCTTAGATTATGTGCTAACTACCTTTGAACTTCAGTGTTTACTTATAATCTTTAAGTTTCTAAAGAGCAGAAATGATACAGAATATTTTTAACCATGTCCACATCTGCCATACAAAATGAAGAAAATAAAGATATTATTAAGATAAAACTTAACTCCAAAGGGGGAATAAAATCTTGAAATTGAACTGTCCCAATAAAAAAAGCATTTTTTGTAATTAAAGTTATTAATTTATTCATTAATTTAACATAATCTATTGAAAGCTTACCAAGTGCTAGAAATGTTTTAAGCACTAAGTCCTTTCCTGGGTAGAACTTATACACCAGTGACAAGAACAAGCATAAAAATCAAATTTAAAAAGTACTTACTGTAATTTCTTGTAGTTGTAAATTTAGAAAAGTAGATTAGTGATAGAATCTAATTTGAGTTAGGAGGGAAATGAAGTCATGATGGCTGTTTTGGACTGGGAAAATTGAAGGGATTTTGTGTTTCAACAGGGTCGAAGAAATTTTGGAGTGGCAATGCTTGAAGTTGAGACATTGACATTTCATGCAGTTATGATTTTATTACAATGTGTAGATTAGGACTGAAAGGGTTGGTGACTGAGGCAGAGGAAAGAAAATGTAATTGCGTAAAGGACATAAGGACCAGGGTTTTAAATGGATCATCTATAAGGATACTAAAATAACTAAGATTGATCATAACAGTAGAGAAGACAGTGAACCAGATGTTAGGGCCAGTTCTATCACTTAGGTACTAGATCTCTCCTCTTTTACTTACTCAAGAATATAGCTCTAGAAAGTTTTCTCTCTGTGTCTTATTTCTATTTTCTACAGAAAAATTCCCTGGATGATATTAGCTTCTTTTCCCTCATGCATAAAATAGGACTTATGATAGAACTTAGCTTGTAAGGTCATTATGAGAATTAGACAAATATATATAAAACAGTTAAGAGTGCCAAGCAGCCATGAAATACTAAAAATCTTAGTTTATAATCACTGGGGAACCATGTCACAGCCCTCTGTTAGTGGGCTAATAGGATCATCATTGTATCTTAGAATTGGAAAAAGGTTCTGAGGTAATTTAGCATAAGGATATGTACTCAGTTCCAAAACTATGGGAATTTTAATTTGGCTTAATTTTATTTATTTTATATCTAAGTCCTATATTTATTAGAAGCACAGTATGAAATGTTTATGTAAACCAAAATTCAGCATATAATTTGTTGATTTAACAAGTATACAAGAATTGGAAGCTTCATGAGCATGAAGACTGGCAGTTTTGTTCATTGCTATATCCCAAAGAATAAAGTGTCTGGCACAAATGGTAAGTACTTAATAGTTTAACTCATTGTTTAATGCATAAGGGAATAAAAATATTCTTTGTGGTTTGATCACTGTGCTAATGTGAACAGGCATTGGAGTAATTCCTTATCTGGGCCAGTATAATTTGAACTATTGCATGATCACAAAGTCTATCAATTATCTTACAGGCAGTCAGATGTCAAATCTATGGCTTGTCTTGAGAAGGACATAGCCTACCAAGGCAGGGGAGCAGGGAAACAACAAAATTCTACAAGAAAACACACACACACACACACACACACACACACACACACACAACTGTTACTAATGACAATAGCTAACATATTTATACAGTATAAAATACTTATAAATTCCTTAATATATGCCAACAGTGTTAAAAGTAGTTTATGTTTATTCACTAAGTTTTCACAATAATCCTGAAGGAGATGCTGTTATCATAATCATAGTCACCATCATCATCACCATTATCATCATAATTATCGTCACCATCAGTTTCATCATCTCCATTTTATAGATAAATAAATGAAAGTATGACAAGGTAAATTGCCTAAGATTATCCAGCTAATTTGTTGATATGTGTCATGACTATGATTTGAGTCCAAGAAGTCTGGCTCCCTTTACCTTGCACTTGACCACAATATTGCGCTTCCTTTCTGGTATGTGGTGAAGCGTGCGAGAACGATAATATTATTAGCATTTTCTTCTTCATTCTTAACGGAGAAAGTAAAAATGATAGCTACTCTTTATTGAGTAATTTCTATGTGCCAGACACCACATTAAGTGAGTAACTTCTGTTATTTCTGGTCTTTATAAAAACTCTCAGAGATGGGAATTATTATCTTCCCTTCTACAGATAAAAAACTAAAGCTAAGGAGGTCATAATTTCCTTGAGGTCACAGAATAAATTTATGTAGCTCGCAAATGTTTTTCTTTGGAATTCGGTGTAAATTAAATATATGCCTACTTTATTAGTCATTTCATTCATTCTGTAAACTTACATCAAATATAATATGTTAAGAAACCCCAAAGTGAAAAAAGTCTAATATTGGAATTGTTTTATTTTTTGTATTTATTTTTGCCTGAATTCTACAC
The DNA here is from genome assembly GCA_028627145.1 of Eidolon dupreanum. Lineage (NCBI taxonomy): Eukaryota > Metazoa > Chordata > Mammalia > Chiroptera > Pteropodidae > Eidolon > Eidolon dupreanum. Next base: position 54,289,468 of record CM053501.1, on the reverse strand, counting down.
ATCTTTTATTTGTGGAAAATCCCTCACTACATGAATCCTGGCAGGTTCTATGTTTTGCCTCTCAGTACTAGAGCTGACAAAGTCTTCTTCCCTCCCACACCTAGGCTCTTGGAGCTCAAGAGTGTGGTCAAGGCTCTGGTCTGCAGAACTGAGATATTGAGAAAGTGATGTAAAAATAAAGGAGTGGTGGAGAAATTCTAGACTCCAGGGTCGAGAATCCAGGGGCAGTTGTGTCACTTGTGGACTCTTACATAGATTGTGTTCATCTTTCAACTTTGGCCATGATTGAAGTTGGCTACCTTCCCTAGGTTCTTGGCCCCTTTTGGAGATAGGTCCTCAAATTTCCTGTCAATCCTGTTAGCCATCTGATATACTTTAATAAGTTCATTTTCCATTCAAGTCAAGGAAAGGGATTTTTGATACTTATACATAAGAATTCTTGATAAATACAAGGCAGCAAGACATGTACAGAGTTAGAAGAATGAACAATAATAATCAATATAGTGAAAACTAGAAGAAAAATATAAAGTATTATAAAAGTGCAGGAAACAACAAGATAATTAAGATTAACGGCATGGTTGGCCTAGTTGACCTTATAGTAGACTATTAAAAGATAAGCATGAGAACGCAAAGAAATGAGAAAAATAGGCTTAAGGGAGCAGTGAGAAGCCCATATTGGTGGGGGCATAAATATGTAGAGAAAAATAAGGGCAAATGAGGTTATAATGAAAAGTATCGCTCTCCTCCTCCCTAAGCGTAAACTTTGTACATATAATCTTTCTTTCAATACTTTTCTGGATTCTGATATCTTGCTTTCTCCTTCATATTTTCAATGTCCATCTTTACTGACAGATACATTACTCCACCTTATAGATATACTCTAGTTTTGGGGCATATTGAAAAGACAAGGAATATATTTACATTATGTTTTATTTCTCTCAAGCTACTACCTATTTCTCATCTTTCACCATGTAACACTTTTAAAGAACACGCTACATTTTCCTTTTCCATTTTTTTTAACTTTTGTTTCTGTTATGTTTTTTAAGAAACAGTATATAGATACAGCTCAGTCTTCCCCATCCTTTCTTCCTCCTTCTCCAGATGTAACTACTATCCTTAATTTCATGTGTTTATATTAGTTTTATAAATAACATATATATACATATAAACAATGTTTTATTATCTATATGTTTAATAGGTGTAATTACATAGTATATATATTTTTTCAATTTACTTTTTTATTTATGTTTTTGAGATATATCATATTTTCTGATGTAATAATTTAGTTTATTCATTTTAACTGCTAAGTATTTTTATGCTGTATGAAGAAACCACAACCTCAATTCGTTTTGAACTACTTGCTTCACAGTCTTCTGAATATTGGCTTCTTCCTGTAGTTATCACCTGAAACTGTTTCCTTAAAACTAACCTAATCTAATAGATTTTTTAAATCTATTTTTTAATTCATCTTACATTAATTGCTGTTAATCACCCCATTTTCTTACAAATTCCTTCATTCTGACTTTGTAAAAATATAACTTCCTTGATATCTTTTTGTTGTCTACATATAGGTGTTTCACAAAGTTCTATCCTTTAAAAAAATTTTTTTTCTCTCTCTCTTGACAATCTCATTCATATCATTGCTTTCAAATATATATTCTATTTTTTTCCAATTGTCTGCTGGACATCGCCAGCTAGGTATCATGCTTGACCTAAATTTGCACTTTTTGCTCTCAAATTTGTTCCTCTTTCTCTGCTTACTATTTCAGCAGGAGTGGCACCATCTTAACAATCATTCAGGCTCAAAATCTTGGAATGATAAGTCCCTTGGGCCTTATCAGTTGCCAGCATCTGCAAATTACAGTTCTATTCATTCTGCCAAATTGGTTCTCACTGCCACTACCTTAGTTTAAACTCTATGACTTCTATGCTTTTTACAATAGCATAACTTGTTCCCCTGCTTCTAACTGTCTTTCTACATTCTAGGCATCCTCTATCCCGTTTGATTAATTTTTCTGAAGCACAATTCTGTTCAGAATGTCTCCTAGTTTGAAAGCTTTTAACAGCTCTACAGCACCTATAAAATAAAATCCAAACTCTCTAAACTGGAATTCATGCTTCTCTGCAAATTGACTAGTTTATCCCTCCAAACTTATTTATTACTTCTCCATTTAGTGTTTCACATATGCTTATCAAATGGATTCTTGTTTCTGTACTTGTCCATATAGTTCAGGTTAAAGTGTGGTAGCAAAATACCCCCAAATTTTAGTGTCTTAATATTACAAAGATTTAATTTTCACACATGTCAGGTCAGCAAGGATGTTCTCTGTTCACTGCTGCCACTCAAAGACCCAGCCTAAGGGAGTAGCCACTGTGTTAAATGTTGCTGGTTTCCATGCCATGGGAGAGTGGAAAGAGCTTTAGAGGATCTTATGCTAGCAATTAAATGTTATGGCACAGAAGTGACAAATGTCACTTCAGCTCACATCCCACTGGCCAGAATTACTCATTTGGTTCTAACTAACCATAGCAGCAGCTAGGAAATGCAAACCATGTGGCACAAGAAGAAGAAAACCAGACATTGGTGAACTGCACGAATGACTACCATAGTTCTCAGTAGCCATTTTCATCATTTTTCTCCTGTGGACCATTGCTCATGAAATGTAAAATATTTTTTGTTCTTCCTTTGTTCAGATACCGCTTATCCTTAATTCCCAGCACAGGTATCATCTTTTCAATGAATTGTTTCCTAATCTTCCAGGAACATATATTCTCTCTCTGCTCTAATTTCCCATAGCTCTTTATTCTGAGATAATTATTGTTATCTATTGTTGTGCATTTATATACTAGAGGTCAAGATACATGCTTCATCAACTTTTGAACATATGATTTTTTTCCCAATTAATACATAAATTCAATCAAAATGTATTCTAATCACTTAGATATAATATTTTTTTTGGGGGGGTGGCTTTTTTATTACCTATTTATGGGGGAGTTGCCTTATTCCTCATATTATGCATAAGGTTGGATCTATATATATTTACATGTATGATATATGTATATTTATATATCTTATGTATATATACATATAGTTAGCAGATCCTCGCTACTATGGTATAAATATAGAGTAAATTAATTATGAATCTGCCTCATTCTCACTCTTCTTACTCTGAAATTGCTGGCACTGCTATTATAACTCTTTTCACTCTTCTTTTTCGATAAATGGTGTGTTCGACTATTGTTTTTTAGTAGCAGCGATATAGATAGAGATCTAATGTAAGTGAAATATTTTAAAGAATTTCCATAAAAGAAAACCAACAAGAGGACAGTTAAAGTAGCAAAATCTTGTCCTTCTGTCCTTCCTTCCTTTCTCTTCCCTTTACCAAACTTTATTGGACACTTGTTCTGCGTATGGTACTATGGAAAAATGCAATGTTGGGTTAGGTACAGATTCTGCCTTGAGGGGATCTTACAGTTTAGAAGGAAGAATGATGAATACAACCTCCCTCTAATAACTGACCTGTAAGTCACTATTTCCAAAAATATACACTTGGTCCAAGTTCATCCACATTTTAAATCTCAGTTTAGGATGTTTTATCCTCTGGAAAGTCTTCCTTGATTTCTTAAGTTTAATATAGCACTATTAGAGGGTATCTCCAAAGCTTAAGAAAGAGATAATTAGATTTTTTTGAAGTAACATGGGGTTACTTTGGAAGTAACACGGAAGGAATATAAAAGAAAATAGACCTTTAGTTGAAAAAATAGAAGCCATTTAGGACAAAAAAGAGAAACTATGGTGATAGCCTGGTTGTGGTGTCAAGGGAGGGGGAAAAATTGAAAATGTCATTTAGTTTTCAGACCAGGATGACTGAATGGCTGAAGACTACAAATAGAGATCAACAAGACAGGAGGGAAAGCCCGTTTTGAAGCAGAATTAGTTAAATTGGGAAATCCCATTTTCCCTCTGAAGAAAGGATTGACATTTACTGTGAAGAATAAAATCAGGAGTTCATTAGGGGTTTTGAGTGGAGTGACACATGTTTTAAATTACTACTGAGAGAAATAGGAATGGGGGCTAAGAGAAGACAAGTAAAACCTTTGTAATCAATGGAGAGAGGCAAGCTGAAGCTGAAGTGTAGAAATACTTAGTAGCCCTAGTCTACAGAGTTGTATTTCCTTTTTCAACCCAACTCAACCTTAGAATACGAGGGTGGACAATTTGAATAATTGATCCAGGATTAAGAGATATGACAAAAGCATATAGTTGCAAAGCAGTTGAGGATGTTTGTGAATCTACATAGGGAAGGAAATGAGGCAATTAAGGAATAACATGCAACCATGGTGTTCTAAGGACTCTGCAATGTAGAAGGACAGGTATAAGGAAAGTGGTTCCAGAAGGAAAGCAGAAATGCAAGATATGGTGGAAGAGCAGAAGAGAAGAAGTTCTGGTTTCTAAAGTGGAGAGAAGTTTTCGTTCCTGAGAGGGTCCAGGAGGAGATATGACAAAGAGCTAGAGGAGAAGAGTGGAGCTCAGGCCCTCTGGAATTGAAGATATTGTGATGGTTGTGAAAAAATATTGGAGAGTTCTTCCATAGGGACATTAAAATTATTCAGGATAATAACAAACATTCGGGCAGCAAGAAGCTGTGATCCAGGTGACAACCTCAGTGACTGTGGAGGCTATAACCTGGAGGCCAACAGATGACATATACAAGGAGGGTATGTTTTGTGAACAAGTAGACTTAATCTTTGGTGTAGGAAAATTTTTTTTTTAACTAGAGTGTAAAAATAAAATTGTCTCTTAGGAGAAACATGACCTTTCTTTAACAGAAAGGTCAAAATGAAGAAGGGGTTGAGGGCAGCTCGTCACCATTCCAATTGCATAATACTGAGATATAAGAGACTGAAAGACTTTTTACTCAAGAATGCTGCAAGAAAAGTACTTCCTTTGGGCAATAGCCTATTTGAACTGGAGCAAGGAGGTAGAAAAAACATTTTGCATTCTTTAAAGAGGTTGAAGATACAATATTTATGCTTGAGTTTAGTTCAGGAATTAGATTAGAAGAGGAATTGGGAAGGTAGATAAAAGAATAGAACAGATGTCATATAAATGGCCAAAGATGGCCCCTGTGACTCTCATGTCGTTTACTTCTTTATAGCATGCTAGGACCATTAGCCTAAAGCCTGCTGGCACCAAACTCAAATTCTTACACATCTGATTTCTTTAAATATATCTCACCTAAATATATTTCTAGTCATTTAGAACCTGCTTACTTTACATATCCTGTGAAACTGCATCCAAAGTTGGCTAACCGTAGATAAGACAAACCCTGCAGCAGTATAGGACCCAAAACTGCTTCTGCCCTCTGACCCAGAGATATCTCACTTCATTGCTGCATGTCATTACTTTGACATGCAAGACCCCTTTCTGGTTTTTCCTTCTTTTCTGGGCTGTCTCTTGCCCTAGTTCCCTCCTGGATGATGGATTTTAGCCTAGAAAGTCTCTTGATAGAAGATTTCTACCTCATACAACTCTGTCCAAATACCACCCATTAAGGCTTATTGTTTATTATTGCCTCTCATGGTCCTGACTCTTTCTTGATCAAGCTGTAAATCCTTGAACTTTCCACAGCAGAGAAGACAGAGCAAAGAGCCTGAGTAATGGTAGTCACTTACAGCGATGGGTGGCATGGATTGACTGACCCTAAGCTTCCAAACTTCAGGGCCCAGGTATTCTTACGCTAGACCTTTAGAGGCAAAAGATGAGTAAAAATCTACAGGGGCTTCTTTGTGGTACTAAATGTTATAAATATGAACACTAAATCAATTTAACCAAGGCAAATGTAATGCTAATTGATAAACAGAGATGTCTGAACTCTACTCTTCAAAGAAATGAAAGATAATTATGGAAGAAAGATTGTAATTAACACTATATCCTTTAACCAAATTGATATGTTCCTAAAAACTCATGAAAATTCACATATTGCAATATATCACATTTTATGAATAATCGATTACGTAGATTTTATAAGCATTGGGAAAAACTATATAGTTTTGGGACTTCTATGAAGGATCCTTTGCAAAACGAAGCTTGTATATTTTATTTGTTTTAAACAAGGTACACACGGAAGTTCTAAATTAACGTATGGATATCAAGTGCTAATGCAGTGACTGTAAAATTTCATTCAAAATATGAAGAATTTTGTATATGTACTAGTTTCCTATTGCTGCTATAACAAATTATTACAAACTTAGTGACTTAAAAAACTGCTTAATTCTCTTACAGTTCCGGAGATCAGAAATCTAAAAGGGTCTTACAGGGTAACATTATGGTGTAAGCAGAATTTTTTTCTGTCTGGAAGCCCTAGGGGCAAATTTACTTTCTTGCCTTTTTCAACTTGTTGGAGCAATATGCTTCTTTGGTTCATGGCTCCTTTAAAGTGCATCACTCCAATCTTTGCTTCCATTCTCACATTGCTTATCTATGAATTTGACTCCCTTGCCTCCCTCCAGTAAGAAGCCTTCTGTTACATGGGATTCACCTGCATAATTCAGAATGATCTCTCTGCTACAGATCCTTAATAATATCTGAAAAATTTCTTTACCACATAAATTAACATATTCATAGGTTCCAGGGATTAGGATGCGAACCTCTCTGGAGGCCTTAGTCTGTCTACCATAGTACTGAATGTAATTTTGAAAATCAAAGTCCTTTGAGATAACGGTAAACATTAGTAAGCTTAAAAATATATTTTTTTCATAACCAAACATTTAAAAGAAGACTGGTGTTAAAGTTTTGACTTTAAGAGTTTATAATGATTAATATTTGAATCTCAAGGCACTACCCAGGATTATCTGCCCATTTTACACCCCTGGTTCTTACTCATTATGTCACAGATTGTATGGCTGCTTAGGTGATGAGCGAGTAAATGGATTTAGATAAAATAAGAACCAATTTTATCTTATGTACAAAATGTTTCCTAAATTCTTATGGTTCTCTTTGAAAAGATTCCCCACCCCACCCTAACTTTCAACATGTAAAGTTGGGTACATTTGGGATTCAAATTTCATTTAGATATAAAACCATGATTATGGAGGAATATTGGTTGAAATGTGTATGTTTGCATGTGTGTATATGTGTCTATGTGTGTGTTATATTTATGTAAGTGTGTGTGTGTCTGTGGTAGGTAAATATATGTGTCAAGGGTGGGGCGTTATGAAGTATTCCGAAATCCATTTGAAATAGCAGGAACTAGAATTCTCAGAGCTGGAATTTACTCTCATGAAGTTTACAGCCTGATTTGTGTCCTGTTATAACTAAAAGAGTTCCAATTATATTCCAGTCTCTGTTGGCTGTGCTTGCTTTGGGTTTGAAATTTTTATTGCATTAACAGGGAGCTGGCCAATCTGACCCAATAAGTGAGGTAAATAATGCCTTGCATTGTATGGGTTCTTAAGATAGTCAGCAAGTTATTCTGAGAGAGAGATGAGGGCTGACAAAGCTTTTGTGTTTAGAGATGGAGATGAATTTAGCTAGAGCAAGAAGAGATGAGTATAGACAGCAGCGGGTCAGGGGCAGGATGTACTGCTAAACTTTGTTTCATGAAGTTTTTATACGTCCACCTGAACGCAAGTAAAATATCATAAATCCTGGCATAGAATTCTATAATATGACATTAGTTGTTTGCCCAAAATAAGAGTTATTAACCTATTGCACAATCCTATGCAATACCCTCTGGTTTAATTTGGTGATTTTGGCAGCTAAATCATAAAAATTCAAAATTTTCACTTTATGTTTTAAATTGATACTCTAAAATATAGTTGTGTTATGATTGTCTACTGAATTTTTAAACTAATATATTTCCTGAATTTAATTTAGATTTTAAAACTTTGTTATATAAAATTTTTAATAGGAAAAATATTCTTTAAAGAAAATATATGGATAGGTCAACATAAAGTCTTCTGTCACACTTTTTGAAAGTTTAATTCTTTATCGGTAGTGCACCATTCGTCTAAGAATAGAATACTAATAATTTCTGGCTGCAGAGAATCATGAGAACTCGGTAGTTAATGAAAACTAACTATGAAAAAGAGCTAAATCCAACACTTTCTGCTATCTAATTATCTCAGCATAATTAACTGTTTGCTAGGTTTAGTGCCCAAATCCTTTTTTCCAAACTTAAATTTCATAATCCTTTTGATTACATAAATATGATAGTTTTTCATATATATGAACTAGAGAAAATGCATAAGGAATAATTAGGTTCACCTGGATTTCTTTTTTTTTTTAACTTCATCTCCACCCCCTAAACTTGGAACACATTTAAAATATGGCTTGTCTTCAGAAAATCACACCATCATTATTTCTTCCTCCTCACTAAAATGCAACCTCTAAGATGTGTCTAAATAAAAACAAAGGAATCACACATTTGAAGATAATTAGTGCTTTTGCTTGAGAAAGATTTATTCATTCTCGAGACATGTTTCTATGTCCGTAGCAATCAGTGTTAATCATTTGGGTATCTCCAAACACCTGATCAGAGATTTACATTTTTACCCCCAAAAGTATTAGTTTGTAGCTCATCAGAAATTTTGAAAGTGTCAGGGAGCAAGAGAGAAAATAATTCAATGTACTTTCTTCTTGACCATGAATTCAAGTATGATTAAAGCCATAGAAAAGGCCAGTAAATGAGAAAAATGCAAATGTTCATCATATTCCATTGCTGTTTTGACACAGCAATTAGATTTGTGCAGAACAGCAAGATTGTTCCAATTCTATTCTCCCAAACATAAGTCTTAAAAAAAGAGGTTACATTTGTGACTGTAGCTCATGGAGCATCCAATCTGGCATCCTGAAAATCCATATGTAAGCCACACTTATATCTTAAACCTGTCAAACAAATAAATGTACAGAAGCAGTAATTTATGTACTTTATAGACTGTTTTGCCCTTTTAGAGCAAAAGCCTAATTTTCAAGTGTTGCTATTTTAACTTCTGGCAGTGCCTGGGAGATAACTGAGGTTCAAAATGTGAATTTTACAAGTAAAATGTGATTCAAAAATTGATTTACCCTGTTCTCACTACATGTGAGACAGAGAAGAGAAATGCTGGGTGTTTGTGAGCTTTAGGCAAAGGGAAACATATTGCTAAGTACAGAAGCCACGCAAAACTTTGCGGGTTTTCAGTTTAGAAGTGAACTTGAGCCTTTCCCAGTTCAAGTTCTGTTTAGGGCCGGCAAAACATGACTTTCTGATTCAAAGAAATAGGCTTAAAAAGGCTTATAAAACAGGCTCACAGGCTTCTTGTACATCAAATAGCTCTTGCACAATGGCATTTAGATGATTTAAGTGTAAATGAATCAAAGACATATGGATTGCATTTCCCTTGAAATACGCATGGGTTTTAAAATGAAGGGAAAACACACTTGCCAAAATCCTTTTTGGGTTGTGCTGCATCAAAAACATTTGGAAATGACTTTAAATGTTTGGAAGAACCCCAGACACAGGGTTCAGTCACCCCTGGAGATTAAATCAGTGTCCTTCATCCAATTTTAACTAGGCCTCAGTTTTGCAAAGACGTTTCTTAAAAACGTAAAGTCCCTAACCTGACACTCCTGAAAACTTACTTTCTTGATGTTTGAATTGCTGATTCAGTGATAGGGTTTTATTATGGAATCTTCCCCAGAGATGAGGAATCCATTTTCTGTTATTTAAATCACCAGAAGCACGTTTCAATTTTATCCATTTTTCTCAAATGTGGTTAAAAATATAAGTTCTCTCTGTTCTGGAGGTTAAAAATTAGTGCTTCTAGGGATCTAAGAGGAAATCAAGTTTAATGAAAGCACTACATGATTAAGAATATAAAAATGGAAAACTTGTTTTTCTCTAAATGTATTCAGGCACAATTTCTGATAATAGGTGGCTGTCAGCATATTTAAAACAAAAAAGAAAGGGAAAGAAGGAAGGAAGGGAGAAAACTGGATGGTAAAATGTTTTTAGAGATAAAAAGAGAGACTGAGTAAAATGCAGACATAAATTAGACTTAATGGAAATGGATAGTTTCATGAAAATAGTCAAACAGAAATAAGAACTAAACACCACATACAACAAACTTTAAAGGACTGATGCACAGGAAGATAATGTGTTGAAATGAATGAAATATGGATTGGCACAAGTGATAAATAAAGCATCAAAAGGAACGAGAGAAAGTGGGCTATACTATTAGAAGAAATTGTGTTAGATGTTGAAATCAAGAATAAAACAAAAACAAACAATAGGACAACACCTAAACTCAGAGAAAGGTTAAAAGACACTCAGTAGCCAAGAGAAGAATAAGAAAAGACCATCTAAAACATGTGAAGGTCTGTCTGTGCAGCTGAACAGCTTATATTAAAAACACTAGATCAGATTTTGCATGCATTTCTGATGTGAGAGGAAACAGCTTTCAAAATTGTTTAATGACCTCCTGTTAGGAAGGTTAACAGGATTATCATGCAGTTCACTGGAGGACGGACAGCAGTTCTCAGCGTGTCCCTCACTCGATGTGTAATACCATATTGAGTTTAAAATCATTGTGCATCGCAAAGGCATTAGTCAGAAAGTTGGGATGCTTTTAATGAGAGAAGTTCAACATAAAAGGGAAATAAGAAAGGGAAGAAAATGAGTATTAAAACCTGAGTTCTTTTGGCTTAATTCTGCCCTATCTCACTATGGAGGTGCTTGGGGAAGGGGCTGATACTCTCTTCAGGTTTCATTTGCAGTGGTCTCCTCTCACTTCTGACTAGGCTGCTTGCATCCTAGGTAACTAATGTGACATTCTCTGCCTCTGACATGTTACACTCCTCTGTTCTGCTCGCCAATCATTTTCTTGTAGAAATGGGAAATATTCCCCACCTTTCCCTCTGTTATGCAGACCACAGAGCAATACTGTTTTGCATTGTCAGTGTCCTGTGGGAAAGGCCTTCATAATAGCCCCGCTCTGATAGTGGCCTTAGTACCATCTGAGTGTGGGAGAGTGGGGTTAGGGAAGTGAAGGGAGCCGTCCAGAGCAGGGGTCCCCAACCCCAGGGCCATGGATCAATATCGGTCTGTGGTCTTTTAGGAACCAGGTCACACGGCAGGAAGTGAAGCAGGTGAGCAAGCACAGCCTCATCTGTGTTTGCAGCCACTCCCCAGCACTTGATCACCACCTCAGCTCCACCTCAAATCATCGGGCATTAGATTCTCATAGGAACATGGGTTTCTGGTGCCAAAAATGTTGGGGACTGCTGGTCCAGAGAATACTCTGAGCAGTGTTCATCAGTCACAGAATAACAAAGATTATCCCTTTTGCTTTTTGATGACCCATTATTTTTGCCTTAGACTTGTATTCACTGACTTTTAAGAAACTATTAAACAGGTAATTAGTGCCAAGTCTATAACAAACAACCCTAGAATCTTAGTGACTTTATCCAATAAAAGTTTTTCTTTTGGCTACTATCACAATATGTATGGTGGGCAGCTTCTTATTCCATGATTCTGGAATTCCAATTCTTTTATCTTGTGGTGGGATCATCTTCTAAGCCTCTTCAGAGTCCACTGCTATATCCTTATTTATCTGGTTGGATGACAAAGAGAAAGAGACATGATGCAATTTATGTCCATGACTGGAAGTGTTGAACATTACTTCTATGACATGACACCAGTTTAATTGCAAAGACTGCTGAGAAATGTAGTTTCCTCAGTACCCAGAAGAAAGAAGTGTGATTGGTGAGCTTTCAGCCACTCTCTGACATGTTGACCAAGGAGCTTCATTCCATCCCTGATGCAACTTTATCCTTAATGAGTCCGTCTTCCCAGGCTTTGCAATATGTTCAAATATGTCTGAGTTCATGAACATTATTTAATGTGGAAACTGAGACAGATCATTTAAAATGTACATATCTAACAAATGACAGAACTGGAATGTAACTCAAATTTTCCTGTACATAACATCTCAAGCTATGTTCTCACCCTAAGTTTTATACTTTCAGGTAATAGCAATAGGGGTGAGATCAGACTGGAAGAAAACTGACTCCTTTGCATTGCATCCCTAACTGGCATCTAAAAGATTTGGTACGGTGGTACCGTAGCTAAGGTAGTTAAGAATAATTCTTACAGAAGAAACCCTGGGGTTGAAAATGTCTCACAGTGGCAGAAAATGAAAAACTAGGAAATAGTAAACACTTCACCTCATCCACCAAATTGAACAAGTAAGATAGCCATATCAAATGGTTTCAGAAAATGTCTTAACTACCTCTCTTTTGACCAAAATGCAGAAGCAAAAATTCAAGAAAGAGAATATGTGGGATTGAGTCTGGAGTTTAGCATTGCTCTAAAATTGTAGTTTTGTTTTTCAGCAGTAATGAATGCATTACTTAATTTCACAAAGCCTCAGTTTTCTTGTCATAAAAATGGAGGTAGTGAAACAACTCCCAGCATAGTAAGAATTAAAGATTACAAGGGTACTATGCCTAACCAATAGAAGACACTGCAACTAAGGTTATTCCATGCTCCCTTTTTATTAATTCTCTTTTTTTCATAAATGTGACATCAAAGGGAAGCATCATGGTAGAAAGATAATTTTCCTGGATGCCATGGAAAACTGGTGAAGCAAAATAGTAAATACATTAACTTATTCATTATAAGTTATTAATCCATTTCTTCATTCATTTGTCCATCCATCAATAGTTCATTTATTGTTTCATAGATTTACTACACATATACTCACTATTGGCAAAATATTGTAGTGAACACTGGGAAAATCCAAAAGGAACGCATGAACCCTGCTCTTAGGATGTGTGGTTTTTAGTGGAGGAGATAGGCATATGCACAAGTCATGGAAATTGCAAGGTGATATGATAAGTGACATGGACATTTTTATATTAAATACTCTGGTAGTATAGAAGAGGATAGAGCAGAGAATGTGGAAAGTGGAACAGAATCAGCAACATTTGTGTTGGGACTTAAAAAGTAGTGGTGCTGTGATAGCCAAAAAACACACATTTTAGAGCAACAGTCCTACAAGCAGAAGTAAGCTATGTTTGAAGCTATGTTTGCATAACAAAAACGCCAAATTTACTTAGTTTATTACATATCAAGAAAAATGACTCAATTTTTAAAGATGATTTCATTCACACTTTCCATTTAAAAATTATAAAAATTTTTTTTTAAATCTTCTAAAACATTTTTTTACTTATTTGCTGAAAAATCAACAATGATTATTATTTTTAGTTAGGTTGCTTAAGGAGCTGTATTAGTCAGCTCAGGCTGCCATAACAAAATACCATAGGCTAGATGGCTTAAATATGAGATATGTACTTTCCCACAGTTCTGAGGTTAGAAATCCAAGATCAAGGGGCCAGCATGGTCAAGTTTTAATGAGACCTCTCACCTGGCTTGCAGATGACAAAGAGATCTGTTGTCTCTTCCTTTCTTATAAGGGCACCAGTTCTATGGGATCATATGACCTTATTTAACTTTAATCATCTTCTTAAAGACTCTGTCTTCAGACACAGTCACTTTGGGGATTAGGACTGCAACATATGAATTTTGGGGGGGGGGCACAATTTAGTCCATAGTGGGAGTGGACAGAAGCCCACCTCTTCGTGTTCTCTCTGTCTTGGAAACATGAGCGTGATTCCATTTGAGAATAGATTGGAGAGGCAGTGAGAGCAGTATGATCTGTTTTACCAAGTAGTGTCTCAGAGTTGCCACAATTAAAAAGCTCAAACATACAATCCAGTATAATTTATATACTTGTAAAAGGCAACATCTATTTGACATAGTAAAGTAATTGACTCTAATTCCTCCTTTTTAGGTAAACCTACGAGGAGTCTTAAAAGAATAAAAATATAAATTTTATCATTTTTCAATTGCTGGTTTTATAGAAAATCCACACAAGTTGTTACTGGTTGGTAAACATTTTTATAGCTGTGTGGGGTTTTGTTTTTTCTTGCAAGTATTAGAGATTTTTTCAGCCTATATAATTTAATCATGGCATGTTCTCGAAAACCAACATGAATGATATGTAGCATAAAAATAATTTCTATTAGTAGACTAGAGAGGATAGGGATGATATGAACTTTTACAAGAAGTTAAGAGTTAATTTCAAAGAAATGTCACCTTTTCAAACAAACTACCTATTGGTAAAACTGTTGCCAATAAGATTTGAAAAGTGGTTCCAATTCTTTTCTTGTTAAACTCATGTATTATGACTAAAACTCTGCTCCGTAATTTACATTTAATCCTCACTCTACTTGTTTTGCATTGAATACAGCTACACTGTGCTATAAAAAGAGAATTTGGACAGGATATCTGTTGGAGTTAGACTGTTTTTGTGTCCCCTCAGCCAGAACCATCCCTTGGGGAATGTTGGCTCTTGGGAAACTACATGGTGTGCCCTTTTTCCTTGACTCCAGTGTCTTTATGCAGCTGAAGGGATGTTCAGCTGGATAGTGATGGCTCTGAAAAGGGAAGAGAAATTACAGATGGGCCAATGCAGCTTAGGAGGTCTGTGTGGAAAGAGGGACTGGGCTAAGGAGGTATGTTGTGAGAATTAGGAAAAAGGTACCACTTTCCCTGAGTGACACAGTCAATCCCATGCCAGGGTATGTGGTTTGGCAAATGGAGTGAAGGCTGAATTTCAGCTCCCTCTGCTCCTGTAGGTGAGCAACTTTCTACTGTGGTCTTGGGGAATGAAGTTGAGGCCAAAACTGAGAAATCAACTTTAGCAACACCTACTTTTATATTTTGCGTGTAGTAAGATGACTAGCATAGGCCCCTTTGTTCTTAGAGAATTCTTCAACAACTATGAGCAAGGTTGCAATGCATGCTTAAAAGGAAAACTATAGTTTCCTCCTCTGATCCAGGACCAGCCACTAATTTTCAGGGTCCCAGCGTGAAATGATAATGCGGGAGCTGGCAGAGCGAGAAAGTCAATCTCCCTTTCCTGTTGGTGAGTGAGTGACAGTTAAGAGGTCACAGCCTCTATATTGGGACACGTTCAGTACCTGGGTCTGAGTTGGGCAAGTAGCCCCCTCTCAACCTTTGCTAAGCAGCCTGGGGCTCTGCCAGTCAGGGAAGGGGAGGGGCATCCACTTTCCCCACCCTGAGACATTGCAGGCGTACCCCCCCCTCACCCCCCTCCCCACCACACACACTGCTGCATTCATACCTGAGACCCAGCCTAGGAGAACTGTAATAGATACACGTTTTGACCTTGACGTTAAAGAATCCCATTTCAACCAAGTCTGTAAGGGAGAAAAGGCAATTCAGATAGACACTACTGCCTGAGGGAGAAGCTCAGTGTGAAAACCGGGCTTGTCTAGAGAATGCTAGTCAGCAGAAGGCTCTGCTGGTTGGGAAACAGATGGTGGGGGGTGGCTGGAGATGTCTAGGATGACATTCTTTTATTCAGTAATCATTTATTAAGTGCCTACTATGTCTTAGGCCCTGTACTAAGTGCTGCTGATATAATGTTGAGCAAAATCAGATGCGTTCTTTATTCTCATGGGGCTCACAGCTAATGGAAAAATTAGAGTCAGATTGAGGAGGTTCTTGAATGCCATTTACATTCGGGGTTTCTCTGGTAGACCTGAAATTCTCTAAAGTCAGAAACATTTATCTTTTGTCTCCTGTAACCTTCAATATTGCCACTCATAGTTTAAATCATTTCTTTTTCTACATTGTGTTCTGGTTCTACATTGTGTATTTAGCCCTCTCTCTCTAATGCTAAGAAATCATTTATTTTTCAAATGTATTTTTCACTCCTCTCTACTCTCTACTGTAAGTGACAGTGAAGACAGGAATGCGTTACTGAGGAAGTCTTTGCCAGAGGTCACTTGTAGTTTGGTTGACTGGAATTCAAAGCATATTACCCACTGTTAAACTTTGCTAGCCAGCCCTAAGGAACATGTTTAGACCATATGTACCTGCAGGAAATACTACAGAATATAACTACCACATGGGAGAAGGTTTCTATGGGAAAACTCACTCAAGAAATTCTGAGAAAATAAAATTTGTGACTTACCAAGAGCAGGTTTTCTTGGTATAACGATAAAAGGGACTCCCATTTTGATCATTTTTTACATGTCAGGCCCTCACTCTAAAGTGAAGAGTGGGCGTTAAGATTAACTCTGGGGTTTGGATGTGGAGGAGTGAAGAACAGAAGGGGGGTATACAAGGCAGTGCAGAAGTGGGCAGAATACACTTGGTGGGGGTCAGGGTGCAGAAATAGGAAACTGTGGACAACTAGAAGATAGCAGGTACCTGAAGCATGAAAGGAATAAGGACCAAGAAATTGGGAAGAGAGGCAGAAGTTAGGAGGATGAGAGCCAGCTTGGTCTTACTTCCCATAATGGCAGTGCTGACACTCTGCCTAGCTACGGAAAGCCATCTTGAACTGGGCAACAGGAGCATGTTCGTTTGAGGTGTTTGACATAGAGATTCAACATTTGTATACCTTATGAAATGGTCACCATAATAAGTTTAGTAATCATCTGTCACTATATATAGTCATTATGATATTATCAGCTATGTTCCTTATGCTGCTGTGCATTACATCTCTGACTTATTTTAAAAAGAATATGAATTAATGGTCTGATGACCAGGAAGAAAACCCAGCTCTCCTATTTACCAGCTTTGTGGCCTTGGGTAAGTTACTTCTCTTCTCTGAGTTTTGGCTCCCTTATCTAAAACTTGGGTGACACTAATTGCCCCAGACTTATGTGATTATTTTAAGGAACAAATGAAGCTATGTGTGTGGAATAGAGAACATAAGCTCTACACAGGTATAGAATTTGTCTTATTCACTGCTGAATTCTTAGTGCTTCAAACTGTTCCTGGATCTCTGCAGGTACTACACATATATATGTATAAAATTAATGAATAAGTAGAAAGAGGTTTGTAAATGGAGTGGGATTTTAAAAAATTGAATCCATGGGTTGTTTACAGTTGAATAAGCTACTTAATAGTTACAAGAAGTGAAGGTTCTAAAAGAGAGAGTTTGTCTGAATTCTAGTCCTCACTCTGGCACTCACCACCTCTGTAACCTTGGGCAAATTTTGGCTTGTTTCTTCTTCCACAAAATTTGGATAATTATAGCATTCACATCATGGGATTATTGTGAAGACAAGATTAGAATATGCAAAGTGTTTTGTGCCTGGCACATAGTAAGTGCTTAGTAAACGTTAGGTGTAATAATGATGATAACAATTTGGCTGTTGAGGACAGCTCTCAGCTCTACAGATAGGTTTCAAGTTACCCAGAGACAAAGTCACCCTCTGCCCTTGCCATAACCAGAACAAGAAGTTGGTGCTCTCTTTGTAAATCTTCTCTAGCCATCTTGGAAGGGTG
Source organism: Eidolon dupreanum (assembly GCA_028627145.1). NCBI lineage: Eukaryota > Metazoa > Chordata > Mammalia > Chiroptera > Pteropodidae > Eidolon > Eidolon dupreanum. The sequence continues at coordinate 54,272,096 of CM053501.1, read as the reverse complement.
TGTGTGGCCCGGAGTCTGGCAGGGACAGAGCTGAACCGAGCTGTTCACAGCGAATCTGGGATGATGATCTTCTCATCTGTCTTCTAAGCTTGTGGGTGGCTCCTTCTTTGGGAAGCAAGTTATAATCAGAACTTGGAACAAGCTATCCTCCAAACAATGCTCTCATTGCCTTTTCTGCCATTTAATTAATGCCAGTCTAATTTTATAGAAAGTATATAAATATGACTTATGCATATTTGTACTTATATTTTCCTGTGAGGCTTGCCACAAGGTATATAGCCATGTAAATTATATCCTCTGATAAATATCTCTGGCTTAAATACTTAACATTTTTTTTGTAGCCACATTTGGGGAACTTAGCAAGCAGAGGGATAGACATTGCTTAACCTAATCTTCAAGTTATCATTGACTAGAACTAGAAGGTGAACCTTCTATTTCTTCCAGATTATATTTTGCTGTGGGGATTTAGGTAGATTTCAGCTGATAGCACTCAAGATCCCCTTTGCTAATGCTTTCCTTGCAGTTCTTGTCAATCTAAGTCAAGAAACAGACAGCAGTCTGTGGGCTGTCACTTGAAGATTATGAGGACATGATCCATACATTATGTTTTTAACTTCACTTTTAGAGAAAATAAAATTAATTCAGGCCAGGATTTAAATGCACTCAAATCCTGAAAGAGTTGCATCATAACTCCTGCAGGTTAGAAGGGACCAACTGGGTGCAGTGGAGTGACTTTGTTGAGCTTTATTGCAATTTCATTCGCACTGTGTCTGTAAACATGTATATCAACAAGCTGATTTTGCTAGCAATAATTTTTAAAAACTAGTCGAAAAGTCTTTTCTTTTTACCAAACATGGATTTAAAAAATTACACAGAAATCAGCATTGTCAAGTCACATGAAGTGCAATTATAAGCAGAAGGCTTGAAACCTGTTTTTGTTTAAAGCCTTTATTTGACTTAGCAAAAACAACAGCAATAAATTATACTCAAAAGCACGTTTGATCCCTGTACAATAATATTATTACCAAGAGCAGGGTCTACATAATATTCCCCTTTTTCACTTGGGTTAATTTTCCATAGGCTTCCCAAAGCATCCAAATGTGTGTTTACAATGCTGAGACAAAGGATTGTTCAGACTCTCATGCCTGACACTTCTAACGTGGTATTATTAGACAATGATTGTAGCACTGGTTTTACATTTTTATTTTCTTGAAAACTTCTGTGGAAATAACAGAATACCAGAGATTAAAATGCAAAAACATGTCATTAAAATATTTAACACAAACATTCCTGTTCTGTGTTCCTCCTGAAATTTTCAGATCTATTTTATATTTCTCCTTTATTCTCCTTTTCCCCAAATCATAATTTTAGCATCTTGAAACCTGAGGTAATTAGTGCCTACAAGTGATACTCAGTAGGAATATGAATGGTAATAACAGGACAGTAAGGAGAGGACTACACCTTTGTCTCAAAGGTCACCATAAGAATAATATGGCTATAACTATATCTGATTTTTTTCTGATGTTGTCGTGTCAAATAAGATCTAGTACTTCACTGATTCTTCCTCATCTTTTTGCTAAATTGTCACTCCCAATTGAAAGATGCCTCTCAACATTCTCCAAATTCTTTGTTTAACTAAAATAAAATCATATTTAAGATCTACATGATAGAAGATACATGCTGGTTATAAAATTATAGTTTTGTTTTTATGTTTTCAACAACCCCATTAGGTAGTCAAGGCAAATGAAAGTATCTCTTTTAAATGTGATGACATTGAAATGTCGACTGGTTAAATGGCTTGCTCATGGTTACACAGTGACATGGCAGCTAGAGGGATTCTGGTCTCCCAGTTCCTGTGTACAAGATTCTTTTTACTACCCTGCACAAAATGTTAATTGTCAGATTAAACAAACCTCTAAGTGGAGGGTTGACCAATTTTGTGATGAGACAGCTGTAGGTAGCAAAGGATGCTTTCTTCCCTTAGGTTTATTATGGTAGTCTTAGACAGCTAGCTCCCTGGACACTCTCTTGAATTAGTCTTAAGGTGTAATGGTGATTTCGAGCAAGCTAGAATATAGCATCAGAGACCTGGGGAGGTCCAGGTAGTGGACTGGAATAGCTGCAGCTATTAAATATCTAGGTCATCCTTTATAGAGGTTTGTAATATATACTTCTGCTTCTGATTTCAGTGCTGAGTGAAAGGGAAAAAATCCATCTTACTAAAATGTAGTCAGACAGAAGTTTCTCTTTCCAAAACATTATTAGGTATTATTACAGAATGTGAACACCTTTCATTTCTGACAAACAGGAAATGTATGCTGCACTACTGGTATGTCAATCAGAGTGATAGCATCAATTTTATGGTTTTTAATTCCTCCCCACCTCCCGCAGAGCCTTTTGCTCATCCCAAATTATGAATCTTAAAAGGTACATGATTAAGAAGAAAAAAATATGTCTCTGCCTCTTTGAACTACTGTGTGAAGAGCTTGGAGGCAGATATTTAAGAGATTTGTAAAGCATGTCCTGACTGCTCAGTGACTGGACAAGTGACACGTTTCCTATAGCTGGGAGTGCTCCTTCATGCTTTTGCTTTAGTATTTTGCCAGCAACTCAAGTGAATATTTTTTATATGCATTGACACCTTTACACTTGATAAGGAGCCTTTATATGCATTGACACATTTACGCTTGATAAAGAAAATAAATTACACATTAAAAGCTATATTTGTCACTCCATGATGCTTCAGTTACATTTTCAATTTAAATTCTCAGTGTCTATTTCTTTAGCTGTGGGATTTTGTTGCTTTTGATATATGTTAAAGAATAAATACGAAGTCAATTCTGGAGCCTGGCTTTGAATGAATCAGAGCACTATTTCTCCCAATTCTTTTCTTTCCACCCTTTAATTATTTTCTTCAACATGAAATGAAAATGAAGAGCATTGCCAGTGTCAGTAGGGAGTGAGGCTGTTTAAAAATAAATAAATAATGTGTGCTTGTGGGGAATGTGTGTTTGTGCGCATGCATGCACTCATACACACACATACACACACACACACACACACCACTTCTCAACAGGGGGTTTGGGAGCCTGGGGTGTCTGAATCTGTCCTCCTCTGCTCATCTCTTATTTCTGGTGAGGAGCCATTTTTCTTGTTTTTCCTAGGAAGCTCCACCTGGACTCCATTTGCTTTCACAAACTCTGCAAATATCATACACTTATTTAATATTTAGGAATGTGAGCTGATAGTTGCTGATTGAAAGATGAAGAAATAATTAGCAATCGATCAAAGTAAATTTCCCCTTCTGACCTCAAAGTGAATGTTTCATCATCGACAGACAATTTTCTATCTGCCGATAGTGCATAATGACATATTTCATGGATCTTTAATAAGAACTTTCACTGTCTAGTGGCCTCCATGTTTAAATTTCTCTTGGCCATTTCAGCCTTAGCTTTAACATTTTTAGTGCTTGAGTGTTTCAGCGAGAGTTCATGCATCCTTGAAGTAACTCATGTAGCATTTCCTTGTGAAGAATTTCTCATTCTGCTTTTGCCACAACTTCTCTATGATTCAGAACTAAAGCATGTTGGTTCTCTTTTGTGCAAGAAGGCAAATGTAGAAAATAAGCAAGAGCTCTTCTTTTCCTGGTGGGGCACCAGCATAAAACACTGAGTTTTGAGAGTGATGATAAGTAGGTATGCACAAATGTGGCCAGTGAGCAGGGACTGCCTTATAGGGAGACAATGCCCTGCAGAAAAGCTGCCCTTCCCGGAATGTATCAAGGATCCTGTCAAAGGAGCTTTCTGTGAGGGCTTGTCCACACTTCCATTTCCTTGCGTTGTGTTAGCATTTCCAAAGTGCATTTACGTACTCTCTCTCGCTTGATTCTTCATTTAGGTATTATGCTTCCATGTGATAGGAAAGACACTGAAACAGAGAAGTTAAGCTGCTTGCTTTAAGGTTATATAGATGGTAAGCAGCATAATTAGATTTTGAACTCATCTTTTCTGACTCCAAATCCAGTCCCCTTTGCTCTACTTTATGGTTGCTTATTATTCGAACCACTTATTTGACAGTTATTTGTGTTTAAATTCTCAATTAGATAATTTGATTATGAGTTCCTTAAGAACACTGACATGTTTCATAACAGAGGTTTGCATATGATGCACATTAAATGAGTACTTTAGATTGATCAATGAGTTAACCAGTTTTACTCATTCTCCCTTTATATGGTGTAGCATTTAATCACATCAAAAATATTTACAGACATTACAAGGACTTATGTTGGATATTGAGAATACAAGGTGATTGTTATAAATTGAATGTTTGTGCCCTCCCAAAATTTACGTGCCCAAGCCCTACCCTTCGATCTAGCTCTTTCTGGAGATAAGGATGCTAAGAAAGTAATTAAAGTTAAATGCGGTCATAAGGGTGGGACCCTGAACTGACAGGATTAGTGTCCTTAAAAGAACAGATACCAGAGAGCTAGTACTCCCTGTCCTGTGCTTGTTTCTCATTCTCTCTCTCTCTCTCTCTCTCTCTCTCTCTCTCTCCTGTGTGCCTATGCTGAGAAAAGCCCAAGTAAGGATATAGCAAGAAGATAGCCATCTATAAGCTAGAGAACCTCACCAGAAGCTAAATCATCTGGCACATCAAACATGGACTTCTAGTCTCCACAACTGTGAGAAAATACATTTCTGTTGTTTAAGCCACCTAGTCTGATATTTTGTTATGGCAGCCCAAGAAGACTAATACCGTGATTAAAACCCAATCTTTTTTAAAAAATTATAATTGCTTCTTTTTTTTAATAAATTTTTTATTTAAATTAGTTTCAAGTATACAATACATTGGTTAGACATCGATATAGTTCATAAAACAATTCCCCCAATTGCTCCCTTCTTTCCCTGGCCCTCCACCTAGTCATTATATTAATGCTAACTGCATTCCCTATGCCATGCTCCCCATCCTCATGCCCAACTATTAACTAGTAATTTGTACTTCTAAAACCCAATCTTATTCAAGCAGCTCACTATCCTGCGGGGTGGATAGAGAACAACCACGGAATATAGATGAGTTGGATATATGCTCGTGTGCTTTGTCCCTTTGAGAGTGAAACTCAAGATTATCATACCAGTGAGGTCAAAATGCCCTCAAAGTCAAAATGGTTGAAGACATTTTGTACTTTTTAGAATTGCATATAGTAAGTAGTACTTGAGTCTGCATGGTTAAGCATGAAAGTGAGAATTACGGCAAAAAGACGTCAAAGAGAATATGAAGGTCTGTGTCCTAAAGAATTAATGTATAGTTTTCTAAGGAATAAGGTGGAAGAAAGCACGTGGTTTTCAGAGAAAATAGAGGTATAAGTGAACATGGTGGTATCCTGGATTCTAGGCCTTAATTCATTCCTGGAGCTTAGCAAGTATGTGGACAGCCTGTAGAAGATGCGGCTGGAAAAATAAGAAAGAGCCAGCTCCTTAAAAATTTTCATGTTGAGTGTAGAAATTGAACTTTAATCTGTAGGTAATGTGGATAATATAAAAGAACTTTAACCTGTATAATTATAAAATCAGATTTGCAGTTTAAACATTTACTCTCACACTGTGGAAATTGTACTGGAACCTAATCGTGGGGTTAGGCATAGGATGATGTTTCAGGGAGTGATGCCAGACCATACATTCTCTATGGAAGATTGCATAAAAGCAGTTCATGAAGCTGCCTTTGATATTACCTCCTTAACTAAAGGACACAGCTCTAATTTTCAAGCACTTGAAAATTCAAGTAATCCTTCCTTACTTTAACTATGGCACTGAATTAACTCTTAGTTCTAGAGAAAAAGAGTGACTTGTTTTTGTGGATGCCACATATCACCGATGACATCCATGCTCTGATTCTCATCAAAATCAGAGTATCCTTGAAATGAGCAAGCTGGTGGCCTGGTGAGAAATACAGTATTTTTTACTTCTTCTTCCGAACACTGTGTGGTTTCATTTTTATGAAACACCACATTTCACTATGCTTTTAGCTAGAATTAGTTGAATTTTCTTAATCCGATGTTTCAGGGAGCAGTAAAAAGAAAAAATAATTATATACACAGAACAATTACTAATTCATGCCCTGAGCCCTCGCCTAATCAGGATGTTTTAGACTGGAACTAGCCAAAAGATGGGAGAAAGTTCATGTTTTTTGTATGTGGATTAGATTTTTGTGTGTGTGCCTAATGCATTTTAGAACAATTGTAAAATCACTACTGTTAGATCCTTCTGAGAGTAACTCACAAGTGAAAAAGGTAGACAGCTTTGTCTCATGATTAATGTGCTTCTCTCTCAGTATTCTGTTCATTCTTTCCTATTCAAACAAATTTAAATATCAGTCCACTGGAGAGGGACTGTTCTCTCACTTTTATGTGTCACACGGAATCTTCAAAACTGACTTTACCTGTTAGTGCTAACAGCAGTGATGATTGGTTATCACAGCGCTGCAGATGCCTTTCTTCGTGGGCACTTATTATCAAATGGGAATCTTGTCACCCCAGTCACCCCAGAATGTTTCCTTATGACTGCATTCTTACTAGCTGTAAGTAACTCTTTTACTCAACAGGGAACAAGGGCCAGATGGCAGGCAGACATGTGCTTGAGACTGGGTGAGTCTCATTTGTTCTCTATTTCTTGTTACTTACTGCCACTCTTTAGCTAACCACACATAAGGAACCCACCCTGTGAGCTGTTTTTTTTTTTTTTTTTTTTTTTTTTTTTTTTTTTTTGCTGTGCATATCTGAGACATGATTATAGTACTGTGCTTTTTATTAACATTATTGTTATTACGGGTTTCTTTTTGTTCTTGTTTCAATCTGCCTCATTTTTTTTTGAAAGGTGAGATATAAATAAATTCAGCCATGTCAACAGGTCAGCCAGAACACAGATGTGTAAATACAATGAATGTTGTCCCCTTCCAATTAACAACCTTGAACGTATTCCAAAAACAATGTTACAGCTCAAAAATAATTTTATTTGGGAAACTCTCTTTTGAAAGTGTCTTTAGAGACTTTGTCTATCAATCACAGCAAATCATCATTCTTTGAGGGTGGGTTTGATTTTTCTTTAAAAATTCATTGAACAAATAATTATTAGGTGCTTACTAAGTGGCAGGCGGTATATCAGGAGCAAGGAGCAAGACAGACATGGGTTCTGCCTTCGAAGACATTTAAGATCAAATCTGAGATGAATGTCTGAGCCCTGGATAATACCTTTACTGATAAGAGAGAGATGTGACTATGCAGTGACAATCTTAACTGCCTGAAATGACAATTTTAAAGAAGAGATTTAAAACATTTTGAGTAATGGCAGCATTTCTAGAATAACTCTCAAACATACTACCTAGAAGTCAAACACTGACTTTTTAATGCACACAGTATAGTGCTATATAATTTATAAAACATTTTATATATATATATTATATCACTCTCTACTTACAGGAACTCTGAGTTATTGGCCATGTTTCAGTACCAGTTTCCTCTCTTATAAAATGAAGAATGTCTAGGTGACTTCTATATCTAAAATTCTGTAATTCTTATGGCTCTAATCATATGCATTCTTACTGTTCCATGGGTTAATTACTTTAGAATAGTTCCCTGTGATCTATCTGGCTAAGGACCTTCCAAGCAGAGATGAGTGTCCAATATATTCTTCTAGGGGTGGCAGGTGGTGGCAGGAGGTATGAGGATCTACCAGGCTGGGTCTCTAGAAGTCTGGCAAGAAATGGACTGGACTTAATCTCAGCCACAGGGTGAGGAGCAGAAGGAGATAGAAGTTGAAGACCAAGGTGAGAGAATTCCCCTGGGAGGGAGGGAGGGTCTGAAGTATCAAGTTAAAAAAATCAGGCAGAGCAAGAATAGACTCAAAGAAAAATGTTGGCTAGACAGAGTAAAGAAGTTGAGGAAGCAAAATCTAGAAGGCTACTTGAAGACACATTTTTTTTTTCATGGATGCTAGCATCAGAGCCCAAGAACCATTAGAATGGTAAGCCAAAAAATGGAAATTTAAAAAGGGGGCCTTCTTTATTTCTTAATTTCATCAGTGTTTGAACAATAAAAATGAAAAGAAATGTAGCTCTGTCCTTAAATTTTACCTCATCAATTTTCTCAACCAATAGCCCATTCTTATAAGAAAATGCAGAGTATTTATCAAATAAAACATCTGGATGATTTCTAGATAGAACAAGTATTTTGAGATCGAAATGGAGATTTTTTTTTTAATATTCTTTCTTAACATCTTGAGTCTTCTTTGTCCATATATAAAATAATATGTTTATAATTCTAATTATTAAGTAGATCTAAAAATCTCTTTTCTGCCAAAATGTATACAGTTAGTAAAAATCCAGAAGAGGTTTGTTTCTAGACCTGAAAAGTAAGTGGAATGTTTGTTTAATATGTTATAGCTCCGCTAGAGATAAAAGTAGCCCTTTGAGGCTTTGACTACATACATACATGTGTATACACACACACACAGACAGACAGACACACACACACACACACACACACACACACACATAGTGAAGATACACACATAGTGGGGATGCAGGGTAAGTTGTGAGAGCATTTTTTAGAGCTATGGGTGTGACAGGAACCCTTTGCAAAATCTTTTACTTTAGGCCCAATATTTCAACTCATTTTTACTACCGCATTCCATGTTCATACCTGTGTTCTCTCAGCACTACTTATCTATGTAAACAGCACATTATTTTAGAAGGAGTGAAGATACACTAGATTAAAATTTTACACAAATCATAGGTAAAGAAGCTGTCGATCTGTTTCTAGGTTTCTACCAGTTTTGTGTCATTTTTACCCCTAGGCATGTTAGCAAGTGGTGTTTCAAAGATTCGAAATTGATTTTGCTTGTTTTCCTGTTTATTTTTTCAGTCTTTTTCTGGAGGTTTCAAAGTATCTAGGTGTTTTTCTAGTTAGCTTTATTCCAGAATTTTAGCACCAGTAAATCTGCTTACAGGCCTTTTTGCTTTGCTGTTGTTGTTTTCTTTCCCCGAACAAATTTATAACATTAGGTCACACTTTATCAAGACACTTTATTTTCCATCTGCTCTCCATTTTTGCTCTATTATTAGGCTATGCTTCTGGTATTCTGATCCTGCTTCATTTCCAGGACTCTCATTGACGTCAGCGGGAAACCTAGGCAGAGGATGAGAGCATGATACTCAGCTTGGCTCCACAGGCTGTTTTAAGGAAAATGTCTGGTCTCCTTGAGGTGGGACTTCCGTTGGATGAACCTCTCTGTTCATTTCCTACAGGGAATGGAGCCTCTGCGTCATATTTAATGCAACCGCCAGGACAGGATGATATACTTGTTCAACCACCCAAATATATTGATTTTCTGTTAAAAGGCTTTTAACATAAATTTTAAGAGATTAACAAAATACATCACAGACTATTGCTGAGAATGCAGGGTTTTAACTATGTTTCTCCTCCATTGATTTTAGTTAATACATTTTAACCACCCCCTTATTTTACTGTACCTTTTAATTTGTTATTCATTTGTTTGAAACCAGAACTCTGCTGAGGCGCTCTTGACCCACAGGAACTGAAATAGTTTGCCTTCATTATCTGGTAGACCTGCTCGAGTCTGTAGCCCCTGACAGAAACCACAAAACTGTACAAACTGGCAACTGTGGGTTTGTCTGTTCTCTATTGATTCTATTTCTGTAAAAAAAAAAAAAAAAAAAAAAAAAAAAAAGCATGAACCAATGGCTGAGCCATATGACTGTATAACTGGCCCAAATCTCACATCAGAAAGGGGATGGAGACTTTTTGTAGACAGGTCTCAATGAGACCCCAACACTTTTCTATTTGCCTCTTAACCACGGCCTTTGAAATTTTTGACTTGTAAGTTTAATTCCTTGTATTCTGGAATACGAAACTGCTCTAGGATCTTAACATTCTATAGCATGTTATTTAAATTTGGGCTTATTGTCTCAAACGTCTAATAAAACATATAATAAAGACCTAATATAATTTGCTTATTAGGTGTCTTTGTTCTTTCTTATAACATGAGAATTGCAAGGCAACCCCATCATAAGGCTTTAAAAGAAAACAATACATATGTACTTTTTGAACTACTAAACTGCAAGTGCTATAGTGTTTTATAGTGTTTTCTTTTCTTAAGCTTTGGTATTGGTGCTAAATACCAATACTCAAGTAAATCGAATGCATGGCTTCTATGTAGCATGGCCTAATGAAAGAGTTCTGACCTTGGCTCTAACAAGCTATGTGTCCTGATCTTTCTTCATCTCTGTTACATGTCAAATGACTAAATGATCTCTAAGGCCTGTTTTGGTTTAAATATTTGAAGTGAATACAAACCCTTGATAAAAACAGAGAGATTCAGGTAGTGGAGAACACATACTATTAAATACACATGCTTACACACACTCACACACACACACACTCAATGGGAAAACCAAAATAGCTCCCCTCTCATCCTCCCCCAACAATGACAATGCAGCCATCTGTTGGACGTTCCATTTCACTTAGCAGCTGCTGTCAGATACAGAAATCTGCATTCCTCCGGCTTGTGCTGGTATGCATGCAGCATGTGTGGGTACTAGCATTTGACTCTCCCACCCAAAGGAATGGCTTTCATTGAATAAAAATGGTCACAGAAACTTTTTTACTCTCTCATCACAGAAAAATGCCCTTTTCCCTGATAATAGGCATTTAGATCTATCTCTACTTTTTCTGTGTATTAAAATATATCCTCTTGGAGATATTCACATCAAACAATTATCTAAAATTGAAGAGGCCAACTCTTGCCTTGCTAGAAACTTCAGCCTTGAAGGAATGTGAGAAAAGTTGGAATATAAAATTCCATTCTACTTTTATTTTGTCAATATCCCAGCACTGTACTTAAGCACTGAGAAACGAATATTGTTCAAAAGGGAACTATGAGGTTTTCAAAAGAAGCATTAATCTTACCATCAAAATAAAGGAAAATATTTAAGATGAATCTCTGAAGAGGACAAAAAAGTGAAGTCATTTAAATATTCCACCCCTACCACTTAGTCTCTTTTTCAAACTGAAATTTTGTCTTCTGCAAGGTATATTATATGAAATGGTATATCATTAAAAAAGAGCCACTTGGGTTGGGGGGTTGGGAGAAGTCAGGGTTATAAACAACAACAAAAATGGTCCTACAGACTCTGCAGAGAGAACCTTGGATAAAATTGGATCTGCTTTTGAGTACATAATTTAGGACATTTGTTACAAGATTACTGTGGTTTTCTATAAATGTTAGTTTGCTGTATTATTTTCCATGAACTAGTTTTCCAAAATGCAGAATATTTTGCCCCAAAACATGGAAGCACTAAAGCTCAGATGAGGCACTGATTCATGGGGAGTCACCCAGAAACAGCTGGTCAGCCATCTGCAGCCCCAGAGTCCACTTATTTTTACTTTATTCATCTAGTTCTTTATGTAGAGGGGAAGAAGATGCATCAATCCTGGGAGAAGAGTGCAGTTTGTGTAAGAAAATGATGACTAACTCCTGCCTCAGACTGGTATCTGGTGGCCTGATGTGCTGATTTGGATAGGTGGCAAGTTTCCTATGTGCATTAGGCTTTCAAACTCTTTACTACATGTGCATTATTTTCTGTGCATCCTGTTCTCTGGGAAAAGGAAAGAAATGATGATATACCATTGATTGTTTTGTGGGAATTGTTCCAGATTAGGGTACCCTCGAGAGCTATAACTGGTCTTTTCAAGGTAGGCAGAAGAACCTGCAGAATCAAGGACAAGCCTGCAAGTCAAACTTGTATGTTTGTCTACTCATCTCTCAAGAGCCCCTCAGTTAGACCTTTTAACTGCTCTACATTCTGTGGTCAAAAAATGTTGGGGATAAAGGCACTATTTGACACAGATTAAAATATAAATCAAAATTCAATGTTATAATTACATTACATAAAAATGCTGAGTAAATATTCAGTCAATGCTGTTTTATTTTACATTTTGACATTACTGTCATTAAGTTGTGGATAATTCTATCAGAATGGCCTTCGCTTCCTTCAGTGGGTAAGAGAAGAAGGTGGATGTTTATGTTATCCCTTCTTCACATTACATGAGGTAATTAATTCACTTGATGACAGAGCCAAATAACTGTGTGGAAAAGAAAATGTTCTTCCAGTTCTAGGAAGAAGGTGTATGCTGCGTACAGGTAGGTATAATTATAGCTTAATCAAATTCTCTTTTTTTTTTTTTTATCTCTGGAGACCAGTTTTGGCACACCATTATTTTTTTTCCTTGAATCATCAAAACCTTTTACTCATTCCCCCCTTAAGTTTGGGTATATGTGTGTGTGAATGTGTGTGTATATACATATACATATATGTCTTCCTTGTTTAACTTTTTTTATCTTATCGCCGAGGTTTTTCATTTTTCTAACAACTTACATAACTACACTGCAAGATAAGTCTTAATTTTTACAGATAAAATGTAGGGAAGATAAACCTTTACAGCTACATTTAGCCTATGTGGTATTATTAAACCCAGGACATAATTTACTGATCACTTCTAAATTTTCTGGTGTACAACCATGAAAGAGTCTAAAAACAAAAGGCAAGTGCACCTTTAATTGATAAGGAATACAATTTTTAACAAAGAATCAGAAAACCATCTGTACTGTAAACTTTCATGTCTCTTATTCATTCCTGTTTACTCTGCTATTCAATCCAAATAAAGATTGTTTCCACCTCAGCAACACAAAAATCACATGGACTATCCTTCAGGCTGTCAGTCAGAGGAAAGATATACATATGCCCAAAGTATACACTTGTGCTAGTTCACAGTGTTATTTGGGGAAAATATGTTGCATGTTCTCCTAGCTCTCCTAGTTTTACATTTTGAATTAATGCAATTTATTCTAATTTATGACAACTGTTTGAAAGGCTTGCTCTCCATTTTCCCATTTATAAAGAAGTTATTTACATAGAGAGGAAAAAGCAGTAAGGAAATTGGATTGCTTTGCACAGTCAGGTAGGAGATCAAGTGGATTCTGTTTTGAAGTCAGCATTGTGCTCCAAGGCTGAGTGTAAGGACATCTCTCTCATAGCACCGTTTTCTGCCTCTTTGGAGATAGGAGTAAAATTATGGAGAACTTTTCTTCTGCTTCTTAAAGAAAGCCTTATACAATTGAGTTAATTACCTCCCCCTCCTCTCTTATTCTCTCTTCCTGTACTTATATAGCAGCTATCACCATAGTACCTACAAACGTTGATAAGAGTGCTATTTTATAAAAAAAAAAAAAGAAAAGAAAAGAAAAAAAAAAAGCACAAGGCAGGGGGAAAAAGACAACTACAGGTTTTTCCTTGTTCTAGTATAAGGATCCTTTAAGGTCCCAAATCATGGAATGTCTCCATGATTTCATGATTTTAGAGGTTTTGTTTGTTTGTTTGTTTGTTTGTTTAACAGCCTTGAACAAGAGAGATTGGCCTCATTGTACCTAGAACAGTGTCTCAACCATAGTAGATATTTAAAGAATATTTGTTGATTGGCATCACTAGTACTTATTCTTCTCAAATTCCTTGTTTAGAAACAAAACTCATCCCATATTGCTATGTCCTGCCTTCATTCTTCCCTTTAGCACTTGTTGTGAAAGGACCACTTGGTGGAGAAGAAGCTCAGACAGAAAGATGATAAGCAGCACATGTCAATTTTAGAGACAGTATGCAATCTGGATCTTCCTTGGGGCTTTCATGAAATTCTATTGACATGTGGTGCTTATCCTGCCAACCATGTATATGCCCAGAGTGGTCTTTGGAGATGCATACCTTCCGCTACTAACATCCTTAAAAGAAGTCACAGTCATAGATGCTAAAATTTATTATTCTGTGCTAGACACTGCTGTAATCCCCTTATTTGCATTAACTCAATTAATTCGTGTAACATATCTAGATGGCAGGTCCCATTATTATCACGATGGTTTTATAAATGAAGAAGCTGAATGATAGAGAGGTTAAGTAAGTAGACCCAACCATTCAGCTAGTAATGACCAGTAAAAGGGATTTGAACCTGAGTAGTCCCACTTTAGCATTCATGTTCTTAACTACTACACTATGCCTTCTCTCTCTCAGACTGTTAATCATTTCCAAACTGGATTAGAATTTAGGGCTGAGAACAAATCTTTAGGGTAATATGATTTTAGGGCCTGGATCTTGCCAGTATAGTAGTGATCTGTTGAACCTCAAATCTAATGTAGCCTCAGAGAAGGCAACTGACCATAAGACCTCCAAGAAAGTACTGTCCTAAATTATTCTTTCTTTATGTGGCTTTAAAGTATTTAATGCAGTGCATATGTATCCTGTGGAACTCACAGCCTTTTGCTAAAACCATGTATTCATTAAATAGACATTTATTGAGTATCTACTATGTAAAATTACTGAGAATACAATAAGAAGTCATTTTGCTTTTGCAATATATTGGTCCATTGGGTAGGGGAAATTCAAACACATAGACAAATAGTTAAAATGTTGCTTAAGTATGATTGGAAGAATCTACAAAATATTATTGCAGCAAGGTATAAAGATTATTTTGTGCAGAGTAGGGGTCAGGCTAAGGACATCTATATGGATATCCTGTGTTCTTGAACTTAAGTCCTAAAAAATTATTAAAGAGTTATGCAGTCAGATAATTAGGTGAGGATAACCTAGAAAGGGAAAGCAGTTTATTCAAAGACTTGAAGGTATAAAAGAGTGTGATGCTGTAAATATGGTATAGCTAGAGTGAGGTGCCAAAGTGGTAAGATATAGGGCCAAAAGGGTAAACAAGGGTCAGACCAGGAAGTACCACCTGTGACTCTGGTTTTACAGATAAAAGCATACCATGGAAGATGATAAACCAGTCTAATCTAACCTCTTTTCAAAAGGAGCTCAGAAGTTGATGGCCTGGAGGAGCACAAAACTAAAAGGAAAAGAGACAGTAAAGAAATCTTTTGGCATAGTGCTAGACCTAAAGATGTTATAAGCTTTATTACTCAGAACAATCCTATGTACAAGATATTATCTCCACTTCATATATTAAAAAACAATCTGGAAATTGTTGAGTAATTTTCCCAGGTCTTATAGCAAGTAAATGACAGCTGTTTTAATTTCTTATCAGTTGGAGTTCAAACTCCATCGGCTTCCCACTATGGCATTCTGTCTTTTATTTCGTTGTCTTTAAAAAAAAGTCTACACTTTCAGTCTACACTTTGAATCACTCACAAATTCAGTGCACTGCCCAGATTCTCTTCCTAAACCTTTAACTGTACCTTCTCTGCCTCTTCTGCTGCATATATTCTTCAGCCTATATCTCTACTCTTATTGTTTCTCATAGTTCTCCCTTCAGCATGCTACTCTTCTTCTTCCTATCATGTCCATCTCTCCCCATCGACAAGATCATGCTTCTAAAGCAATCTCTGATATTCCACATATTCACATATTCCATTCAGGAATCCAGGTAATCAGCCTACCCTCTCTACTCCTCTAACTCAACACTGAAAGTGTTTCCATGTCCTATTGTTTTAATTTGTAAGTATCTCTTTGTTGCAGGTTTGGTTAGTGATCATCAATCTTACCTATATCAATAGTATAGATATCAATCTATACTATTACAACAGCATTTTGACTAGTCTTTAATTACATCTGGCTGTCAGAGTGATGTTTCTGAGGAGAAATCTGTCCACAGTACTCCCCTGTTTAGTACTCTTTATTGGCTCCCTATCAGAAATAGAACAAAATAAAATTTTCTAAGAATGGTCTACGAGTACACTCAAATGGGGTCACCAGTTTTGTCTGAAATCTTATTTCCCACGTTTTGCATATTGTTTGGCAATAATAAATACTCAGTAATCATTGTTGGGTGAATGAATGAATGAATGAATGAATAAAACTTGCTTCGACTGATGTATTTAAAAGAATTAGAGATATGTGTAATCTAAAATAGCATCTTTAATTTTTTTTCAGTAACTATCCCAAGGTAGCTAGTAATATTTGAAATATTTATAAACAAAACATTGCTATTGAATAGTTAGAATGGGCATGGGCAGTGTGTCACTGTACATGTACATTATTGACCCCAACTGGACTTTTTTAAGGGATAGGTCTTTTATTAGCTAAAAGTCCCTTAAGTTGAGTTCCCTCTCATTTATAGTAGGTAGAAGTGTTTCTGCACAGAGTTCTCTGACTTTGGACATCATCCTAGAAGCCTCCTCTAGCTCCATTTGACTTCTTCTCTGAAACAACTGAAGGACCACAAAGATGAAGTAAGGTTTATAGATAGGATCTGGGACATTTAGAAGAGAACAGCCCCTATGCTCCTAGTGGATGTGGCTCAGAGAGGAACACCACTCTCCTCATTTGCCCCTTGAAAGTTCTGCAGAAAGATCTTTGAGGGTACACATGTAGCTCCTCTCTTTTGAGCCATTAGCTTTCCATGAACTATTTAGTTCCAAGCCCACCTCCCATTCTACTTGTCTTTTTTTCTCACCTTTTTCTATTACTTATGAGTGTTTCTGTCTCTCCTAAAAATGGTCTCCATATCCTTAATTGAGTAAAATTATAAACTGTCTTACATACTTAGGATGTTCATTAAATAAGTGTTACCACCTAAAAATCAAATAAATATCGCTTTTTTATGAGTCCCTTTCTCTTCCTTCTCTCTCTCTCTCTCTCTCTCTCTCTCTCTCTCTCTCTCTCTCTCTCTCTCTCTCTCATATGCACACTTACAAACAGTTAAACCATAACAAAAAAGTCACTTTTTTATTTGGATGAAAACATTGACTACATCTTTTTGATGTTGTTTTTCTAATGGGGTATTGATTTACTGAATCTAAAAAAAGAAAAAGAAAACCCTACTGTGGTTTGAGTACTTAAACAAATAAAAAAGGCAAATGAAAGGAGAGAGAGGAGGAGAAGGAAGAGAAATAAATTTCACGGATGAAAGTTTAAAAGGAAGAAAAGAGAAATAGAAAAAAAAAGAAATTAAACCAATAAATAAGTAAGTAATAAGTGGAAAGTATATACTCTTTCTTGTTAATGATCTTTTCCTTCTCAACATAGGTGGAATTCCTGTCTGGCCAAAGGAAGATTTGCCAGAAGGAAGAAATCACATCTGGTTTTATTCGTTAAACCATTTTTTGAAGATCCACTATGTACTAGATATTGTTCTAGACAGTTGGGAGTCTTATAAGAATACTTTATGTTGCTGATCGTCCCTGTTTCTTTTTATACTAAGAGCAATTTTTTTTTTTAGAGGAACATTCTTTTATTTTGTCAGCCTCTCTTTTTGTAAGTCGTTTTGCATGCCAGCCAAAATCAAAGGCAAAAAGTATACGGTAAAAAGCAAAGAAATAAAATCTTGCACATAAAATCCTTATAAAAATTTGTGTTAAATGTACTGTGGAAAGAAGGTTTGGCTCTTTCCTTATTGTATTTTCATCTGTTTTCTTATCCCCAAAAGGAATTAGCAGAATAAACCCCTACTGTACCTGGTGGAAGTAATGCACAGCAGCAACTTCATTTGTGCGGCTGGATATTAATGCTAATGTACAGGAGTTAAATATAGCACAAAGCAAGTATGTCAGAAGGAAAAAACAAAGCAACTAACTTCACACTGCAACGGGTGGGGTGGCGGAGGCGAGGAGATGATTATGCCCTTAAATGTCAGGATAAACTGCAAAAGTGGTAAGCTGATAAGAGGAGAGTGTGGCGAGTATATGAAACTGAGTCAAGCTAACCTAATATCCACAGTGGCAAAGAAAACACAACAATGTTACCTAGACAGGTATGGATGAATGGATCTGGAAGGAGACAGGAACCAATGGTGATGTTGATTAATAAGCAGGCTCCACAGGAAAGATGGCATTCTCTAAGTTTTCTGGTTTTTCCTACTTCTAACAAAAGACAGTACTAAGATCAGACACCATTATATACAATCAGCAACAGTAAGTGTTATTCCTATTATACTACATAGTTATCACTCCCTAATTGTTAGATACCACTCTGAGAAAAATCTAGAACTATTTCATGGGCAATGACTTAAATAAAGGAGCTTTGTTTTGAAAAATTGATCCACAATTGTGAGAATTTTGCCTAGAACCATGACAAATTTTGGCTTCAATATGTACCCAATCCTTTCCCCAGGAGACTGTGTGATCTCTGAGTGAAAGCATCGCATATGGAGTAGGGACAACTGTATTTAAGAAATGATTCTTTCACTACACATCCATGTCATCTTGAAAAGTTAACTTTTTAGTATGTTATTTATTTAATTTTTCATTTCTAAAGCAAGATGATTAAACCATTTGACTTCTGTTGTTCTTTCTGGGTCTGACATTCCAGATTCTCAGTAGGTTAAATTAAAATGCTCTATTCAATGACCAACCATAGAAATTGTGTTGAATCCCCTAGCAGCAGAGCACGGCAACATGGCCCTCCGTGCTTGGAGCCTGCTGTGGAGGAGCCTAACCTTTCTTTGGGCACTGAAAACCTCCTTTTGGGGGAAGATGGCTCTCCTTAAAAGAGGACAGCCACATCTATACCTGCACACAGCTAGTCTTTCTCTTTAGTTAATTCATATGTCCCCAGGGCTTAGTACAGTCATTAGCACTTACTAAGTGCTCAGAAAATCTTTGGTGAATGAGTAAAACAGTTATCTCCTGGGAAACTGATATCTAAATGGGACTTAAAAGGTTGTAAAGGATAAGGGGCAGGCATTTCCCAGCATACAGTACTGAGTGTAACCCTGGATAAAAGCAAAAACTCTATGTCCAAATTTCGACTCTATCACTTATTATCTGGCTGACCCAAGGGAAGTTACTTAATCCCTGCAAATCTTAATGCCTTTCCAGACAATGTGGGGTTAAGATGATATCTCCCTCATATGGATATTGCTAAGGTTAAACAAGTACTGAATTATGAGCCCAGTGATGAACAAAAAGTGAATAGTCATTAAATATTAACTCTACTTAAGTTAGGTTTGAGCTCTGAGGACAAAACTTCTTCCAAAGTTACAGTGATGTAGGTATATTCTATTAAAGAGCTAGACAACCAGTTATTCAACAACAGTGAAATAAGTTTCTTTGGTATGTTATGCTCTCTATTGAGCTGGATTGTATTGTGTGGTAAGGGGAGACGGGAGGGTGCATTTAAAAAAGGGGTTGAGAGTAAAGAAGAAATAAACAGGTTGTCTGCTAGTAACTGGAGAAAATTGAATTCAGCAGAGAGAAAACACCGAATCTAGATTGGATGCAATTATATTACATGGGCTTTGGCTGGAGGCATTAGGACAGGGTCATTGGTGGGGATAGCGAGTTTGAACCACATAGTCTCATTCACTAGGGCAAAGGACACTGGCCAGGTTGGCTCGAGCATCTGGCTAGGGTGAGGGCAAAGTGTCCAGAAGATGTTGTTCAAGCTCATGTCGGGTCCCAGAAGATATGAGGGCCGGTCATGCTCTGCACAGGGAATGCTGGAGAATTTTCTGACATAGCTGCTTTTGGGTTTGAAGATAGTCTCTGGTTTGAGGCAGGGCCCAGGCAGGCAGTGACTGAGGGGATAAAAAGCTAGGGATTAGCAAGAGCTGGGCAGGGAGTTGGACCACAAGCAAGTGAGGCTGGGATGCAATGGGGGGGCTGGAGACCTAAAAGAAAGCTAGATAAGAAGTTAGGGTAAAAGCAGAAAGCACACCTTGCCTCGAAGCAGACATTGAGGTCCTACGAGTTAAAAAAGCAGGAGAGGTAATAGAGTTAAGGAGACAGCACTTTGATTTAGAGACTAGTGCACCGAAGTTTTACTCTTTTCATGGGTTAAATATCTGCTAGGCATCAGAAATTAATTGTAAGTCACACCATGTGAGATTGACAGTACCCATATGTATTCTGCTTTGACACCGTTGGCTCAGAAAGTTAAGCTGGCTGTAGAGACAGATGATAAAGAAACTTGGCAGGGACTGACAGCAGAGTTACAGAGAAGGAATAAAACCAAAGAGAGAAATAAAGAGAAGAAAATAAAGCTAAACAACACTGACCACAGAAAAGAAAGCTAAACTTTAAAAAACGAAGAAAAGGCTTGTTTCTTAGATATAAGAAGGTTTATCTGAGACCAAATAGGCTGATCCAATGACTATGAGAATTTTCATCTGCTTCCAAAAGGACCAGACCTAGGGCTTGCAATGAAACAAGCAAGCTGCTTCCTTCCCCTACCTACTTCTTTTGATGACCTAGGAATCTAGAAAGAGTGCACATATAAAAACAGGACAGAAGGAGGCTAATGTTTTCCAAACATTAGGGTCAGGGTCAGGGCTCAAATGGAGACCTGGAAAAGGAAAGTGACATCAGGAATTACCTGAAGCAAACTGCTGGAGGTCACAAAGCAGCAGCGAACATTAGGATAAAGGGATAGAGCTTTGTCTATGTAAATAGCCCATAAGCACAGTTTATCCTCATACAGGGTGAAGATCTGCTGAGCAATTACCAGCGATTCTAAACAGGCAAAGATGTGTAGAGCTGGGGTGGGTCCCCAGCAGGAAATATAAAGTAGGGAAAGGCCTTGAAGTCTGAGGTGTGGGCTTTATACTAGAAACCTCACAAAAATATTCAGGGAAGGGAAATGGGCTATGAGACTCCAGCTAGGACACTCCCCAGGGGTTTTAACACCAATTGTCTTAGTCCATTCAGAATGCTATAACAACAATACCATTAACTGGGTGGCGTAAACAACAAATATTTATTTCTTACATTTCCAGAGGTGAAGAAGTCCAAGATCATGGCTCAACAGATTTGGTTTCTGATAAGGACCTTCTTCTTACTTCATAGATGGCTGTCTTCTTACCGTTTCCTCACAGGGCGGAAGGGGTGAGAGAGCTCTCTGGAGTCTCTTTTATAAGGGCACTAATCCCATTTGTGGGAGCTCCACACTGTGATCTAATTACTTCCCAAAGATTCCACCTCCTAATACATTCACATTGGGAGTTAGGATTTCAACATATGAATCGAGGGAGGGCGGGGCTGGAGTGGGGGGGTCGACCTTCACTACATACACCGACATAAGCCATTTCATTAAATTATAATTCCTTGATCAGAACTTTACTCTTCCCCACTTTGAAACTTCACAGACATCTATATTATCAGTTTGAATTTGTTATATGCCTAGGTATTTTTTATATCACATCTTGCCTTCCTGTATGACTTCAGGTACCCTTAGATGCCACCCAACTGACATGATTTGTGAGATACCAATAACGTATAAGTTACTTCATGTCACTATCAAGATGTAGTTATTTTTCTTGTGGTGCCACACTGGGAATTATCAGACATGAGCCCAGTTTTTTCAGAAATTGTCCTGGTAGGCCTTGGGGACTGAGATACAGGAACATAGGGGAAATGAGAAATGACCATGGACTTGGATTTGAGTGAAGGGTAGAAAATCTTAGAAATGATCTGGATCAGTAGTGATAATGGTGGAATATCTTTATGAGTTCAGTTAAAAGATTAAAATTGTAAGACAAACATATACATAATCATCCTTGAATTTGTAAATCTGGCTCCAGTAAAGAACTACCCAGTGATAGTTCAAGATCTTTCCTACTCATCATATTGCAGGAACTGCCCAACACTTAGTGTTCCTTTCAAGTCGGTCTCTTCTCTTGCACAAAAGTCACAGTGGTGACTTAAACATTCTTTGATTAAATATTAGATAATAACAATGCACGTAAATTTTCTCTGAGATATAAAGCAATATAGAAATTGATTTAAGATGTGAGAACAATTTTTGTTTTCAATTATAGTTACTTATTTTATACAGGTTTATAAAATTTTACTCATTTACTCACTAAAAATGTAAACAGTTAACTATCGTAGGAATAATATAATAATATAATTAAAATAAATAAATATATTGAATCATTTAAAGTATACTTGAGAATATTATTCTATTAATGTTTATTATAATGAAAGTCTTTTTCAGCACTATGAGAAATTTGCAAAGAATAATCAGGGTGTTATGATTTGACAAAGTAAAAAGATTGGTGTGATCTGAAGGGACAGTGAAGAATAGAGAACATTTGTTTGACTTAAATTGGGCAACTTGATTTAAGAAGCACCAGAACAATACACAAAACTACATATGCCATCCAACCCTGTCAAGAAATACCATTCCAATGGTGCAGAGCTGTGCCAATTCAGCTCAGAGTGCCATCTTCAGCCAGCCTCATATGGCAGTGAAGATTCAGTGAAAAGTCAAACCATTTCCAATTTTCTTTAATCCCTGAGAGATGGATTCAAGAGGCCAGTCTGCCTTTTCCCATTGCTGGGAAACAGAACAGCAAGCACAAGTTTCCATGATTGCTTCTAAACTTTATAATGCTAATGCTAAGCAGCCATACAGAGCATCATTTTTTAATATATGCTGATTTTTATTGAGGACTGAAAATTTTCAGACTCCAGATCTTTTTAAAACAAAGACAATGAATAATGAATAGCAACTTCAGAATAGACAAAGCTAATTCTATTTTGAGGCTCCAGTATGTGGTTTTTCAGTGATGTTTAGGTCAGGCAACCATTGTTGAAAGGTTATAGTCATTTTTTTCCAGTTCTTTTCCTACTTAACCAACCAGATCCAGGAAACTTTATTATGACTATATGATGTATTCTTATATTCCACTTTGAAGGGTCTTATCTACATGGCCTCCAGAGGATTAATAGTAGAAAAGGCATTTATTTTCATTCAGTTCACTCACTAGTGACCAGAATAAAAAAATCTTATTAGATAGCACAACTAAATTCAGCATTAAAGCAGAAGTGAATAACTTTCGACTTTTGTAGGCAACACATTCTTCAATTCACCCAGAAAGCTGGGGCATACTCAACTTTTTCTTTCTAATCCCTTGAATTTTAAATAATCACCCAGCTTCCTCTGACCTGCTTTCTAAATTGCTCTTTTGCGTCTCCCTTCTGCTCCATCACCACTGCCACTGCCTTATTGTGAGCTCTCATCATCTTTTCTGGAATGTCATATTGGTCTTGTTGGTGATTCTGCCTTCTGTTCACAAGATCCAAATCAGTTTGCATAGTATTGGCAATCCTAATTTTTCAATATTCTTATCAAATGACGTTAACCGTCCTGATTGAACAAAAAAATTACAATGACAAACCAAGAAACAAACTCCCAGGACTTCCTATCACTTGAAAAACTAAGTCCAATTCTTTATAGACTTTCAAATATATTCATACTCAGGCCCTGTCTATCTTGCTAGCCTAGTCTTCTGCTACGCTCCCTCATGCTTCCAGTGCACTAGCCAGATGAAACTATTTGCAGTTCTCTAAACCTGTTATGGTTTCTCATGCCTCTATATAAAATGTCCTCCTTATCTCCCTTGCAAATTCATCTCAGAATCACCATGTGGATGAGAGCTGCCTGCCAACCAAGAATACCCTCTTTGGAGCGATATGTGAGCAAGAGATAAACTTAACTCATATTCGAGCCATTATATGGTCTTGGATTATTTTGCTACTGTAGCCTCTCTTGTCCTAACTAACTCAGGCATTTTATAACCATGAGATGCAGTTGCTTGCGTGATCATGTCACCTTGTTAATTATCACTATCCTATATGATCTACTTGTTGAAGGAGGGTGTGTGCAGTGAAGGAGCTGAGATCTGTGAGGTTTAAATTTTCTTCTTTAGTTTCATTAACATCTTCGTCCCAAGTCTGTAACGACCTTGATTTGCTTTTTTAAGAACCTATTATGAGCATCCAGGGTCGCTGCTAGTTGAAACTGCTCCTGAGTTATAAAAATGTGCTCCTCTTAGGGTTTGTAAGGCTTGCCCATTGGAGGGAGTGAAAGAATTAGGCAGCCCCTATTGGCAAATTCTGAGTGCATTGATGAGAAAGAGTTTCCCCTTCTGTGGTAACACAGACTTTGTCACATTGTTTGATAGGCAGTGAATGGGCTAGTTTTTAGCTTTCATAAGCCCACTCCTTAGAAGAGTGAAAAATTTTACAATTATATTCAGTGGTCCAGGAGTGCTCAGTTTGTAAAATGAGGAACTTTATTAGGAAGTGCAAAGATGAAGGACACATGGATTAAGACTTTGAGGAGGCATTGATAGGAAACTATAACCTAGGGGGCAATGTAATGAACTATCACAGATGTACAAGTCACAGAACCCCCAAGGAGGGAAAGAGTAATTTTAACTGAGAGAAGGTTTTATGTAGAAATTTGCATCTCTACTGGAACTTTAAAATAGGTAAAGCTTTGATATTTGAAAATGTAGAGCACAAGCACATTCCATTTAGTTGTAAGAGTGTGGGAAAAAAATCTTAAGATGCCAAAATGCATAGCTAATTATCTGGTTTATCTGGGGCATGCGGGTAGAGAAAGATGAGAATGGAAATATAGGCTGGAACTTTATGATGAAATTGTTAAATGATGTGATGGGTAGGTTAGAGATTATTTTGGGTGAGAGGATCCATGGTAGGATTTTAACACAGATATTTTATAAACTGTATGAAAATTATTTGAAGGGAATAGCCTGGAAGTACAAAGACAAGTCAGAAAAGTTATGAGAATTATTTGGGCAAGGAGTAAAGAGTCTGAGTTAGGTCAATAGCAGTGAGAAGAAAAAAAAAAGGAATGAATTTTGGAAGAAATGTTGAATATCTTTAGATGTGAGCAAGAAGAGAAAGAGGAAAAAGAATGAAGACTAAGATTTAGAGGCTGGGTGCATAGAAGAAAGTCATGTACTAAAAAAGATTGGGATGTCATGAGAAGGCACACATTTTTATAGAAGATGAGTTCAATTTTGAACTCTCTGAGTTTTATTGGATCTATATACAGAGACAAGTTTTATATCTTGTGTCCATCTTTAGGTTGTAAATAGAAAACACTTAAAAAGCTCTTACTGTAGGCCAGGCACTACTCTAAGCACTTTAAACATATTAACTTAATAAATATTCAAGCAACCATGATGTAATTACTAATATTACCCTCATTTTACAGATAGTTGATATGCTCAGAGTTACACAGGTAGGAAGCAACAGAGCACAGATTTTAACTTCGGAAGTCTGACTCCAAAATTCATGTTTTGAACTAGCATGAGACACTGCTTCTTATAAGCTCATTTAAGGAAATAAAACTTCAGAAACCAACAAAGAAAGTATAAGGTAGATTGTAGATGCTTAGGAATATTTCTAATAATTATTACTAATCCAAATTCTTCAAATGCCTTTGTTTCTCCTTAGTTGAGCATTAAGCACCTTTGGAAGCTTCCAGACCAATAAGGTACAACTTAATAGATAGTAATCTTTTTCAGATAGGAATATGCTTCAGAAAAAATCATACAAAAATTATGGGAATAAAGAAAAAGGTAGGATCAGGTGCTATGTTTTGTCATAGACAGAGACAATTTTCAAAAATAATAACATGCTAGTGTCCCATGAAGAAAGCTAGAATAGTTTGTCAGCCTGGGCTCTCATACTCAGCCTTGTTCTTTATGATTGGACTTTAGCCAGAGCAAATCCTCCCAGCAGACAGCTGTCAACTCTCACAGGTTACAGATTAAAGTGACAAACTATTCAGAATAATGGATAAAAATACTGCAAACTAAGAGATTTTAAGGAGACTACTTTATGACTAGATTTTGAACACTAAGAGTTGATGTCCATCTCTCATATCCATTTCCTGGAACAATTTTGCTTCACAGTGGCATGAATAGCTGGAAATAGTTAATTAACATCACTTCTCCATTAATCTGGACCCTTTTAACTAGAGTTTCTTCTCTTCTATATCAAATTCAGAGATATGATTTGTATGATAATAGTCCAATTCTGCCATGTTTTTTTCACATCTTAATATATTTCCAGTGAGAAATGACTGGTAAATTAATAATAGTAAACTGATGTCTATAAGAGTTCTTGTATATTAAGGGAGCCAATAAGGAGGCTGAATTGGGTGACTGTACACCCCAGTTTGCTTGGGACAATCCTGATACATACCTGATGTTCCAGTGTAATTATTAACAGCCTCCCCTTTCATATTCTCAAAAGTGTTTTAATCAAGAGTTTTGGCCATGAAATTATAAGCCTGATTCTATATTTAAGTATGGTTATTTCAAGACAGTCTTGGAACTTCTTTTACACAAAAACCAAATGTAATAATAAGCCAAAAGCCTTATTGAATTACCCCAGAACTTTTCTCTATCTGTTTTTATCTTCATTATATCTATAATTTGATCATCGAATGATGAACACCAATTAAGACAATTAGAAATCTAAGCCTGAACAAATGATATGTAACAGCAAGTTATGATTGATCTAGTGAAGTGAAGCAGAAGCTACAGGTTGCCTATCTCAATGTCTATTCACCCCCTCCTTAGTGCAAGAAGTCTGAATATATTTCGTTGGCAATGTGTCAAGCTAAGAGATTATGTTTCCCAGAGTAATTTGCAACAAGATTTTGAAATGGACTAAGTTATGGCCAAAGATGTGCATACAAAGTATGTGATACTTCCTAGAAGTCTTATTAAGAAAGGAGGGAGCAGAACTTTCTTCTTCTTGCTCTGTGGAATGAATGAGATGAGTGGAACTGAAGTTACTTTCAACCATAAGTCAATGCACTGAGGGTAGTGGAGTAACAAAGAAATGGGACATTGTTTACTGATAATCCTGGCACTACTGTGTTAGCTCTAGACTGCCTGCCTCAGAGTATTTTTCCTATGAGAGAAAAATAAACTTTTTTTTTTTCATTTATGCAATTGTTATTTTGCTTTTTGGTCAGTTGGAGGTAAACTCAATTCTAATTGACTCGGGAAAAGAAAAACATGAAAATTTTACATACAGATTTCAGAGTGGCTAGAATGGAACGTTGAGGAAAGTGGGAATGTGTCAGATGGGAAGCAAAGGGTACAGAAAAGAAGAATTTACGTACAGTGTTCATAGAACTCACGAAGTTGCAACTTAACATTTGGGACAAATTAAACTACTGAGAACATCGTGTATCTTACGTGCAACAATAGTGATACTCCAAATGTGAGTACTTAAAGGCCCTGAGCATATCAGAAGTATCCCTAGGTTTTTTAGCTGAATTAAAAACAATAAAGTATCTAAGTGCCCACCCTTCAGCTTGGGGTCCTGGAATGTCTGGACAACTTTCTTTGAAGAAAGGTGTATTACAAAGTACTGTGGTATCAACTGACTATAAAATGCTTTCACAGCTTCCCAGAAGAATTTCAGCTCATTTCAGCACAACACGACTGGGTATGACTACCCATTAGACTATGCTAGCACGTGAATTTATTATGTGCAATATCTAAGCCCATCAATGTTGATCTAAGCATTTCAATGGCCAGAGCTCATAGATCCATCTTAATACAAAGTCTGAAGGTTTGGCTTTCAGGAATACATCACAGACATGTTGCCTTACCTCTCTGTGGAATCAGAGGGCTTACACTTGGGTATCTAAGGGCTTGCGAGGAGTGGGAGCAGATGGTAGTTTTTATATGTTCTTTTTATAAATGCATTTTGAGCAGGTTTTTTTTGCATGAATATTTCATTTATGACAGGGTGCTGCTTAGTTATATAAAAAGTAAATACATAACGAGCGAGGTGTAAGTATAGCAGCAATGTAATGTTGAGGCTAATGGGTGGAGAGGATTTTAAAATCACAAAGAATTCTCATTTTCAAAAAGTACTTTTCAAACTTTAAGAGATAAATGTCTTGTTTCTTTCCTACTTCCTTTATCCCCATTTCCCCCTATTCTGACATGTGTTTGTCCAGGGAAAGAGGAAACGTTATATTCAAGAAGTCAGGCATCGGATTTTCCATCCTTATTAGGAGCACTATTTTTGCAAGTCTGAGCAAAGAAAGAAACAGCCTACATAAAGTGAAAATAGCAAGGGCAAGAACCACAAACAGTAGCAGCCTAAGGTTAGGAGACCCTGGATAGTTAGATACACAACCAGCAGCAGGAAGAAAAGAGGATGGAAAACAACAGCTGCCATATGCTGAAACGATGGGCCTTGATCTTCATCACGGACAGGTGGCCAAGACATGCCACATACTTCCCATTGTGCACCATCATGTATATTGTCACCATGTTCTTGGATT
The DNA here is from genome assembly GCA_028627145.1 of Eidolon dupreanum. Lineage (NCBI taxonomy): Eukaryota > Metazoa > Chordata > Mammalia > Chiroptera > Pteropodidae > Eidolon > Eidolon dupreanum. The sequence goes on along the minus strand of CM053501.1, from coordinate 54,243,962 downwards.
CAAAAATTGTTTCCAGGCTTACTCTGCCTAGAAAAAATATTTAAGCCAACTAGAGAAAATACATCAAATTTCACTTCTCTCTGGGATTGTTTTAGCCCAGGTCTCTATTGTATGTTGCTCCAATTAATTGAAATAGGTATTTCTGATTCTTAATTTTATTTTAACCTAAGCTATATTAGCAAGTACCTAAAACTACCCCCACCCAATCCTACCCCTCCAAAAAAGAAAAAACAAAAACCACTCCCAAACCCCTCAAAAAAATGACTATAACTTTGGTCAGTACCTCAAATTTTGTGTGATGGAACATAGACACTGTGGTGATTTTCTGCACAATATTAGAAACATGTAAATAACATGGATGTCCTGATCTTAAAATGTAATTAAAATGGCATTCATGTCTGCAATGATCTAAAGACAATGTAGCTTTTAAGAAGGTAACTATGACAATGAATTTATGTCTTTTTAAATGTTTCTTGATGATAAAGACTTTATTTTATATGGCAGACCCTCAATATTCATGAGGGATACCACAGTCCCAAATTCATGAATATCTGTTTAGCATGTAATTGTCTCCATAAAACTTCTATTTTCTGGATTACAACCATCACTTTCTTGAATAGTTTTGCTTCCACTTTACTTTCATCACCAGAACTAGCAGCTGACTTATTTTCAGGAAAAGTATTCACACAAAAAAATAGTTTTTTATCATGTCATGAGAATTACTACATAGTAACTTGACCACAAGTAGAGAATATCTAAACCACTGTGAGAAGATATGTGGGCCAGTCATCCAAGCACACTCTGGTTAAAGGATTCCTACTAAAGACCCGCCTCTTGCCACATGTAATTCAATTTCATGCCTCAGCAAAATTACAAATTGCTACATGTCATGAACTCTTTACTATTGCTTGGTGGTAGTCTAATCAGTAATATTAAATCTTGTCAGTAATATATTTCTTTGTATTCTCAAAATATTGCCTACTACAATGCCTAATATGTAGTAGATTATCAATAAGCTTTTAGGTTGGTTGATTATCTGATTGATTGCCCTAAGTATGTATATTTTTGATGTACTGAATGGATAAGACCTTGGGCAGGCCAATGGAACACCCCACACGGAGTTACTCTTTTGCCTCCTCTCATGCTCCTCTTAGAGGCAATTTAGTAATTTTAGTTAAGAATAGCATTAGACTAATGGGCGCTAAACAGCACTACAGCTGTTGTTAAAAGGAGAAAAGGATTTACGCAGAAAACAAATGTGCTCTGCATAGAAGGAGTGGATGAAAACCTTAGAATACCTTCTAAAATTTGCTAACTTATTCTTTAAAATATTTTTAGAGATTCCCTGGTAGTTAGCTTTAGTAATAAATCAGTGAATCAACAATTCTCCCTCAAGCCAAAAGTTCATTTGCTACAAGCCTCAAGAAAATGCATTATGGAGGTTCTTATGGTTTAGCCATAGATCTTAGGTTATCCATAGGACAATTTGTCATTTATTAAGAGCAATGGAAAATGTACACACAGTACTTGGCCAAAAAATGATAATATGTACCTGGACTTCCTATGTCCTCTAAAAAGAGTTCTGCACATTTATAAACTAAATGTATACTATAAACAAATAATTATATCATGTTTTCATAGTTCTCAAAAATATATTTTGCTCCAAACTTCAATTTGCTCTGCAAAATTGGTCCTTCCCACATCTACTTTTCTTGTTGGTAATCCAAATATTTGATTGAATCTTAAATCAGAGAGGACATAGTTTTGCACAAAACAATATTTAGAGTAGCATAAAAATGTAGATTTCCATGAAAACCAAACAGATGTTCTTAATAAAGAGAAATATATTAAAATTTTTGTTTCAGTTCCACTTTTTGATTCTTACTAGATTTTCTTTTCTTTTTCTTTTTTTCAGGCTAAAGATCTGAATGCTATTACCTATTTTTATGATTGATTTACATGTATGAGCCTTTATCTCTCTCTCTTTGTCTCTCTTTCTATCTCTGTCTCTGTCTGTCTCTCTCTCTCTCTCTTTCTCTCTCTCTCTGTTATAAAGAGAAAAGGGGACAATGAATTAAATTTCCTAAAGAATATAGAGTGAATTTGTGGGAATAATCATTACATTTAAATATCAATTAAATTTAATTTTGTAGCTTGAAAGTTCTGTGAATTAGGGGGAAAAGATGATTCTGAACACTGTTAGAATATTTCAAGTGTAAATGAGAATGAAAGCCAAAAGTAAGAGAGATGACTACTATCTAGGTGACTTAACTGAGTAAAGGACAAATATGGAGTAGAGGAAAAAGAGAAGTCAAATTAGGGCAAATCAGTGAAGGAACTTGAAACTGAATATTAAAATTTAGTTTTAGAATTAATAAATATAATTTTTTTAAAACACATCATAATAAAATAGGGTTTTAAGAATATTTATGAGATAAATTCTTGGGGTAAGTTTGCCTTCTGTTATTTGGGCAGTGATTTTCAGTGCTACACAAAACTCCTAAACTCTCTCTGTAAATTGTCAGTATTTCAACATCAGCATGAATAATGTATATTAGAGATAGCATAGGAAGAAGGATTCAGATTTGTAAAAGAGGAACAGCAGATGCTGGAAACCCTAATTGTGGTTATTGGGCAATGTTGTCTAGTCCATAGCTCAAGACTTTGACACTTACTGACTTTAACAGGATTGTGCAATTCATAGACATGGGAATTTAGCTTGGCTGAAAGTGACCGTATTTTACCTGATCATTTTCTCAAGAAGGTGATGGCTCACAAATGTCTAAATTAATATTTTGACTGAATTCCACCACTTATGCCTCATCTCCACTGAGCACAATGGGAGACTTGTGTTTTGGGGTTGATTAACGGAGGACACAGGATTAGCACATAGTCGACTAAATTGTAAATGACTGAAAAGAAGCTCATTTGTGTCTATTTATTCATCTTTATTAATAGTCTTGGGCACTTAGAAATGCCTCAAGGAAAGGCAGAATAGCAAGTAAATAAGTTTGTGAATACTACCATTAAACTCTGGGGTATTTGAAATATACAAAAATGGAAAAAATTAATGAATGCCAAATCTCAAAAAATCAGATTTTCTAAAATACACTTGTAATTTCAACTTAAGTTATTGCCTCTTGAGTACCAAATATTTACCTTTTAGTATGTAGGTCATATAATAGCTCAATGAATTGTTTGTTCAAATGTTGATTTTGAAAGCTATTAAAATAGTTTTGTTTAAGTAATTTTTAATGAAATCCTAAAGTATTTAAGGCTGCTGAATTTTAAAGATCATTACTGAACAACAGTTTCTATTTTCTTTCAATAAAATTTACCAGGATAACTGGCTAAGGACCAGAAAAAAAGATGATAAGTTGAGTATCTATTAGCGACAATTCATAACTTCAAAATTTTTATCATGAAATCTGAAATTCCTTTCATATATTTTGGATGTTTTCAGGAAAAAAAAATTCATGTAAGTAGAAGGCAGAAGAGACTCCTGAGTAAAGAAGATTATGCCAAATAAGGAATCAGAAAACTCATGTTGTTGAGTCCTGGTTTTGTTATATCTAGTTATATAATCAGAAAATTCATCCAAATTATTTTAGTCTCATTTTCCACATCTGAAAAACTAAAGACTTATAATAAATAATGTATATGCCATGTACCATCTTTTATATTCTATGACTTTATTAATCTGTGATCCAACATAGAAGTGTGCAAGCTCCTTTACAGAAATTTTCCTTGAGCTGTATTAATGTGTTTTACTGTTAATGTTAGTATTATTCCCAACCACTGGGAAAAACATATTAATTTTTTTCCTAACTCAATGTTTTTTGTGATAATTTTTCTAAAAATATTACTGGCCGCTCTTATTTATCTGATTTAGCACAAACCTTTAGTTTTAGACATTTTAGTTAATATTTCATCATGGCTAAGAGGTGCTCTACACCTGTTGTTAGTCAGGAGGCAATGCTCCAGTCGGCTCTCTCACTTCCTGTCTGAAGTGAGCAAATCTTTGAACCTCTCAGGGACTTGTGGCTTCATGATCAATTGGTTCCTTCTAATAATAACACAGCATTTCATATAATAGCACATACCTAGTGTGTTCACTCAGGAACTGGAACTCAGAGGAGGCCAAGTAAAGAGGAGAGCCCCCCAGGGGCTTACAAGGTGAAGAGCAGGGGAAGCAGGACCATGTTCACAGTAACTTTCAAAGCATGTAAACAAGTTTGTAGCTGATGACAGCTGTAACTGGGTAGAAAAGTAATTTAAGACAATAATTTGTGTTTCTTCTAAGAGTGAAAAAAGAAAAATACACGAACCAATATCTAAGTCATTTATAAAAACTATGCCACCTCATCTTGCAAGAAAAGTGTGTGTGCTGAGAAAGTTTTCTTATTAATGGTTATTTGTTTGCTGTACTTTCTTTTGATAATCATAATCTTTCACTAACTTTGCACTGTTAACTATTTCTTAGGTAAGAAATTGAAAACTCTTAGAGATTAAATATTATTCCTATCATATTCAACAAATTCCCATATTATTGCTTAATGTGTATCATTTTACAATGAATTTATGCATCATAGATCGAAAAGCTCTGATTGGTGTGCCTGAATCTGCCCATGGCTGTTTTGTATATGTGTGCATGCACGCACACAAGCGCTCACACACACACACACACACACACACACACACACACACTCCACAATACAACAAACAAAACTGCTCTTAAGTAAGAGTATTAGAAACAATGTTTTATTTTGCCAGATCTTAGAAAACCTAAGAAACATTCCAGAAATAGGCTGATGATGAATTTCTGATAAAGTAAAGCAAAGTGCTTCCTCTCATGTCTCAAGACCCAAAATGTGAAATTGGCTCTCCAATTAAGAAGTCTGCTCTATAGGCATATGGACATCTGGGGGATGAGCATAGGGAAGTTGTCAGAGAAAACATGGTTGAAGAGATGGAAGGAAAACCAAGGCTATCCTGTGTTATGAATTCCAATGGAGGAAAAATTATAAGGCAGAAGTGGTGGTATATCATCTTGAATACTACAAAGAAAATTTGGAGGCTTTTCTGGGGATTTTCAATTGATTGCTGATAGTGAAAGCTAGATTGAAAGCACCTAGGGGTCATGTCTTAATTAGGAAGGAGCATAAAGAGTTGACCTTAATGAATTAATTTATCATATATGTTTGAAAAAAATATTATTGCAAGATTAGAAGAATATAGCTGTATCAAATTGCAAAATGGCACCATAGTTTTAATATCTCATGAAATTTTATAATTCTCTTTAAGAAATCTTTTTTTTTTTTCATCTGGAAACTCTCTTTCTTCTGTTGATTAATCTTCTTAGTGCCCCAGATTGCAAATGTGACTTATAATGTAATTTAATTACCTGATGCTTCTCTGAATTTGGTGATGTCTATGGGATAAGCAGTCTTCCATCTTGTGTACCCATAATGAATGTCATGGTGGTCTCGTCATTCTGTCACACACATTTTGGGGGAAGCGAGTTCACCTCTGACTTCAGCTCTGTCTTTCTGATGTGGGTAGACTGTGGGCGGGATACTGCATTTTTCATGAATTTCTTGCAATCACAGCCGTCTTTCACGTGCATTACTGAAGAAACCACAGGAACATTCTGTTATTTCAGTACTGTGATTCTACTTGACAGAGACAAAAATTACCCTAAATTGTCTGCGGGGTTCCTATTGTTTTATTTTGCATTCTTTGCTGTAGGTTCTATAAATTAAGGAAGACAGAAGCTAATAATCTAGTTTTCTTTAATTCTTTGACCTGAGAAGATGTCCTATATATTCACTAATAATATATTTATATGTGACATCCTTCTTATTTTCAGGGATGGTTGGGCCATAATTATTTAAATCCCAGTACATATTCAAGTATCACCTTTGTTTTTTTATATGTCTATTTTCTTTTTGTAGGTATCCCTTTAAGACACCTAAAGTAATAGAGTGCATTGTTGAACATTTCTCTCAAAACAAGATTTTAAAAACTCATTACAAAAATTTTCTCTTTATTCCTTTGTAAAAAGGCATGCTATTTTTTTATAGCTATATAAAAATAAGTAGTCAATGTTTTCAAAAAAGCTCTATGGAATCTTTTCCTCTATGATTTCTTTTAAAGAATATGTTCAAAATGTACAGTAATGTTCTTTATTTATTTAGCCTTGTTAAAGTTTCTTCGTGTTTATGTCATCTTTTTTTTTTTTTTTGTAAGAGTTTCTAGAGACAATACTTTTTAGAGTTAAATTCTAGTTATGGTTATCAAGGTGTTTGCCAGCTATATTTTTACTGAAATACAAGAGATAACTGACACACTTGTATGAAAATGTTTTGCTACTAGTCTTGACTCAACTCTTAGGACTCTGAAAATAACATATTCTGCTTTTGTGTATAAAATATACACAAAATGTGCACATGTTACTTTGGATTTTTTCAGGGACATTTCCCATGTCTTTCCTGGATTTCTGAAATGAGTTATGTGGCCTCATCATTTATTGACATGACATTAAATTCACTTTTTTATAGTTTTGATTTGCTCATAGTGTATATGAATAGGGTAGTCATTGTTTTGGCAAAAAGAAATTGTATAACATGATATATTGGAAACACGGTAAATAAGGAAGAATCTATATTAAAACATTTTAATAACCAGCATTTTTATTTTCTATATTTTAGATATTACTATTTTAATAGGCTTAAACTTTGTATCAGTCAAGGTCATGGTAGAAAACATAATTCACCAGATGGTTCAAATAGAGAGACAGGGATTAGTAACAGAGATGTGAGAGGAGTAAGGGAACAAACAAAGGCTGACCAGGCCCCAGGAACAAGCAACAGTGGTAAGTTGTTACCCTCTGGAGCTGAAGGGAAGGAAACAGTGTTTCTAGTGCCCAGTAAAAATTGGAACTGTGGAGAAAGGTCTGCCCATGGGAGCCATAGAGTGATGCAGCTACTGTCAGAGATACAGTGCTAAAGCAGGCAGGGAGTGGAAATTAAACCATAACCTCCTTTTCTTCCCTCACTCTGACCTCCCTCCAGTGACTTCCACTGGTATACCCGCAACCAGAAGCCAACAGTCAGGGAGTCCAGGTGATAGGTAGAAAATAGAAGGGAGAAGTAGACCTGGGAAGCCAAACAGAAAAACCACCCAAAACTTAAAGGGTAAAACTACCTTTGGTTAGATACTCTGGATTCAGCAGTAATACCATAGATGAATGAGTAAGGATGCTCTAATATAATAAAGCCAATATAACAAAACTATTAAGAACCAGGGTTTTACACAGTTTTTAATTGGATCTATTGGATTTCTACAAGATTTAAACATCTTTAAATCAGCGATTTTTAAAGCATTGTTTTAATTTCCTGAATGTCTTTTTTCAAACAGCATCTTATTAAAGTTACTAATATTAAAAAAAAAAATAAGGGACGTTTGGTTGACGTTAACAGTGTGTAGTTCCCCCACTCTGACTTCCCTTTCTAACCTTCATTCTATAAACGCCACTAAAGATCCTACTGGGAATACCTGGGCTCAAAGGAACTCACTTTGAGAAACTTTGTTTTTATGAAGATATTATAAATCAAATTCTGTATTCTTTTGTTAACTCATCTTCTGTGGGGGAAAAAATGCCCAAGGTAGAAATATAGGATATAATAAGAAAGTTTCATTATACTTTCTGATGGGACAGTCTTATTTCTTCCATGTTTTATTTAAATGTGAAATCTGTCATTGATGATTTCAAGACTGAAGGTTTATTAGAAAATAGTGAAAAGATGGTCAGTCTCTAGTGGGAAATGGGAAGGATTTTTGATAATTCCAGATTAGTGTATTCACACTTCAAAACAAATTTGATAAGTCAATCAAATGCTCAGTTTATTTCTTCATCAAAAAAATAATTAATGAGGGTCTATTTTGTGCCAAATACTGCACTAGTCGCTTGCAATATAGAGAGAACAAGAATGACAAGTTCTCTGCTGTCCTGGAGATTACAGTTTAGCAGGGGACACAGATGACATATTAATCAAATATCTACAAAATAATTATTTAATCACATTGGTAGTATGTTTTTAAAAAGTATAGTAGTTATAGGACACTTAAAAATTTTTACTTATAACACGTAAATTTCTATAGTTACATAGATAAGTAGATAATCAAATGTGTTGAATTTATAAAGTTCTAAAACATACATATACATACATACATATACACACACACATATGTAATGGTGAGTGTTCAAAAAAATTCAACACTCTGGGAGACCTAGAGTCCACTGGTTCAGAATAAGGTCTGAAGTCTGCAGTATAACAGCCAAGGCTTTTATAATCAGGCTCCATTCCATTCTCTTCCGTTATTACTGAATTGATCTCCTAGATGCCATTTATTGGCATACTGTATTCTATCCCATCCCCATATAGTCTAGTTCTTTTTGTTTTCTCTGCCTGAAACTTCTTTTCTTTTTCTGCCTACCAAATTATATCCCATTTTAAACTACTTCCTAATTTAAATTCTTATCAGTTCATACAATTCCATGAATTCTTCATTGATTATTCATCTAAAAATGATTTCTTCTTCCTTTGACATCTCATAGCATTTAATCATGTTTGGGATTTATTGCCTGCATTATATGGGAATTATTCGATTTTATGTGTTATACACTCATTCAATATATGTATAATAAATGCCAATTGTGTGCCAGCAATAAGCAAATATAGCTCTGCTCTAACAGAGCTTGCATTTTATTTCTTTGGTGAAATTTAGCTCCTGAAGAGTAAGATTATATTTATGTGCTTTCACAATTGTAACCATTGCAGAACAAACAAGATGCCTTGAATTTAATAGCTGATAAATAAAAATTGGTGAATGTATGAAGAGATTTTATTAAGCCATTACATTAAAAACTGCCATATTGTTAATCCTTCTAAGCAACTATACTTCATATTATTTTCCATATGTAATACAAGTGTGAATTAAAACAACTGAAGAATTTACCTTCTGAAATGTATGCTGAGTTAGTCTGTACATATCTGCACATATCATAAGGAGAATTATTAGAATAATTGAAAATTGAAAAAATAATATATATAAAAGGAAGGCATTATCATCAGAATTATTATTATTTTAATTTGACTGACATAAATAAATAAGGTGAAGTGTTTTTTGGAAGCCATGAATATTTCAATAATCTCAGTTCACTTTATGATATATCTATATACCAAGGCTCAGTGATTCCTCTATCAAGGTTGATTCCCATGAATGCCCAACAGAAAGAAAAAAAGAATAGAAAGGAGAAGTTGATACATTAAGTTTTGCTTAGGTCTGCTGGCAGATTTCCATGATGTCAGCCCAATTTTCTTTTTGTTCCAAAGCAGAGGCTTATGGGCTTCTTTCTGTCTTCTTCTTCTTCTTCTTCTTCTTCTTCTTCTTCTTCTTCTTCTTCTTCTTCTTCTTCTCCCCCTCCTCCTCCTCCTCCTCCTCCTCCTTCTCCTCCTCCTCCTTCTCCTCCTCCTCCTTCTCCTCCTCCTCCTTCTCCTCCTCCTCCTCCTCCTTCTCCTCCTCCTCCTTCTCCTCCTCCTCCTCCTCCTCCTCCTCCTCCTCCTCCTCCTCCTCCTTTTTTTTTTACACCAGTTCCCAATCATGATTCTGGGGGTCCTCTAAATACATACAGTGTGAGATTACCTGCTTCCAGTTGTAAAGCAAATTTTTGAAGACAGGATTTTATGTCTTTATTTTCTTTGCAGTTGATAAGTGATTCTGAGTCGCAGTCTAACTGAGCTCCTGAAAACAGTACCGAGAAGCTGTCTATAAATAAGTAGTTTTGTTTACAGGAACTTAACTGGGGAACCAGACTTGTACCACCTGTCATTTGGCCAATGTTGAGAAGTGAGAGGAAGGGGTTTCAGTCCCCTAATGTAATTCAAATCAGCCAATCTACCCCCATGGAGGCTAGCTGTTTTTTCTTGTTGTCTTCAAGTAGATATAGACACCATTTCATTGATGCACTTTAGAGCTTTTTGTCAGTGTTCTTTTTTTTCTCCGATTATACCTGGCCCTTTATTCTTCTATAAGCTCTCTAAGAACACATTTCATTTGCCTAATGTGTCAACTAAAAGAGAACTGGGTAGGATGAGGAGAACTATATGAGAATAAACTGCCTAGAATTATGAAAATAAATATCTGCAAAGTTTTATACTTATCTCAAAATTCTTAGTTTAAGCCAGTTAAGAAATTTCAATTTTGTGGGCTAGTGGCAAACTGGAGTCCATATGGAGTTTCTCAATTGGTCTTCTGAGTAGGTGGGATATAAATATCATGACAGTGTTTCTGTTGTGTCCCTTTCATGGTCAGAGATGCTGTCTTTTCTGTCTGGTTGGTCCTATGCATAGTGTGTCATGACAGAAATCATTGGTGAATTTTGTTTTATGAGGTGACAACACATAGCTAGCAAGTAACTAAAACCAGACACTTGTATCCTAAGATGTATTTTGTAAACCTAAAATGCCATTAGAAGAGGGAGGCCATTCTGTTACTAATTTAAGGCTCACTGAAAACTTGCCATTAAGACAAATAAGAAATGAATAAACAAAGTTTTCTATGCATTCTGTAAAACATGAACTAATAGAGGTAATAGGAAGAGAGTTTGAAAAAAAAAAAAGCTTATTGTTCTCTCCAAATTTTTACCCATCGAGCCCACACGTACTAGTGTCATAGCCCACGCTGACTCTAATGGCTGGGAACATCTGTAAGATGAAGAACTAGTACTGTATTCTGAGTCACATATTCTATTTTTATTTTAAAGTCCTATTTAGAGTTTGACTACTATTAGGCTTGTCCTGATTTTGATCCGTTACTGTGATTTAGACTGTTGATTATTTGCAAAATCCACATTAATAGTCAGAGACTGGTTTTAATGATGCCTACAGTTAGTGGAATTAAAAAAAATGGATAGTTTATAGGATAAAAAGTTAAATAACCTTAACAACTATAGTGTATTTTTTTCATTAGGAAAAGGTAGGAGTTATTTCTTTCTTAAAAGTGAGAGGGAATTATTTCAAAACTTTCAGAAGAAGCCATGTATCAATGAAAACAGAAGAAGAAGAATTGAAGACCTATGCACTGTTTTGCTCATTGCCCTGTTTTTATTAGCAATTATAAGGAAGTAGATCTGGAAATAAAGATGCATGATAGCGAGACATCAGTACAGTAACCAGCACTTTCAGACATCACTGCAAAAACATACACTCAGTATTTCACAACCCTCTCATGTTGGCAGTGTCACAATGCTGCCTTGGGCAAGGTTTTCGTCTCCTTTTTAGGTAAAGTAGGGTTCCTTTTTTCCCTTCACACCAACTTCTATAAATCACTTTTCTTGAAGGACAAACTAAAGTTTCTTGGTTTCAAAATCATACTTGTCATGAGGAGGAAAATCCTGCTTATGCCATTAGAAAGTCGGCTTAATATCTTTAGCTAGCTATGGAGAGTGATAAAGGAGACCGTTCCCTGGCAAACTACTTGAGTCAGTTCAAACATGGAAAGCCTTAAAAACACAATCTAAAATGTTTTATTGATAACACAATTTATTTTACTTTTGTGTATTTGCAAAAATAAAATAAATATATTACTCTGTAGAGTTTTTTTTTAAATATCTTAAGCCTATGATATTATCATTGTATTCATTGAAGTTAACAAATTTCATCACATGAAAGACCTCTATCAATATATATTTTTCTCGCTTTTATTACTATAAAACTCTCTTGAAATATCCCTCTTTTCCCTAGGTTAGCAAATTCTAAGTGGAAAGGAGAATTAATACAATTAGTAATTTGATTGAGATTTAAAGAGATCCTAAAACACACTCTCGACTTTCACCTAGAATATTCAGTGAGTTTTGTTTTTATACTTGCATTCAATGAGTCGTAGCTTGAGCGTAGCCCCAGTGAAGTGAAAGGGCAAAAATCAACCAAATAAACAAGCAAGCAAGACAACAACAACAACAAAAAACAAACAAACGAACAAACAAAAAACCTGACTGTTCTTTTAGTTACGGCCAGTAGTAGAATTTTAAAGGAAAGTGCTACCAGCCAAGCTGCTACTGAAATTAATGACGTTGCCATATACATGAATAGCCAGATGTTGGAGCAGTGGTATTCTATTGTGCAGTTCCATGGACTGACAAGGCTGGTAAGTTATATCACCGATTCAGGTAGCAGGGCTTGAATGGTGACTCTGGAGTCACTGCCATGAAAGCATCATGGTAACAATGTAATTCATTTCAAGCAAATTATCAATTTCTGAGAAGAAAAGAATATCTCTAAAAGGTCAGAGTTTCACCTCTAATATTAATCAAGAACAAGTCACATGGTATTCAAGCAAAATTTACTTATCTCTTTTTTTCCCTATTCTAGTTACATATAGGTGATAACATCATCATAAAAATTATTTTAAAATGTAGGCATACTAGCATAAGTATAACATATGTGGTACTGGAGATTTATTTTTAAGAAGTTCCATGTAAAAGAACTGTGATTCTCATATGTTAAAAAGATAAAGAATCACTACAAAAATATCTAGGACCTGTTACAATATTAAAGATTTTAATCTAATGAAAATTTTTTTGTCTTGCATCGCTAAATTATCCAAGAAAATCAGTAAAAATTATGCTTAGTTTTAATTTTTTTAAACAAATGGATTATTAATTCCTAAATGAAAGCTAGAAGCTAAGTTCAAGCCTAGAGCTAATTTCCAGAACAAGTTACAGCTATTCCAATTTTTGATTTTTAATTAAGTTATTATTGATTTACCTGTGCTGGAACAACCCATAGAACAGAATAGAAAACACAAATGTTTATAGATAGGTTTCTTCAATGTTTGAAAGGGACTTGTGCCTCAGGAGTTACTAGAAAGAAAATGCGTTCTTTGCTCCAGCACCTTTTCTAGAAATGTTACCAATCTATTTGGAGAGATGATAAACTTGGTTGCCACATAGAATCACAAGCCTCAGAGGAATCTGAGAATTAGAATATACATGTAATCTCTGTGCATAGTGACAAGCATGTGAAGAAATAAAAAAGTGTACTTGGCAAGTTATGGTGAGGTCCCTCCCTCTCTGCCTACTTTACCAATAACACTTCAAGTTTGCCCTGGATGATGAATAAGTTGGGGGAAAGTATCATTTGTTTATTTGTTCATTCACTCTTTTATTCATTCATTTACTCACTCAGTCATCAAATATTTAATGAGCACCTACTGTATGCTACAAACAGTATAAGCCTGGAGAGTGGTGAGCAGCATAGATAGCACTTGATATAGTTATTTGAACCAAGTAAGTTACAATGCTTCAAAAGCTGGTGTCTGATTTCCTGAGAGTAGGTTCTTAAGAAAATTTCTTGAAAAATTATTTGGCAATGGATAAACTTCAGGTGACTTTTTCATCACAATTGTCACAGAGATTGAGTTGTCTGAAATACATGGTTTTCATTGTATTGTTCAAATTTTCTAATATTATACCCTGTGAAATCCCCAAATGATATGCATATGAACTTGTTCAGTTCTGCTCTTTATGCCCACAGTTGATGATACATAAAGTGTGATGTTTGTTGTATGTTGAAAGTAGTGTGTGTGTGTGCGTGTGTTTGTACCATACAAAATGTTTTGAATTGCTATTAAGGAATAATATGAGAACAATACCTAGCATAGAACCTGGTATAAGGAAAATATTTTAATAAACTATTTTTTTCAATCATTGAATTAAACATTCTATTTGTTTATCTTTCTACATGAGAATATGTTGTTCATTATCATTATCAGTAGCACAAGTTACACCTCTCCACTTTCACCCATAACTTACTCCTTTTTCTATATTTCTAATTTTTGTTACTGACAATGTACACCAATTCAGGCAGCAAAGCACAGTGTTTCAACTTAAGAGTCCCACTTTCTAGACTTTTATAGTCTGGTGGCAGAAGATGAAACTGGAGAGACACTGCAGAAATTGAGATGATCCATGTGGACAGTAAATGTGTGTTAGAGTATCTGATACAGTGGAGATGCTCATTGGTGCCTCATGGAAGGATCGATCAGTAAGTGGCTCAGTGAGTCCTCACATTTGCTGAATGAAGCAAGTAGTTACAAAATATCATCTCTAAGAATCCCTAAGTAGTGGCCAAATTTATCCTTCACATTCACCCCTATTACTCCAACCAGGCATTATAACGATAAGACTAAAAATTCAAGAAGAATTGTAGTAGCAGAATTTGTGAGAGTAGAAGTCTTTAGTCTGGGGAGAAATTGCATACCCTCTCCTTATGCAGATGAAAGAGACTCCAAAGAAATCATTCTTAGAGATTAAGGTGGTGTTTTTGAGAAGGACAAAGAGGCATTTCACTTTGATTAGATATTTGTTTATGTAGCAAAATGGCTGATCAGCCTCTTGATGTTATTTGAATAGATGTAGAGGGCAGTTGGAGAGATGACAAGGAAAGGGAAGGCAGCAGCCACACATCCTATACCACTACTATTAGGCAAGGCTGTGGAGAATTTTGTGAAACAGGTGGATGCCATAACAGATAATCAGACTTGAGCTATCTAAAGGCCCCTTTTATGTTATTTAGGAGGCCGGCCTGACAGTTGTGCAGAAGAGGCTGAAGTATGGACCTGGAGGAGGGGTGGTTTGTAGGAAGTTATCTAAAGTCAACTAGAGAGAGCATTGCCCATGTCAGGTAAGTCAACCCCAAGAGATAGCCAGGGTCTATATGCTTATCTCAGAGAGAGCATCTACAGCCAAGAGTGAACTACTAACAGTTGCTATTAAATGCTTCTTTCTTCTAAGCTGCCCTTCTTCCATTATAACTCTGGAAGAGTAAGGAGTAAAAATGAGTGAGGGAGAAGAGGGGAATCAAAGAATAGTTTAGTTTCCTTACTCATTCCCATACTTCCTTCAGGACTTAACTGCTTGGATAGGGGAATCTAGGTTTTGTGGGGCCTTATATAATTCAGAGCACCCTTTTTAAAAAGTGGAATATGGAATTACAAATACAATATTAGGACAGGGTTTATAAGGAGCTCCTGAAACTTCATTAACCTTCATTATCTCTGTAGGAAATCTAGTACTTATAGGAGTGAGGAAAAGAGTCTTGAATTGCATATGAGATTGGCACATTTATTTAGCATAGGCTGGATTTTTAAAAGTCCAATATCTACCTTTCTTTCTATCTATCTACCCATCTATCTATCTAACTATCTATCATCTATCTATCTATCTATCTATCTATCTATCTATCATGTCTATCATCTACCTTTCCATTATCATCATCATCATCATCATCATCATAATCATCATAATGTGGATGTTCTTATAATTGAAATTGATTGGAAACCTAAGTTATGCCCAAGTGGTTGTCAAGGGGCACAGAAAGTAGACGTATCATGATATATTAAAAAGCAGTGGCTGAAGAACAATAAAATTGCTTTCTGAATGTACCCCCAAATCATTTAATATCCTCAGCTCTCATTCTTTATAAAATAGTAAGGGGAAAAAAGAGTATTTTATAATTATGTAAACCAAATCCATTAGCTAGAAGATAATCAATTACAGATAAATAATTAATGATAAAAAAATGACTTTTGAGTGCAATAATTTTAGAGTCTCTAGGTGTAGACAAAAGTGCCAGAGCACAAGACCCAGAAAGTAGATTATTTGTTAAGACAGAGATCTAACCTCATTTTATTTTTGATCTCATAGAGGGCATAATTACCATTCTTTTGTTGAGCTGCCTTGAGTCTTTGTCACAATTTCAGTTACGAATAGAAATGTTTACTCCTGAAGAAAAAAACTCTATGTTTGCGTTCTCATAAAATAATGAGATTGTGACCACCCTATTAATCACTCCATGCCCAAAGTAGAGCATCTTTTTTAGATACATGATATCTGATCAGCTTTGCCTTTTCTTTGTATTACCATCTATCCTTCTATATTTCAATGGGAACATGACAGTTCCAAAAACTGTTCAGGGACTGATGTTTCAATTTTGTTGGGATTTCCGAGAAAAAAATAAATGAAGCATTAGAGGTATGGCTAAAGGTCATCAAAAATGCTGAAGAAAATAACATTTAGAAAGTTCATCCATGAGTTTATGTTGCCAGGTAACCTATATTGTCTTAAGTCTTCATCAAACACTTAATAGATATCTTCGCAAACTTGTAGACAAAAAAAATATTCTCAAAAAAAGGTATGTTTCTGTTTCTGTGTCTAGATAATAAATAGCCTATCGATAAAACTGTTCTTTATGTTCCTGTGAGTCTTCAGAACTGGCTACATTGCTTGGAACTCAACAGGTACTCGGATATATTTTTGAAACAATCAATAGAAATATTAAATCTATTACCAATATGATATGTTGGGGAAAGTAACTGTTAATTATTAGAGGGGTAGCAGGAGGGCAGGGAGATTAGAATGTCGCTCTACTTTTGAATGTTCATTTTGATAGTTGCCAAAAATTCAGTGTAAGTTCATACAACCAAATAACTACCTATGGTAGAATTGATGAACCTAGATTTCTAAAGTAGAAATTACTCCATTTAGATTAAATGAGTATGTGACCAACATAACTAAAATTAAATTAGAGTTCAAGTCTGTGGGATACAAAATCACCTATATTTGTACTATACTATACTGGAATCAGCACAGAACTGAGTGATGGAGCTGTCAATCACTCAGAAGTGACAGCACTAAGTGACCGTGGTAGTCTGTTCTGTTGAGACTATTTGAAAGAGTGACACAACAAATGGCTGCACTCTCTCTGGCCTTCACTTGGAAAGCCACAAGCCTTGTCAGTTTTGGCTATAAGACTCTTCCGCCCAATCTCTTCAAGGGGTGCAGAACATGCTAGTGCTATCAGGGGAACACTCATGCCATAGGAAATAACACTCAAATAAAAAGAACACATCTAAATAACAATTGTAGCACCTTCAACTTGAAAGCTTACATTTATCCAAGTTACACTTTCATCTGGAACAAAAAACCTGGAGGATATTTTTAGTAATAGTTCTGGTCATAGAAAATGCATCTGCTCTGGTGATTTGAAGCTGCAGGTCTACTTTGGTCAATGTGGTGTGGGAGTTTAAGAGGTTCTCTTAACAGTCTCACACATGTTAAACTGGCTGCAGCCTCTGATAGATAGTTGGTTAATATTAAGCTTATCTTTTTTATTTTTTTCAGCACTTCCTTGGGATGTTTATCCTATTATTCAAGTCTTAAAAATACGTACTTTTCTTTTTTTTGGGGGGGTCAAGTCATGTCAAATTTATACTAGAACTTGAATTTGTACTTTTTAAATCTAAATCATAACATCTTACATTTTTAAAATCTTATACTTTTCATTTGATTTACCCTTTATGTTAGTTTTTTATTAACTTTATTGGAGTTAATAAAATTATATAGGTTTCAAGTATACAATTCAATAATACAATATCTGTGTATTGCATTGTGTGTTCATCATCCAAAATCAAATCTCCTTCTGTCACCATATATTTGATCCCCTTTACCCAGGTCGAAATGTAATCAGATGACAGATTCTAGAAATTCTCCTTTAGCAGTGAATCACAAATCCTCTCTCTTGCCTCATGCCTTCTGTTGCCCTTCTAGGCTCTGTGGTTTCAACATATTACCCCCGTTTACCACACACACATACACTCACACACACACACACACACACACACATTCCTGATTGGGCTTTACTATCTCTAGTCTTTCTTCTAATTTATCCATCTTCCAAATCACTGCCTGACATACTTGCATAAAGGGTAACTCCAATTACTCAATGATTTCTTCAAAAAGTCTTTTACCATATGATATAAAATGCAAGCTAACTCTTCATCTTGATGTTTAATCTACTTTTTTTGCCTTAACCTTATAAGGTACTCTATGTCCAGTTAAATTTGTCTCCACTGTTTTATTGGCTTTTGGGTTGTTTTTTCCTCATATACATGCCTTGGCCTATTTTCCTCCTTCTTAGAACCTCTATCCAAGCCCAATGCTACTCATCACTGTTCAAAACCCTTTGCAGATGCATTCTCTCCCTGAATCCTTTCAATGTCTTAAAATAGATGTGACGGTTTCTTCTTTTGAATTCTTCAAATATATAGTTGACATTATCAATTGTTAATTAGTACTCACTTCTTTTATAAGAGTTACTCTTACACTCTCTTATTTTTCCCACTAAGCTGTAAATTTCTTAAGGTCTGGGACTATGCTTTATTTAAGCTGCAGTGCTTGGAATAGTACCCTGGATAGTAATTGATCCATATAGCTCATTTGTTACTTTATGATAAAGTTGGTGACAATACTTCACTTGGCTTCTTTTTTTTTATAACTATTAATAACCCCCAAACTACAAAGTAAATGGCAGATTTTTTAAACCAAAAGATTACAAAGCTTGAACACATGATTCAGAAGCCAAAATGAATAATTAAGTCATTCCTGCAGTGACATGTTTTAAATGGAGTGCTTTTCTATCTGTTATATCTACCCGAAGAGTAATATTAAGGATTTTTTCCCACCTACGACTTCATCGCATAATAAATTGTATTGGAAACTTTTGTGTGCTCCTTCTTTAAAACAGCATACCAACTTCAACATTTCCTTAGATGGAAAGCTGATCACTTAAGAACATCACTTAGAAATTATTTGCCAAGTTATTTTTATAAACCAAAGTTTCTACTGAGGGAAATTAGTTGTTTGACTGACTTGGACCTCCAACAAAAAGTGCTTGTCAATAAATATTAAACAATCATATGAATATGGAGTTGAAAATCTGAATTATACTTATGCTATGGGATTTATTATCCTCCTCTCATGATGCCTGGGATATGGAGGCTGAAAGGTCTATTGCAAATCCTGTTTTATTCATTGAGAAACATCCACTGAGGACCATGACTTGAAACTTTTGTAGCTGTTGAGGACCCAATGGTAAGTCAAATTTCTTCAGTGTGCCATCTTATCAGAAAAGAAAAAAAAATGCTGATGAAACTTTAGTGCTGCCTTTAAAAATATTATCTTCCTTTTGAGTGTGTTTGTATATGAACCATAGAATCTGAGAAATCAATTTAGGGAATTTGGAATGTGAGACTTTGTTTTGTTTTTATTGCATAGTTCAAGAACAAAAGATTAAATAATTAACCTAAAAGAAAGCCACATTCAAAAGGCTGGAATTTGTCCAGGATAGCTTGGGCTGTAGAAGAGCTGATGGATGTTTCTCAGCTCTCATTTGGCTGTATTTCAGAGGCCTAACCACAAGTGGTCAGAGATTCAGAAGTGGGTGGACTGCTTTCTTGCTTTTATCATGAATGTGCTTTGACCTTAGTGGTCATTTAACCAATAGTGTTTCTGTTGGTGTTTAATAATCATGGAATGTGAGAGCACAGTGGTTAGGAGCATGGACTCAGAGCCAGGCTGCCTGGTTTGAGCCACTTCTTTCCACCTAATAGTTCTACAACCTGGAGCAAGTTGTTCAACCTCCCTGAATCAGTTTTCTTACCTGTAAAATTGGTAAAATAGTAATTCCTCTCTCTAAAGGTTATTGTGAATATTGAGTGAGTTAGTATTTTTAAAGTGCTTAGAACATTGCTTGGTATGGAGTCAGCAGTATCAGATGTGCTCGTTATTACTTGCTCTGTAACCTCAGCACCAAACATGGTGGCTGACACATGGTAAGCACTCAATAAATTCTCAATAGCTAATGATACCTCAACTCACCTAGAAACTATCAGAAGGGATCAGTTATGGTGAGCTAAATGATTTTCAGCTTACTGTACTCCTGAATCTAGTTTATTTTGTCTGACTTTATGGTCTGGGTGAACATCAGTGCAGCTTAGAATTGCTCTAATCTGGATCCTTTCCTGTGAATCTTCTCTGTGCCAAACCCAAAACTCCTGAACTTAAGAATTCACTTTTTTCTTCAGAGCGAATGATACACCTCCTAATGCCTGAGTAACTTAAAACATAGAGACAACTAGAGCTCCTATGACTTTCTCAAGAATTGGGATAGGGGTTACCCAGGCTTTATTTTGAGGCTCTGTTGCTACTGCTGACATAAATGAAACCCCAAGGGAACTTCCATCTCTGTTTCATCCTAACTTGAACTCACTCATATAGTTAGAACCTGCTAGGTTGGACAA
Source organism: Eidolon dupreanum (assembly GCA_028627145.1). Classification (NCBI taxonomy): domain Eukaryota; kingdom Metazoa; phylum Chordata; class Mammalia; order Chiroptera; family Pteropodidae; genus Eidolon; species Eidolon dupreanum. Next base: position 54,223,760 of record CM053501.1, on the reverse strand, counting down.
TAAAGTGGGCAAATCCCTCCTTTACTTAATCCTCTTGATTCCCTCTAAAAGTAGTGAGTGCATTATCTTCTCTAGCATCTAAATTCACCATTGGCTTTCCCTTCCTTTGCCTTCCCTTACTTTCCCTTGCCTTCTCTTGCCTTCCCTTCCCTTCCTTTCCCTTCCCTTCCCTTCCCTTCCCTTCCCTTTTTTTTTTCTTTTCCTTTCCAAAGTAGAACTCGAGCCATATAATAAGTCTAACCATCTAGCTACCGCTTTTCTGCAAGGGCTGATGCTCTTAGCTGAGGTTGGTTGTCTAAGTAACAGAGCACGATCTCCTACATACATTACTGGGTAATCGTTTCTGGGAGATCATGGAAAGTTTGCAATATTGGCATAATAGATCAAGACTTTCATCAACATAAAAGGAAAGGAATTACAAGGTACTTGCTGACAGGGAATTGTAGCTTAAGAGGGCACTCAGGGAGCAAATACTCTAAAAGCATTTTGGCACAGTGGCGTGTATTTCCTGGACAGATGTGTTTCATTCGTGATGGAAGGGCCTTGCACTTCTCATGAGTTTTAACATGCCAGTTACAAGTAAGCTGAAGTCATGTTATTTCAGATACCGTTATCACAGGAAGTTCAATGTTGTCACCCCCTTAAGGTGACATCATTTCAAGAAATCCAAACCTGAATTGTCTTCTAAGAAAAAAGCAGTGATCCTATGTTTATTTAGCGTTTTCTCCTTTCATCTTGGCAGTCAGATCAGATTAAAAGTAGTGAAATTTGGTTCGGTGTGTATGCCCATATAATCCTGGCCATTTGGCACCCACTTCATTTTGCTTTTTCCAATTTCTCCTTATAGATTCCAAGTAGTATTAGCATCACTGACATTCAGAAGGGCTAGCTTACAAAGATGTTGCTTAGATAGAGATATTTTCTATTTTCTCAGAAAGAAAAGAATCTTAATAAGTAGTAGCATGTTAATGAAATCACAAAATATCTTTTCTAGTGTTTATAAAAAAATCTGGAAGGTAAAAGTTGTTATTTTCCTCCAATATTTTTACTGCCTACAAATTTTCATCTCTTCATTGCATCCCTTATTTTTTTTAGAGCCGAATAAGTAGATTCAGAGTTTTCTTTACCCTAGAGAGCCCCTTTTCATCATAAAGTCTAATAAGAAGACCCAGACATAACTACAGTGTCCCAGACTGCCCTTTACACTAGACGAAAGGTAAAACGAGCCGATCAAGTAACAAACTACAAATTGATGCAGGCAGTGAGAGCAGAAGACTGGTTTTCTGCCCTGTAACGTCTGCATAAAAGTGGAGAATATGGTTAAAAACATTGGCGGCAGCCCGTTACCGGAATAGCTAGCACTTCCAGGAACAAATGCATTCCTAATGAACTTGTGGACACTGCATTTACCGCAACAACAGCAGGTTTTCTCACACATGCACTCCACAGCACCCGCCTGCACAGGGTTTATTGACCCTCTACGAGCACTGATGGAAGAGGGGGTTGCCAGAGAGGGATGAGGCAGGGAGCCATCCAAAACATCTTAGAGAGGCCTCTGAGAGAATTTTTTAGTGTTTAGAAGACATACTATTCTTTCTGCCAAAAGTCTTTTTTTTTTTTTTTTTTTTTTTTTTTTGTTAAAGAATTCAAAGAGTGAAAAAAAATGTACGGTTCTCTAATGACATAGTCACGCAATCCCTTCCAAGATCCGCAATACCTGCCGAGATTTTGTTTCATTTTTAAGGCGGCTCAAGTGCCCTGATTGTAGTATAAACATACATTCTGACTGACTGAGAAGGGCTTTTTTCCCCCACTACTCATTTACGCAGTTTTGTAATCTTTCTGTGTATTGAACAGTAAGTCTAGCATGAAGAAGTATCTTTCCATAGAACACAACCTCACTTGTACACTAAATAATTTGGACCTTGGAACTGATTGGAGAGAGAACAGTTTTTTTCACATCTGACTGTAGCCAGAGGAACCAAAGTCATCAAAGAATGATTTAGTCATGTCAGAATCATTGGCTGACTTACCAGTGGGTACTAATGATAAGTGAATACAGCCTGATAAATAAAAAACTATAAGTTTCATGTTGGAGGAAAGAGTCTTTGTGAATCAAAATAATTCTTTTCCTGAAAAGTGTTATTTTTACACTGAACAAACTGGGTAAGTTTAAAAATTTCAGACTTAATTAATCAAACATTACCACTTTGTTCTCTTTTGTTCAAGATCTGGCCTCTCTAGAAAATATCTCACTAACTCCAATAATTTAGTTCTTTGGCAAAATACTGTAACTAAAACCAACATCTGTTTGCCTCTTCTTTGAGGACTTTGAAATTAGAGTTCTTCAGGCAAGTTCAGTTCTATCTGTGAACAACAAAATCTAACAGTGATATTACTTGCTGGGCTCCAGGTAAATTATTCACAGCTGTCATCACCATCGTATTCTCTGCCCCACCCTAAACCAAACAGATAGAAGCAATGGTGCCAAAACAAAATGCAATCAAACATTCAATCCCCAAGCAGCTGTTCTGTATATAGATGTGGAGTAAATAAATTATACGACTGCTGCAAATGCACATTTATCATTTCATTTTACCAGTGATTGTTACTGACTCAACTAAAGATCACATCCAGTAAAGCCTTATTTTAATGGCCAGCTCCAGACATCAAATTTATGCTGCTCCGGTTGCTTGTGGTTGGTGTTCTGACTATTGAATAAATGGCTCTATCTTCAAAAGATTGGTTTGACCTGCTGATTTGAAACTGCTTCCCGACAGCAGTTAACAGTGGCCGCCTAGCTGAGATCAGAAGAGTTGAAATAGGCCTTTATGACAGGCACAAGGGAAGAAGTTATCTGTCACACAATCAAGACTTGAAAGCATCCCAGAATCCTAGATCTGTAAATAACTAAAGATACTAACCACCAAGTGTTCACCCCAAACATCACCAGTTTCTGTGTAATTGAAGAATAGTAGTATCTTTTCCCTCTGACTGCCAACCTAATGATTCATTTTTATGCTTGTTAGCATGTAAACCAATGATAATCGAGGTGAGTAAAAGAATATGAAAGCTCAATGTGAGATTTCTTAATAACTGAATAAGTGAAAAGAGAAACATACTTGACTAGAAAATTGTGTAAATGATGTTTTGAGATTTTGCACTTCAAGGATATGAGGTACCAAAGAAGCATATGCTACCTTGAAAGATCTCCTCTTTTCAATATATTTTACTAAATCTAAAGTCACTTCTTTACAGAAGTTTTTGTCCCAATAATCCTTCTTAACTCTTGTTATCGCTCCATTTGAGAAGCATTTTTCATCATGTAAGCAGTAAGTCTAGTTTATATTATATTTATTTATACTTCTTTATGTTTCTTGTCCATGTTCCTTTAAATTAGCCTATTGGCAAAATTATTAACTAGCCAAATTTTGTTGTGAGAGATTTTTTTTTCTACAATATTTGGTTGGCTGACAATATTGATTGGTATTGGATTATACATAGCCTTGAATGAGATATAAAATGTTTAGATTTCATCTATGATCTACCAGAAGGAGCTTTTTAAAAAGTATTTCTACCCAGGACTCGCACCCAAGGTTTCTGAGTTGATTGATCTAGAGAGAGGGCTGAGCATTGGTATTAATAAAAATCTTTTCACATATATCAATCAGGGTCCCAGAAAAATGATTCAAATGAAGAGACTTGAATGGAGGGACAAGTTGCAAAAGTATGAGCAAGGTTAACGAAACAAACCTAGTGTTAAGGAGACGGTGGCCAGAAATTAGTAACACGTGGAATCTATTAGACCTCCTGGCAGGAGCCATAGTCACAGAAGGACAAATCTATGACTAGAGATGCAATTCCCAAACAGAAAAAGACTAAGAAAAAATACTCTCTTCTTGTCCTCCTGTCTCCTCTCAATGCCTCCCATTGGTTGCATCCTGGGAGAAACTAGTGGGCAAAGGAACCCAGATAGTGCACTGTGTGGGAGTTATCCCCCTGGGGCACAGTATAAGGTAGAAAAGGATGAAGAATATAGAGGAGCGGGCAGATGGAAAAGTGTGGTACAGCAGGTAGCTATTCTGTACAGCAAAGTTTGAGAACAGCTACTACAGATGTGGGTGGACCAGGAAGCACATAGGATCACACAATCAGTGGTTAATACACAAGGTAGAGTAGACTTTGAGAAGATCTAGTCCAACACCTTCATTTTCACAATTGAAACTGCGACCAGTGAGTGATACTATATATCCAGTATCACACAGTTAGGAAGCGTAAAATTCAGGATTAGAAGGCCTCCAAGTTTTCAAACACACAAGTGGTATAATGAAAACAACATTTGAGGAAAATTAATTAGCAACAATGGGCAGAATGATGTTAGAGACATAGACAGAAGTTTGGAAAGTATTAGTAAGAGTGTAGGGCGAGATTATAAAATTCTAAACCTAAACAATGGAAGTCGAAATGGGGAAAAAAAAGCAAATTCTTCAGGACATGCAAAGAAGAATTTATAGACTTTAATAAATTACTGTGTGGATGAAAAAGTTAAATGAAAAGAACTTAAAGTCAAATATTACTTGGATAATTCTAGTTCAGAAAAATAGGAGTGAGGTGGTAATAGTAAAAAAATAAGAAAGTAATGAAGCTATTTCTGTAGAAGAGTTCAGTACTAAGTGAGCCAAGTTAACAGAATATATGAGTTGAATAGTCCATTGTCAGTGGTGATATGGAGTATGTGGTTTAAATATATAGTGTACAGTAAATGTGTCTCCAGTAGTAAGATATTTGTAGTTATTGAAATACCTGGAGCTCAATTCTTAATGATATTATATTGTGCTCATTTATCAGGCAGGGAAGATTCTTGAGCCAAGTTAAAGCATTTATTTATTAGGGGAAAAATGTGGGCCTTTCCTATTCTTTTTCATCCCTAGCTTACTGGATTTAATCACCTATGTGTCTTTCAATAAGTTTCAAGTATACTTTATTCTTGAATTTGATATTGATACATCTGTATGTTTCCAAAAAATCCAAATAAGAGTAATATACATTATATTTTACTTCTTTCTTGTCTTTCATTGCATTCCAACAAAGGATAATTCTATAATAAAACATTAAAGATGACTAAAATTAAGAGATGTAATCATTGTATGTTTAATTCAGGCCGAGTTTCTATAACCTAGATAGAAGAGATTCCAGAGAGAGATGGTCATTTTAAACATTCTTAGATGCTTTGGGAAAATATGCTATCAAGAAAGAATTCGTTTTTATCACTCAGTTTCTGGATATCTAAATTTATTTTGCTATCTGTCCCCCTAGCCAAATAGACTTGTTTGTTTATTATCCCTGATACTCTATTCAAACCAAATGAAGTAAAATTGCCCTCCACCCCCCACCACCAAAACTAGAAGTCGTTTTGGGCCAATAAAACTACACTTACTACTAACTTCTATGTTTTACTCTATCACTTATCCCCCTATAATTTCATGTGTTGACCCTTTCATAAGGATGTTTATTCTAAAAAAAAAGGAATATTTTCAAAAGGTGTTTTGTAAATATAGTATTACTCTTTATTTCTTTACTTATCCCACAACCTCACTTATGCAAAACAAATAAACAAACAAAACAACAACAACAACAACAAAACAAACAGTAGAAAACTAAATTGTAAAATTCTAACTTTAGTAAAATTCTGATTTTTAAGTAAATCACCCAACAATTTTTAAAAGCCATTCCAGTATGGATTAATAAAAATACTGATGAAGAAACTAAAGGAATTCATTTTAAACAAATCTCATGAAGTGATACAAGAATATTTTCTTTGTGTTGATAAAATTGATATATAAGTAACCATCAAGTAAGTCACTTTAAAGAGTTACGGAGTACTTCTTTTTTCTACTATGAAAAGACATATCCTTTCTCAGATTTTTTTTAATCTCAGGAAAACCAGTGATAAATCACCCAGATGTATTAACCCATTTTGTCTTTTTAAGTAGTATAATTTACTTTGCATGTTTTGCTCAATTATGTATTCAACTACAGTTTCTTTGTTATAGTTAAAGTCAACATTAACCTCTCAAGGCACATGCTTCCATTCAACTTTTGCAGAAATGTCTAATTCTGGCATTTTGGAGGGAATTCTATTATGAGTTCTTTGGTAGCTCTTAAGGCTCTGCGAACTAAGGGGAAAATAACCTACATTACACTAATTCACATTTCACTGCCAACTGCATTACGTAGAGACTTTACTCTCAGTTTCACACCTTGTCCTATTCCCAGATGAAGCTGACTTCTGAAGAAATGCACAGATTTTCTGGTCTGCCCACTCCTAAAGGGGTAGGTCATAAATAAAATCAGGCGGTGTGAATTTTCTATTACCCACTTTTAAAGGTTTCCACAGACTCTTGGAATGAAATACTCTACGGCATAGTGTTTATTCTTGCTTCATGATATTTATATTTGCATGATGCTATAAATATGAATTCAAATGCATTTTTAAATGAGCTGATGAATAATACCGCCCAAACCTTTACATTTTAGTTTTTAGAAGATGTCATAGTCTAAGGTGTAAAATCCAAATGTAGTTGGGTAGGAGGCAAGAAGTGAAAATGAGGAACAATTTTATTTTCAGAATGGAAAGTTAGAATGACCAAATTGCTGACCACCAATGTCTCTATTTGTAGGTTTCACTCACAGTGCCAGAAAGGCATGTTGATTTAATGTGTTTTTTTGATACATATACACTTAAGTGGTTCATCAATCACAGGGTGGTTACACTTTGGGTCATTATCAGTGCACTAAGTGTCTTGAGCCAACCTCAAATTCTAGTTAGAATACTGTTTTGATGGTTCATCTTCAACACACTCAATTCTTAAGTGATGAGCTGAGAGTTTGAGAAAGTTTGGGAGTAGGTGGTGAGGGAGAAGTGTAAACAAGAACAATTCATGTGATTTATTATTATTTTTCCAGTCCAGGTGTTCGCTTTGCTACAATCTATCTACATATTTTCCATCCCTCTTGCCTCCAACCCTGCCCAGTTCTTTTGCAAAATGTGTTCTTTTCATGACATGTTGGAGACAGTTTTTTGTGTGTGAAGACCACTGGCTATGTTACACTGGGGTTGAGAACTTTGTTGCCATTATCACTAGTATTAGTCTGAAAGCAGAATAAGCTCTTATAACAGAAAGAGAAAATATAGAGTGCTTTGAAGAAGGCGGATATTTTTTTCTCTCTCCCATATATCTCTGTAGGAGAAAATGGTCAGTATGGGAAGACTTGACACAGTAATCCAATATCCAAGTGGTTGAGTTGACACCACTTTATCATGTAGTATTTATCTCTGGGTAATATTTCTTGTTCTTGCCATTTAACAACCAACGGGAGGAGAAAAAGAGTAAAAGAGGTGATGTGACCAAGACAAATTATTCTTGAGGACAGGACCTGAAAGTTGTACCTATTTTTATTCATATTCCTCTGTAAACAACTTAGTTATAAAATACAGATAGCTAAAAAGTATCCTAGGTAATAGAAAATATAGCTGGATGACCATGAAGGAAGGGTGTGTTACAAAAGGAAAAAAATCAGAGTGGATAATAGGAGAAATTAACAGCCTCTACTACAATAACCATATCCTAACCAATCGAGCTAAGCTAATGTACTAAATACAGTATAATATAATATAATATAATATAATATAATATAATATAATAATTATTATAATTAAATAATAACGTAGTGTATACTATAAGAGACTATTAGATAAAATAATTTAATTAAACAGTTAGGTGAAGTTCTATCAAGAAAATATTGTCCTTTTATATTTGCACCGGGCATAATTTTTCTTGATATTCAGCCTTAGAGAACTAAAATACATGTGAAATAGTCAGTATTTATCAAATATATCAACTGAACATGTATCTTAAATTTCTAGTTTTCTGGAGGAAGAAGAAAAAATTTAGCCTGGATATCTGCTTATTTGGAATTTTCAGAAAATTTGCACAACACATTTCAGTATCTCAATATTCTGTTATATCAATCTGCAAGTCCTAATAAATCTTTCACTGTGATAGGTCCATATAATGAAATTTGCCACTGGTTGGTTTTTCTACCAATAGAAAATCTTTACAGTACTTAAGAATGACAGATAAATGAAAAGTCCCTCAATGCAGTCATCAATGAAGTTAGCAAAAAGTACTTAGTTAGCTGGAATGGAGTAGAATAGTCTAACAGGCACTTTATCTTTCTAGTTGTTCATTGATGAGGGCAAAGTGAGTGTGATATTAAAGAATAAATGAATAGAGGGATAGCTTTAAAGGAAAAAGGTAATGATTTTAAGCAATGCAAAGCAATAGCATTTGCATCCAATCTTCCAAGCAAGAAACCTGGGTATAATCCTTCTCTCTTTCTCTAGCTTTTCCTCCTTCTCCAATTTATTAAGTCTTGGTGCACAGCCTACTTACATATCTCGGATCTATTTCCTGCTCTTCTCCCAATGTCAGTAGTCTATTTCAGATCTAAATTATTGCAAAAAGACTCCTAATTAATTTTTCCGCTGCTCATCACACACGGCTGTACCACACTCTGCACTCCTGCCATACTGCATTCTCCAAAATACACATCTGTTTGTGTCATCCCCCTAAAGCTTTTGAAGGCTCACCATAATTTTTTGGATAAAATAAAATGTTTCAGCTCAGCAGAGATGGCCTTTCATAATCTGGCTTTTGCTATCTGTTTAGTCTTACCTGCAGCAACTTCTAAATACGTCCTCTCCAATGAAATAAAATGATTTGTTATTCCTTGAATATAGCCTAGTTTCACATGTCTAGGCCTTGAATAACATCTTCTCTACCTTGTCTGCCTGGCTTCCTTAACTTCATCTTCAAGACTCAGTTTAGATTTCATTAAAAATAAAAAACCCTAAAAGGCCACTTTTTCTCAATAATTTTTTATATCCAACACCAGATTAAGTGTTCTCCTTCTGGACACGAATTATGTCTTATTCATGTCTCTATCATACCACTTATTACACTATATTTTATAGCATCATTCCATATTATGCCATCAGTCTGCTCTAGTCTGTGTGTTCTTTGAGAACACAAACTATGTCTTTTATCTCAATCTTCAATCTTCCTTGCACCTAGAATATTTATAAAAGATAATAGGTACTCTTTGAAAGTGTGTTTAAAATAATTAGTTGATGTAGTTAGGAAAGAAAAGTATGATATTTTTAAGACTTGCAAGCATTTGTCCTAGTTATAGACAAATTTATTAAACACTTTCTTCACCAACTAGTGGTGTCAAAGAGATATACAAGAGAGTTTCAAGTCCCAGGAACCACAGATTAATTATATATTCACTTTACAAACCAGCCCCATTTTTACCTATTTGATTAACTCCTTATGTTACATGAAAACAAGCAAATAAAAAGGACAGTAAGAAAAAGATTCTGTTATTCTGTATTTAAATAAAAGATGTTGAAGATGTTAAATGAGGTTGAAACAAAAATAAGTCCAGAAATTCACTGTAATAAGATGTGGCCAGATTGAACGTTTTTATTTCTAAGGATTTTTTTTTTTTTTTTGCTTCTTACTTTCTAATTCTGCCTAGAGTAAAATGTGTTCTTATTAGAGTGAACCAAGACTATCAGGTCATCTAAATAAAGCTGTCTAATCAATTGGTTTGAGTGAAATTTCTACTAATTTAATTAATTTCTTTCTTCAATTCTGGTTACTTGATAGAACGACTACTTTGTTTTTTACTAGAATTTACTTAAATGGTCAGGTGATTACATGTTACCTAGATAGGGACAAATCTCATTTTGCTGGAAGCATTCTAACAAAATTGACAATCAGTTTTACTTCTGTTCTTATTGCCGCTCTTTTCCTTGAGAAACAAATATTGAATGGATACTCGTTATAGAGAGTCCTTTCCCCTAAAGAGAATTTCTATGCATGAGAAGAAACTTAAGAAGTTGGTATTGCCTTTAATTGTATTGCTTTTAATTCTTATTTTTTAAAAAAGGAAATAGAATTCCTAAAATAACATTGTATGCAAAAAAAAAAATAAGAAAATTCTATTTGGTAGACTAAGGAAACTCATGGGTTGAATCAATTCTTTCCCCTAAATTCTTTATAAACTTCCTCTCTATGCCACTTTCTAGTTGAAATAAACATTTATATTCTTGAAAACAACCTACCATCTATTTTCCTCTTCCTCTTTCCTTCTACTTCCTCCTCTATTAGGTCTCCTGTTTTCATATTTCTGATTCAAACACGAAAATTAATTCAAGCACTTTACTGAGTCTTCATTTACTATTTTCTCAGAATGAAGGCTACATCTCTATATAGATTTAAAACTACTAATCCAGAAAAATTTTGGTTTACATTTGGAATGACACTTGATTTTATTCTTAAAGCATAGTATAGATACAGGATTATGAATATTTGAAGGAAAAAAAACCTATTTTAATTTTTATCAGAGGACTTTGGTTTCACCATGCCTTATACTTTTCAGAATCACACTTGTGTCAGAAAACTCATTTATTCATTTAATTTTTCTGTTTTAAATATTAATGTATAACTAAAGTATTTCTTCTTGATCTTAACACATAATACATATGGTAGAGTATTTTGGTTAATTTTACTACAAAGTCGAAATTGTTAAATACATAGTTCTTTCCTTTCCATATACATGTTAACAGATGCATCTAACATGGGGTAGCACTAACAAAATAGATGCATTATTTAATTTTAAGACATTTGACTATGAGCAAGACACTGTTGTGTGAACACATTTTGTCATCATCAAGCTCTATAAAAATGCCTATAATGAGCATTAACATTTGAGTGTCCTGTGGGTGAATATACCTCCTCAAACTTCACTCTTGTACAGACCTTTTTATGTAATTCTTTCAGCTGTTATTTAATATCAAACAACTAAATGAAAATCCTAAAAACAGAATTGTAATCCGTACTTTCAAGGATTTATACAATTTTTGTAATCACATTTAAATGATGCCAAAATCAAGGATATTTCCTTCCTCTTTTTCTGATACAGGATTTCCAGCTTCTGACATAGTCTTATCCAATTATGTTTCGGAGTTCACAGAGGATCTCCCAAGAGCTACAAACTATTCTGTCACATTATGCTCTACTATCACTCTCCTATGGGTGTGATATCATTCTCCTTCATGGGTGGCACTTCCCATGAAGTCATGATAGTAGCCTCTCATTGATGCTAATTGTTTGGTGAAGAACAGTCCAGATGATTTAAAATTTATAAAGTATAAGCAGTACATAGAAATAAATAAGGACATAGACATGCATGTATGAATGTGTACAAACAACCCTTGAACAATACAGGTTTGAATTGCATGGGTCCACTTATGTGGATTTTTGTCAATAAATACAATAAATGTATTTTCCTTACACTTTCTTAATAACATTTTTCTCTAGCATTTTTATTGTAAGAATACAGTATATAATACATATACCAAACAAAATATGTGCTAACCAACTGTTTATGTTATTGCTAAGTCTTCTGGTCAACAGTAAGCTGTTATTAAAGTTTTTTGAGGAGTCAAAATTATACGTAATTTTTAACTGCATGGGGAATCAGCAGCCTTAACCCTTGTGTTGTTCAAGGGTCAATTGAATATATACATTTTTTTGCTTGTTTATTTTAAAACACATTTGTGACTTGATTATTGATACAGATTATATCATGGAATTTTTCTATGTGCTTACATATATGTTTACCGCATAGTTTTTTTGTTTTGTTTGCTAGTTTTTACAGTTGCATGGTAGTCAAGAAGTGGTTAATCATAGCTTATTTATTCAGTCTTGTCATTGATGGATATCTAGTTGTTTCTAATTTGATTTGTTCTTCTTGTTACAAATAATGCTTTAAGGAACACTCTTGTGCATATATTATTGTACATTTGAATAGGTATAAATAAAGTAAATTATTAGATGTGAGATAACTGGGGTAGTTATATATCTACATCTGTAGTTTAAATTTTGATAGGTATTGTTATATTTCATAAACATGTGAATAAGAGTTGTTTTTCTATACTCTCACCAACTAGAACTCTCTCTTCCTCTTTCTCTCTTTCCACTCGCATACACACACATCAATATATTTCACTACTATTTAAGTGATTATCTTGACTACCATTCAAAATAAACAAAGACAATAATATTTGTTGCCCCACCAAGACTTATGTTTAATTTTTCTACATATACAAATATATTAATTCACCTTTATAAACTATTACAATATTTGGCTCATCATCATATAACAGTTTAATCATATTCTGATTTACTTAAACACAAAATATTCACCTCTTTGTTTTTCCAAACTGCAGGCTGAAAGTATGTATGTGCCCTGTTTGACACTACTCCTTAGAGCAGTTAGGCCTCTGAGGCGGAGGTGAAGAAGAGGTCAGTGGAATTTTCCTTCATGTGTGTCTGTTTATCATTGACGCAAGCTGAGTTCCTGTTATGTAGAGAGATTGAATAATTCTGAATTTTGCTATGGTTCTGAACTGGGGGCTGTTATGAATTGTTCAGTCCAAAGGTTATAGTAACAACCAACTTAATGGGCTTGTGGTTCCATCATCATTCATAATGCTTTTCAAAACTTACACAAATCCTTTTCCAGTTCTAAAGATGAGTACCCTAATTACAGCATGTTTGACCTTACTCTGAGTTTCAGATTCCAAAAACATATGGACCCTTTAAATGGAACCAGCAAGCAGTGAAAGAACAAAATCTGTACCAGAGTCCTTTTCAAATAGGAAAAGAGGATTTTTACTACCATTGCAAATTTTCCTTTTACATAATTTTATACTCACTCTGACACTGCCCATTGGTTTTGCTTATGTTCTCTGAAGGTGTTTACACTCATCTTCCAAGCAAAATATATTAGCATACCTGTCAACTTCTTAGTAACTGTGAGGCAGATACTACTACAGGTCACAAGGAACCAACAGACTGAGGACCTTGCCCAGCACCAGCAGCTAACACACACACACACACACACACACACACACACACACATTCACACATGCACACACTTACACAAGATTACATAGCACATCAAGACTCATGTGTTCAGGGTATTGTTTTGATGATAATATTTAATGCTTCACTGACATTGGCTGATATATAAGGAATTTACTTTCTCAATTAATGCTTTATTACTTAACACTCACTACAATGTTGTACCAATTTTAGACATTCTTCTATCAAACTTGTGACTTCCTTAACATAAATAGAACTTGTACAATTATCCAATATTTTTCTTTAAGTTGACTTGCCTTTTTTACTTAAGTGCATTTATTTATGAGGAAATATGTGTAATTATTCTAAATGAAAAACTAGAATCACCGAAATAAATATGAAAAAAATAAACATAAATACTACCAAAACAAAATAATATTATTTAGTTCTAGCAAGGTACTATTGTCTGCCAAAGTTTCTGAGCCTAAGTCTTCTCTCTTTTTGTTCAAAAAGAAAAAAGAGATCTAAAGGTAACTTAAAAAGACTAAATTTTGAATAATGTTATTCATTTTTTTCTCATGTTCTTGTATAACTATAAATCACTCCTCAGATCACCAATAGTAAATACCCATATTTCGAGAAACACTCAAGTGTTTGTTGGCATGAAATTGCCCCATAGATTCAAATAAGTTACGTGTTGTTTCATTTACTGATATATAAAAGAATTACAATTTAGGTGTCATTCCTGTGAAACAGAATGGTACACTGATTGAACTAGACTGGCATTAAAACAAATCTTTTACTCTATTTACTAACTGGTATAATTTTTGCATATGAAACTAATGAATTTAATTATTTTTCAAATAATTACACATATATGTGATAAAATATAGACATATGCTTGTGTGTTGGCATTTGCAATTACTGTACTGACATATATTTAGACCATCTTTTCACTTTTTCAGCTCCTCCTTTCCCAAGGAAGTCCATAAATGGTACATAAATGGATCAGTGGTGTATAAATGGAAACATCTAAATCTGAGTTTTTAATCATCACTCAGAAATATCATGGCTCCCACATAGGCAATAGATATAAGAAAAGTCCCATCATTTATTATTTATAATTTCCTCCTAGAAGTTTCCCAACTTTTTCTTTTGTCCATATGTCATGCCATCCACAATTAAAATCCCAGATAAGGAAAGAGAAATCCTTGTTATGCTGAAGATTTGAAAGTGAAGAATTAGGAGAAGAGCTATTTTCCTCTTATTCCCAAGTGGTTTCACTGTTAGATTGTTCATAAACAGAGAGCCAAATATTGTTCTTTAAAAGTCAAATAGCAATGTAAAATATTCCATTGAGCAAAAAAACCACTGTGAATTTTGAGTTTGTCACTGATAACCCAATCTTAAAAATGCTTGAGTAAAAAATTTTTTCTTGCCTGACTCAGCAAATAGTCAGAACCCACATATTAGAAGAATCACATCAGTCAAATAAGTTATATATAACTTTCTAGACAAATTTATTAACTCATATTTCAGTGGAGTTATTTCCATAATGAGAAATCACTAGAAATTTATTTATATTTGGATCTTCATAACCTTACATAAGTGATCAGCCTACTCTATCCCATTCTTACTCATCCACTTTGTTCATTTTTGTAAGACTGAAATACCCTAGGGACCTCAATATTCCTGGCAGATGAAACTACAGAATATTTATCCAGATATCTTCATACCAGAATTATACAAATTACATTTATCAAATTAATTGATTAGAGATGGCAAATATTTTAGGTGGTTTTTGGTATATTCCTTCAAAGAATGCAAGGAAGATACAATCTCCAACTTTTTACATATTTATAGATTAATCTTTATCATAATTTTGCTCCATTTACTTGATAAAGGAAATGCATCTATCAAAACTTCCCAGCCTTTCATAATTACAATGGTTATAAAGATAGTTTGGTACTAGTGTCCTAAATTTGCATCATAACTCAACTTTCTTCCCTTCCCTCCCCTGCCTCCCAACATCCTTCTTTCTCTCCTTTAGCCTTTCTCTTTCTATCTCTATTCTTGTTTCCTTTTTTTTTTAAAAAAAAAAAATATGTTCATGTTCATTGTGTGCCTGCTATGTATTAATGCTATCGTATAAGGATTTGGGAACCAAGGGTTGGTTAAGAGAGGATGATTATGAATAAATGTTCTTCTTGAGTTAGAATACCTGGAGTTGAAGCCAAGCTCCATTACTCAATAACTGTGTTATTCAAAGAGAATGGAATAACATTCTTATTATATACCTAATCTCTGAGCATGTATGTACTGACAAGAAAAGTGAGGTTTTTTCTGATGGTTGTTAGGTAGATTAAATAAGGACATTCAAGGAAATCATTTAGCACAGGGCCAGAACCTAGATAATATTCAGCAATTAATAAATGGTAGCTGTTTTGCTAGTTATCATTATTATGTGGTCCCTGCCCTCAAAAAGTTTAGAGTCAGAGAAGTTAAAAAATAGTGCAATTAAATTATTACCAACTAAACTCCACAGTAGGAGCAAGTGGGGACACATAAAAAGTGCAACAAAGTAAGCTCCAAGTGAGACAACAAGAAAGAATGCTTTCCTGGGAAATGACCTCTGAGTGGAGTTCAATCGTTGAGCAGTCAAGGTGTGCTGGTCTGGAGAGCAGATGGCAAAAGGACAGGAGTAAGGCTGGACAGAGTACTCCAAGCTGATGTGAAGCAGCTGCACCTTCCTAAGAGCCACTGTCATCTAGGTTGGCTGGAGTTGGGAGTACATGAGGAGGAGACATGATCCTACATAGGTGTTCAAAGACAAATTAGGTAAGACTGTTCATGTTTTGCTAAGGAGTATGAAGAGTGTTAAAGACATTTATGTAAGGGAATTACAAGTCAGATATTCTTCTCTTTAATAAGGTCACTCCTGCTGCAATTTGGAAAATAGCTTGTGGGTGGGTAGAGGAGCAAGACTGAAGGGAGAGAAAAACCAGATAAAATCAAGAGATACTGATGGGCTAGAATGGAGGGATTGGTGATTGATTGAATGAAGAGCAGATCCATTTTTGTGACTTGGATAAACACACAGGAAGATTATCAAATTTGGGAACAAGATAATGATTCTTACAATTGTTGTACTTGTGTTTGAAAGTTCAAAATATAAAAGAATATAGAAAAATATGTAGCAAACCTCTGTGGTCTCGGCACCTAAAATTTAACATCACTGTTATATGAAGTTCTCAACAGATATTTCTAAAAGAAAAGAAAAAGAACATTAGAGATGAAGTTCAGCCCCCTTTGTTCTCATCTGTGTTTTTCCTCTCCCTCTCTTCCAGTCAACATTTTATACTTTTATCACACGCGCGCGTGCACACACACACACACACACACACACACACAGCTTATATATAATCTATAATATTACTATAATATAACTTTAAAAAAATTTAGATTTAGGCTATCAAGGTTATATAACAGTCTGCTTTTTTTCCATTCATCACTTTTTGAGATTTATATATTTCTATAAAATAGGTCTAAGTCATTCATTCTAAATGTGCTATTGTATTCTGCTATATGAATAAAGATTTCTATAATTTTACTTTACATATTTGAATATTAAACATTTGTCCTATTTTCTACAGATAACCTTTAAAATGTTTAGCGTATTTAATGATGCCCAAGAATATTGCTAACTTTTCCCCTAAATAATTCAAGGACCAAAACTATCATTAATATAATCATTAATATGATTTTTTCCCGTGTCTTTAATGCTATTGTTGATTGGCATTTTAGCTCAAACTTGTTTTCTAGTCACACAGTGATTATTATTAGCTATTGTCAGGATTTACTTGTATTTACAAGTATGTTTGCCAGTTTCTTTGCTCAATGTTGTTTCTTACATCTTACTCCTACCTTCTGGGTTCATTTCTTCTTGAAGTATTTCTGTTATTTGTTTATATTTAATTCATTCTAAGACATAGATTTTCATATTTTTAACATTTCTGTAATTAGGGTGGACTTTAAAACTGAGAGCATATCATAGCTTAATTAACAGCACTTTTATTGGTGCATCATACAATTGATGACCTCTTAAATTCAGTGATATATGGTAGTACATTTATTAAAGGTCTAGGAACAGAATAACTTTCAGACTTTGTATGTCTAAAAGTATCATTATTTCACCTTCACTCATTAATTCTGAGTATGGAAGTTTAATTTGACAATCATTTTCCCCTAGCACTTTGAAAACACTACTCCATTTGCTTCTGGTGACTATTGATGCTGTCAGTTTAATTGTCATTTCTTTCTAAGTAATTTATCTATTCTTTCTCATAGCTTTTAAGGTTGTTAAGACATATATGAATCTTATTTCTCCACAAGCCTTTTTATTTCTGAATCCTGAGACCATCCTGATAAAGTGACAGATAAAAATTGAATATTTCAATGTGCAGCACTTTTGAAAACTATTGTGTCAAAGGTGTGGCTGTGGTAATGGATGATTGAACTGCTGTGTGATGAAGAGATTTGAACTTAAAGAGGTTAACAAAAGAGAAAAACTGGTGTGTAAGCTCCCATGTCCAGTTGAAACGGATATTACCTAGGTAGCGACAGGAGTTGTGAAAAAGACAAATACAGAAACACAGAGGTTAAAATATTCAATGCATTGGAAGTTTGAGAAGTTGATAAAATCAGAGATAAGAGGTAGAGGGAGGAAAAGGTGATATAACACTTTGATATGAGCCTCTAAGTTTCAGGTTTTCTGTGAATGAAGAAGTAATGACCTCAAGTAACATGGAGAGGACTAAAACAGTTTGACCAATTCACTGATCTAGGAATTGTATGGAAAAGATTCTTTAGATGAGACACTTACATCAAGATTTTCTAATCATAAATCTAACATTTTGTGATTTTACATAATAAAAATTTCAACTGGGATCAACTGAAGCACCTAATAATTATTCTTAGTATTTTCTATGTCCTTAACTTAGCTTTAAAACTGATATAATTATAGAAGTTATTTTTAGTTAGAAAGATTGTATTGGAATAGGGAATTCAAGATATTTCACATTTCATAAATTTGCATTTTTGTATTTTTATGCAATACATGTTTTACGTTACTGTTTGTTTTAAGATAGTCCACTTTAAGGAAATATCACTTTAATGATTTACTTTGAGATAGTTATCCATGTAGAATTCTTTAATTTAATTGGTGTTTTACATATTGCTTTGGGTGCATCTATATTAAGAATGGCGATCTGTGTTACAGAAAGAGACAGAGTAAATGGATTTTATAAATGTTATTACATTACTAAACTTTCTTTTACTTTTGTCTCTAAAGGAGCTTGTTTCCACTCAGATTAAGGGGAAAATATTACCTCTTATGTAGAGAGCTTTTGCTACTAAAGAGAAGACTACCTAAGACTCCATTTGTTTCTAAGTCAGTGTTGACTGGTAGGGATACAAGCAGGTGGCCTGTAAATACATTTTTCACTAGGAATATATATATATTTTTATTATTTGTACATAAATTCTGTTGAGCATCATTTCTCAAAATGTCTTTTTCACCTACTCTGGAATTTGTTGAAACACGTACACCCACTCCTTGATGCTCAGCACGAATATCATATGGCTCCCTTACTCCACACTTGGCTACTCAATCTGATCCTGGGATTCTAAAGCACCTGCAAATTCTAGTTGCATCCAAAGTGTTATCAGCGGTACATTCATTCACCAGGCATGACCTTTATATAGTCTTAAACTAACTCCCAATAATTCCCTGAATTGATGTTAAACTGAGAGTATTTTGAACAAACTCAAATATTTTTTGTTTTTTAGAGCACTCTTCCTTCTCTGTTGAGAATTATGTTCAATCATAGAGGCACAACACTTTATTTTTTGTTCTTTATAATTATATCTTCTTTTGAACAACTTTTCTTACATGAATTTGTGATTTTCTACCTTTTAACACTTAAAAAAATTTCTGCAATTTTTCCCATTGTAATCATATATCCTAGATGTCATTTTACTGGCACTTACAATCTTATTTCTTTACATATGTAGGACATACAGGGTAAATTTTAAGTCAAAAATAAGCACAAAGTAAATGCAATGTAGATTAAGAAAAAGTGACGGAGGAGATAAAATGACTCCATATGAAAGCCAACACCATTTGCCAAAATTGGGTGGAGTTGGATACTTTTGTTCTGGATCATAGTTTAGAAACTTGAGGATCTTTACAGTTTCAGATGGAATTTTCATAAAAATAAAACCATGTATACAGACATATGTTTCTATCTGTTAGTTTTGATTATATAATATAAGAAAGGTTGTTTGTCGAATATCTTTCTCTTGTTGACTTGTGGCTGATGTCATGTTATAAGCATTAGTGATTGTGTATGTGTGTATGTGTGTGTGTATGAACTTGTCTTCTAGAAATTACTCTTAACTCTAAAGACTTATAGATATTGTTGCTAAGAATTACAAGAATTATATACTTTTATTGTAGAACATTTGCAAATATAAAATCCAAGCAAACAGAAATACAATCCTAATACTCTAGGATAAACATTGTTAAAATATTGATGTATATACTTGACAATGGGAAGGACCTTTTAAACTGTTTTTCACTATTTTATTCCTCTTAATGGTACTTTTAAATATTTTCTCCTGCCATTAAACTTTTTTCTAAACATGTTTTGTTATATACTTTGTACACTGTATTTGGTGGGTCATGTGTTTTATTTTGTTTTATTTTTCCCTCTGTCATGATGTTCTGGTACTAGTAGGTACAGTTAAAGACTCTAGGTAGAAAAGGATATACAAAACTCCATGTCTAGTTTCCCTTTATATAATTTCCATACTACCTAACAAATTATTCTCCTTTCTTTTTTATTGCGATATAATTGACATATAACATTACATCAATTTCAGGTGTACAACATAATAATTTGGTATTTGTATATATTGTGAAATGATCACCACAATAAGTCTAGTTAATATCCATCACCATACACAGTTACAAATTTTTCTTGTGATGAGAACTTTTAAGATATACTCTCCTAGCAACTCTCAAATATAGAATACAGTATTGTTAACTATAGTCACCATTCTGTACCTACCATCCTCATGCCTTATTTATTTTATAACTGGAAGTTCATACCTTTTGACCACTTTAACCCATCTCTCATCTTGCCCACCCCCAAACCCCCACCACTGGCAAGCACCAATCTGTTCTCTGTATCTTTGAATTTATTTATTTATTTATTTTAGATTCAACATATAAGTGAGATCATATGCTATCTGTCTTTCTGTCTGATTTATTTCACGTAGTACAATGCCCACACATTCTATTCATGTTGTCACAAGTGGAAAGATTATTCTGCTAATATATGATTAAAAAATACTAAATTTTGTTCAAGTAAAATGTGTCTTTAATTATCTTTGCAAACTTCATATTAGTGTTGAAAACTTAAATGACTCTAAGACATTTTAAGGTAAAAAATATCAATCTTAAATAATTTTTTGGCAAAACTTTTTTTTAGTGGGACTTTAAAATTCATTTCTTTCAATAAAATTACTAAAAATACTGTTGTGATTAATTATAGTGTAATGGTTTTTTAAATCTCTCCAATATTTTTTTCTGATGAGATTTCAGTGATAAGAAGCAAAATACTGTGAAAACTAATGTGGCAGCCATGGATGTTCACTGCTTTCAGGATCTCCCTTAACAGAATCTACTGTGAAGAGTCACCTGACAGTGTACAGCTGCCACATACTTAGGATCCACTTCAGCATTCATGCTGAGGTATGTTCTAGCTGAACTTCTATCAGTCAATGGCAGAGTGCTGTAGGGAAACTAGACTCCAAACTTGCTTGCCCAATGCTGCCCTCCACTATGGTCAGCTTTTCCTCTAGAGCTCACCATTGGCCTGGCTAAGACTTTCCAAGAGTTTCACAGTGACCTGAGGCTCTTTTTACTGAAGGCTCTTTCTTCCCCCTCTTCTTTCATAGGCATCACACTCTGAAAGCCTTCCGTGTCTTCCTATTCATTTTCCTTTTTATCTTTCACAGGCATTTCTCCTAACAAATTGCTTGCGATTCTTATTCTGTCTTCATACCTACTTCTACAGGCTCCAAACTAATACTGTTTTTACGTACCTATTTAGTTGTTCATAATTACAGTAATCTATTTGTTGAGGTGTATGGTCAATACTATTTAATACATTGCATTTATTATTTTCTTTCAATCAAAACAATTGTCACATTAAGCAAATATTAATAACAAATTAGCATGATCCAAAGAATGACAAAAATTAAAGTTATCTCATTAATAAAGTTCACCCCCAAAAGTCAGCGAGAAATTTTTTTCAATTGTTAAAAAGTTTTAAATAGATATTCCTTGTATTGGAACTCAAAAACAACAAATATCAGGCTACAGGATGATGAACGGGAAACATGATACAGACTTGAGGGTTCAACATCAAGAATTCTCTGGTCACCAGCCCAGTTACCAAACTCTAAGAAGAAACATTAGGAAATCCCATTCACTGTATTCTCAAAATAAGAACAATTCCAAAGGTTTTATGGTTAAGGAACTCCCACTTCCTGTTGACAATTTGAGGAGGCTGCAAGGGTTTGGCAGCATAAAATGAGTTCTGCATGTAGCCAAATTATAGTTCTTTGGGAATGTAAGAATATACTTCAAATGTCTCTTCTTCAGATAAATTTTAAAATATATAAAGTTCATCAAGAATAGTTTTATTTATAAATGAGAAATATATTTCATCATTACATATAAAAAGAAGGGAGTTTCTACATACAATAAACTGACACAAGGAATTAGAAGTGGCAGAAACACATGAACACTTCACAAAAACTCTTAGTTCAAAGGATAAACCAAGAGATACTGAACACATACAATGCTTCAAAAATCTGTTTTCAAGCCAGTGGTAGAGCAGCAACAAAGCACTGTCTGGAAAACTAAGGTAAGCTGGTATCCATTTGATATACTCCTTTCCATTTTATCTAAGCCCTGTCAATTACTTGCCACATGAGTATAAAAATACTCATGGTGTAATATGATTTATAATTACAATTATATTCAAGTCAATGTTGCTTAGATATTGATTCTTGTTTCTCACAGAAACTAAAGAGAAGGTCATAACTAAAGGAAACTTGATTCTTCAGTTATCAAATTCTGGTATTGCCCCTTCATTATCGATATATCTCTCTAGACTATATCACCTCTTCCAAAAATTTTCCCATAGACTAGTATCGTAGAGTCTAGGATGCATACTCTCCACTGTGTCTCCATAGACCGTGAGCATTCTCTATAGTAAAAATTAGCCTGTCCCACATATTTCTTATACATCTGATTTCAGAGGCAGTGATATCAATATGGACAGGAATCTGTCCTCTACTTATTTATGAATCCCCAGCACCTTGACTGATTCTTGGTTGGCATCTGATAAATGTTTATTGAAATTAGAGTCACCAAATACTCACTTTTGAACTAGATGGTCCAAATCATGAACTCTCTTTTCCGAAAATTTATTTATAGCAAGTAAATATATATGGTCTATTTAAATAAGTTGTACTGTAATGAGGGTTTGAGAGTCTCTCTCCAATGCTGGGTCTGCATTTTGACCTTCTGTATTAACTCTTTAATTAATTATAAGAGCGGAGGCTTTGCTGGTGCATCAGTGAGGGTGCCCTGTGAGTACCTAACTACAAGTGAAATGGCAGAGTTTTAAATATATATAAGCTCACAATCATGTGGATGGCATGTAGCTACACTGAGTAAATTCAGAATAATTTATTAAACAAGAAGCTTTGAGAGTTATTCAATATCTACTATTCACCTTTATTATAATTTCAAAGTTGACTCAATCTTTTTTTTTTCCCTTGAAGTCTCTTGAGGGAAAATGTAATTATATTTCAAACTAAAAGTTATATAACCTTCTAGAAGAAATAAGGTTTTTTTTGCATGTGGTCAATATCTATGAAGTCCCAAATGTGGACATAGGAGCCCTCAGATATCTGTAAAAGTAACTTCTTTTCAAAGCTTTGTCTTATGGGTTTTTAAATGTTTCAAGTTGAGAAAGCATGAGAAAGCTCCTTCTTTTAATGATTATATTAAAATTTTATAGCTGTCACTGTAGAACAAAAAGCCTTCCTTTAAATATAGTTTTCAAGAAGTCGGTGTCTAAGTATGATATTCACTTTCTTGGTAGAATAACACCTTTTGCTCAGTTACAAATCTGTTTCAATAAAAAAGCTGCTTTAAATATTCAAATTTATTGAATATTTTGTTTCAATTTCTGTGTCAAATTATTTCATGGAAATAATAATAACTACAATTGATATGCTTCACATGTTTTCTGAGTATATCTAATTGATAAATTACATATGTTTATAAAATTATATTTTATGATATGATAAACCTAGATGATAAATTTTATTGTTTCTGTTTTAGAGTTGGAAATGTGAGACCAAGAAATTTAAGTGACTTAAAAATTTCATAGGTAGTAAATGACTAAACTGAGATTTGAAGCAGAATTTTGTAAATCCAAATCCAGTGCCCTCAACCTCCTACATAGTAACTTATAGTTTTGTGTAAAATTTGTAGACTATGGACAGAACAGTCTGAATTTGGATCGGTAAGAATTGAACATTGATTATATATGTATTTCAAAGTACCTTTCATTGTTTGAAGATTAAAGATGAATTTTTGAAAAAGTAAGCCAATTTAGTACAATCTACATTTATATTACATGTAGAATGAAATGCAAATTATCATTGATAAACTAAAATTATGCTCATTTCTTTTTTGTTTAATAAATTTTTAACTGTGCTTGATAATTTTGTTGAAACTATGTGTCAACACTAGTTGATCTGAACTTAAATATGAAAACCTTTCATGACAAAATTAAAAATAAGGCAGATCAAAACACAGGTGCAGTGGAAATAGTCTTATAGGAGAATGGCCAAAAATCAAATAATTGACCAAAAATAGATACAGCGAGTTTCATTTAAAAAAATAACAAAAAACGAACAAAAAACCCCTGATCAATAATGCAAGTGATAGATGAAAACAATTGAAATGTATTACTCTGGCCTTTTGAGCCACACTTCTCTTGCTTAGGCCCGCTTCCACGTCTGGAAGTGTACTTTCCCTTCTAATAAAGCTTTTCTTTTCTGTTGTAAAACAAACAAACAAACAAACAAAAAACAAAACAAAAAAAGAAATGTATTACTCTTGTGTTAGTAAGAGTGAATTAGTTACAATTGAAATTATGGGTTATCTATAGTAAAGGAGTTTTCTTTTTTTAATTGTTACAAATAATAATTTATATATAAAAATGTTGATTTATTATTATTACTATTTTATTATTTTGGTTTCAACTCCAATCCAATTTGGAAATATATTTTTCTGCCAAAAAAAGAGTGGTTATCAAATACTTTACATTACTACAATGTAGGTGAACCCAAAGATAGCTAAGCAAGTTTCGGGTGGTCTGTCTACAATACATACGGGGGAAAACGTAATTTCCCACCACAGAAAGTAACAGCAAACATAGTACAGGAGGTTTTAGATAGAAGAAAAATCTCCTCAGCAATATATTTGATAAAAATTATGTGATAAAAGTAACCTTTGAGCAGTTGCAAAAAGAAGTACTAAACATGTTCTGTAAATAGAGTGTTGGTTCTGAGACAAGGCAAATTCCAGTCACTGCTGGCCTGGTACAGGAGCTGTGCAAGGTGCACAGAGAGAATGAGTATAACTCACACTCCTTCCATATCTTTACAACTTCCATTTCACGATCAAAAACAAAACACCTTGCTGGTTACTTCTGGTGAGGGGTATTTAGACTCAATGGCTGTCTTCCACTCTGAAAATTTATACTAAAAGTTGGATGCCCAGAGGGACTTGGTGGTGTCTCCTTTATAACAGAAGGAACTTATCGAATATATGTGCTAAAACCTTAAAGAAATACATTAGGCATTATTAAGTCACACATTCCTTCTATGTAAAAACTTCTGCTCTTTCTTATTGTTAGTTTGTTTTAGAGACTTCTTCTGAATGGGAAGAAATTGAGCTGGTTTACACTGCATGAGACACTATTTAAAGAGAGAGGAGAGGCAAACATGAAACTGAAATTTTCATAACAAAGAAAAAGATAAAAGAAAATAGTTACCCTTTGTTTAGTCTCTGTTAGAGAACAAATACTCATAATTAAACTGTAACTGGAATCAAAATGTAGTTTGGGATAAACAACCTAAATGGCCTCCAAGATAAATTACAGTACTCATTTCTCTATTGTTGGTTTGTTCTCTCCAGTTTCACTTGCAGGCAGGACTATGGGGACTCTGTACTCGCATGTCACCACTAAGCAGGTTCTCTTATGCCAGCAAGCTTAGCAACTGGTTTGAGTCTTGCCACTTGCTCACCATCTGGAACTATTTCATATTCCCATTACCAAGGGGGGAAAAAAAAGAGAGGGAGGGAGGAAGGAAGGAAGGAAGGAAGGAAGGAAGGAAGGAAGGAAGGAAGGCAGGCAGGCAGGAAGGAAGGGAGGGAAGGAGGGAGGGAGGGAGGGAGGGAGGGAGGGAGGGAGGAAGGAAGAGACAGTGGGTTAGCAAGGACACTAGTTTGCCTTTCCTTTTGTAGAACTTGCTAGGTGCCTCTCCAATCTGGGCATCCATTCCACCTGGAGGCACCCTACCAGCCACAATTTATCTGACATTGGGTTTGACTACAGAATTACTCTCTAGAAATATGTAAGTTCTGGATCTCATGTCATTACTCCAATTTTCCAAGAGAAAGGTATAGTTTTATTTTTAAACATTTAATTTTCAGGTTTTTTTTTTTTTTTTGCAGGTTTTAATCAATAATCCTTAATTTGCTGGGATCTTTATGAAGTTATCTTCAGTTCGTGAGAAAAGTTATCTGAGTGGATTTTTTTAAAAGATGGAATAGCTTACATGGTACGTGCTTTAGCTTACACTTTGCCATAGGTTGGGATGACGCATGAGAGTAGGGTAGAATGGGGAGAGGGTATACAGTGTGTTGGTATTTGTGTTAGAGAGAATAAGCTCCATTCTAATTAGGACACCCCTTTCACCAAAATGTCTTTCCATGCTAGTCATTTCTTAAGACAAAGTAAAATGAGGAAACTAATACAAAAGGCTCTTGGTTTAAAGCTTCATCTGTTTGAAATTCGTGGGAAAATATCTATTCATAAATGTATGAAGTTTAAAAGTCTTAGTACTTGTTCAACATTCTGATCTGTCACTAGCATTGGACAATTTAATACAGAAAAAACCTTACAGATGATATGCTTGTAGTCTAAAGAAAATTCCAGGTATTATATCTGAAAATTATTAACCTTAACTATTCCGTCAGATTTTATGACTGTTTCACTTAAAAGCGGAAAACTTCTTTTTTGTTGACATCCCTAGACTAAGGATCAGTAATTAATGCACACCTGCCAAAGAAGGCCGGAGAACTTATTTTCATTAATATGCAAGCTAGTAGCCTTCTCTTGAGAGAATACTCACCAGCTGCATTTTGCGACACGTGAGAATGTGTGGGTGGAGTAACCACTTCCCCACTTGTCTTCTGCCTAGTCTCAATATCACTCTACCCCACCTGGTTCTCCAGAAGCACAGGTGCTGCCAGCAAGGCCTACCACTTGTTTATAAAGGGTAGTCAACCCCAGCTGGGCCCACAGTCCAGTACTAGGTCCATCATCAGAAAATCGGAGGAAATTATAAAATAAGAAAAATAAAACTAGTATCTGTTGAGTACCTTATAACTGCGAGATAGTTTATAATCTTCAAAGAGGTTAACGAACTTTCCCAAA
The DNA here is from genome assembly GCA_028627145.1 of Eidolon dupreanum. Lineage (NCBI taxonomy): Eukaryota > Metazoa > Chordata > Mammalia > Chiroptera > Pteropodidae > Eidolon > Eidolon dupreanum. The sequence continues at coordinate 54,196,885 of CM053501.1, read as the reverse complement.
ATGACAGAGTCATAACTGGTTTAGGTGATGTGAATCTGACTTCTGACTTTAAAACCTATCATAATTATAATAAACTATCATAACTATAGTTTATTTCTATGTCTTCCTAAAGAAAACAATTATTATTCTTTAGAAGAAATCTCTTAAACTGTTACCTTCAAAAAGCGCAGCTCCAAAGGTTATTAATTTGTCATAAACAAAGTGTTTTGTTATAAACCATTTGGAGACTATGTGTTAAAAATCACCCTTTCTCCCTATAGGACTTCTTGGAGTCTTTAATATATTAATATGCATTGTGAATCTTCTAGAAAGAGATCAGAATGGTTGTGCTTCTAAAAATCTATATTCTCACATGATGCATCTGTTAATATTGTCTTAAATCAGTGTTCCACTGAATGGCATGGGCAAAATACTTTGATATATCTAGGAAAGTCCATTCTACTTATCAAGGGCAGAGAACAGCTTCATACACCTGGATGATATTTGTAAATGATATTAAAATAATCAGTTACGAAATAAAAATATAAAGATTATTTATCTATGCCATATAAAATATATTAATTGATTTTGAGCTGATCTATTTGTTTGCTATTTGGATGTGACATCTTTAGATTATTTTCCTCACAAAATTTTAATTAGCAAAATGTTCTCATGGCAACAAAAACTATCACAATCCCAAACAAAGAATGCATGCTTAAGGACTAAACAATGCTTTATGTGAATACAGCTCTACTCACTAAAAACTGTTAACTTTATTAAAAGAGAATTTTCAGTGCCTACAATGGACCACACATAATAATAGGTAGAGAATAACTTCGAATGTCCTACAAGGACCTCACGGCCTAAGAGAAACAGGTTTACTAACAAGTATAACAAGATCCTTTTTTGAAAAGGTATCAGACTATGCTCCTAAACTAGCCCACATTAGCTAACCACACAGTGATTACATGGTGACAGTATTATTCTAGCCTACTGAAGATTAAAGAGAATCAAATTTATCATAAGATGTTTTTGGTGTAAAAAAGGAGAGAGAGACAGAGAGACAGAGAGAGACAGAGAGAGAGAGAGAGAGAGAGAGAGAGAGAGAGAGAGAGAAACAGAGACAGAGACAGAGACAGAGACAGAGAGAGGGAGAAAATATAAAACCAGCAATTTGCCACACTGAGAGCTAAGGGTAAATAAGATTTCATGGGTGAGAACGTAATTGCCAGTATTTTGATGCTTAGATCAGATAATGATTCCAATTGGTCATTCATTGCCTTGGACATTAATCTTTTTTATTGAAGTATAATTTATAATGACGAGCACAGAATGTAAGAGTATAGTTCAATAAGATATGACAAGTACAACTGTGACTCACAAACTTTATCAAAATGTGGGACATGTCTAAGGTCCCCAAAAGTTTCTTCATGTCTTGCCCAGTCAATTTCTGACATACAAAGGTGACCACTGCTCAGTTATTTTTCCCTATAGATTTTCTTTTCCTTTTCCTGTCTCCTGTCCTATCATATACATATAAGATCTCTTGATACTGTGCCATGAGTCAGAGTTGCAGTGATTTTTCTCTCTCTGCTTCATTTAGATAGTTTTTATTAACTGATCTTACAAAGTGTCCAATCTACTTTTAAGCCTATGCATTTAGGATGTTTATTTTAATTATATTAGTTTTCAGCTTTAAAATTTTCATTTATTTTTCTTCTCATTGTTTATATTCTTCTGTTGAGATTTTTTGTCTTTTCACACATTACCTTTATCTTTAAATCCATAAATATATTTATAATAACTGTTTTAAAGTCACTGTGTGCTAATTCCAACATCTGTGTCACATCTGGGTTTGTTTCTGTTCACTCTAATTTTCCTGGTCACGAATCACATTTTAAAATTCTTCTTTTCATTTCTAATAAATTTTGATTGAATTTTGGGCATTGTGACTACTACATTATTTAAAGTATAAATTATGCTGTCTTATTTTTTAAATGTTGCAATTTATTCTAGCAGGCATTAGTTTGCTCGACCTCATTCTGTTGAGACTTAGTTTTAGGCTTTGTTAAAATGGGTCTAGGGCAGCCCTTACCTTAGGGCTAAACTTATTCTACTCTTAAGCTATGACCTTTCTGCGCTTTCACTAAATGACTGGGTTTTTCAGTGACATGTCTCCACTCTGGCTGATTGGAACTCCAAAGTCTTCCAACACTGAATATCCTCTGCAATCTCCACTCATCTTGCAGTCCCTCACGAACTATGGTTTTCCAGGCCTCATTCCACCCTGTGTATGCATAGCTTATTATCTTGTCAAAGATTGAAAGAGACCCCTGAGCAGATGTCTGGGGTTCCTTCTCTATACTGTTCCTTGCTTTCTGATACCCTACTCTCCCAACTATGGCCACCTCAGTAATCCTGAACCCCTCTCTTTTTCTTTCTGCTTGGAGAGACCAGTGGTCTCTGTTTGGACTCTAGTTCCTTGTGCTGAAATTTAAAAAATGTCCCCAGGCAGAATGCTGGGGTTAATGCAAAGCTAACATATATGTTTGAGAAAAATGTAAGCTTATGAAAACCTTTTTTTCAAAGATCAAACTCCTATACTGTCTGTTATAAAAGTCTGATTTTTGTTTTGTGCATGGGTTCACAATTGTTTATGATAGGAAAATTATTACAAATTACAATATTCAATAATCCATCATGGCCAGGACCAGCGGCCCAGTCCATTAGATTTTGTAATGAAAATGTTTTTGGAGACCAGATTAATTTCAGCATCATAGTGTCAAATCTCTGTCCTTCGTCTTATAACTAGACTATCCCTCATACTCTAAGCCTCTATAACTCTCTGAGAATCTTATGGAGATTTGTTGTACTTAAGTCTTATGAAATGTAGCACCTATTCATTAGCACCATTTTTACAAAGTTATATAGCTCTTCATAATTTCACCTGCAGTGCCATATCTTTCTTTAAGTCACACCCTTTGGTAAATCAGACAGCATTTTTGAATCACCTTGAGCAAAGTTGAAAAAGAAGCAAATAAATATGTTGATGGATGGATTCAGTCAATGCTAAAACTAAAATTTAGGCCATTTTCATGACCACCAAATCATTGATTCCACTGTTTCTCACTTGCAAATAGTTGGGGAGTTTTCATGTGGACAATCTGTATTCACCAGTTGTATTGGAGTCATACACACATAGCTTAAGTTATGCATAACAGTGCACTCTGCCAAATGACTGCACAGCTGGAGAGTTCACTGGGGGTAGCAGCTGGGTGAGGAGCCTCAAAAGATGGGTGGGTATTGAAGGAGTTCCGTCTTGCTTTTGTACCCAGAAGGCTCACTATTAGCATCCTGCAAACACAAAGAAGAGATTAGAGTTTATTGTTCAATTTCCCCTCGTGGGGAAGCCATGTATGTTTATGCCCTAAAGATTGCACATTTAAAAGAAAAAGCCACTTTCACTGTGGAATTAACCAAATTGACTATCTTCCCAGTTTGAATTCACTGGATAACTGCTAATCCCCACTTTACATTATGCTCTAAAGACTCAGCCAAAGGATTCTAAAGGCCTGCATTTCCAGGTTTTCTCATCTGTAATACAAACACCAGTTAAAGACATAATATCATTTTATGCTACTCTCAAAGGGCAGCTAGCAAAGCTGGATAGCATTACTGCAACATTTTAATTACTGGTGCTTACCACAATTTGCAATAATTACAGTTCATTTAGTGAGCTGGTTCTTAATTGCAGACATTACTAAAGTAACAATTGAATAAAAAATAAAGTGCACTTTCATATATGTATATACATATATATGATTGAGAAAGATGTAAGCTTATAAAGAAAAAGAAGAAACTAGCACATTCTACAGATCAATTTCTAAAACAGATAATAAAAGCAGTTTTCTAAACTAAAGGCCCAATATTAAATTTAATCATCAGGACAAGTTGCTCCACCATTTATTCTCTTTTCTCAGCATAAGTCTTAATTTATTCTCTTTCTTTGACATACCTCTTAATTCTATGCTTTCTTTCTTTCTTTCTTTCTTTCTTTCTTTCTTTCTTTCTTTCTTTCTTTCTTCTTTCTTTTTTTTTTTTTTTTTTGTAGTAAAGAAGGCTTGGTGAGTGAATTCTAATCCTAATATACGTAAACTCTCAACTAACTTCTATTCATTATTACGTGACAAATCTCAAAGCTATAGATAATTTCTATTTAAAATAAATTTTCATGTAAAAGAAAAAACTGTTCTGGAAAACTCAATGAAAACTCTATTTTTTAATTTTCACTGAATACCAAATAATCATGAGATTTTACCCAACATAATATATGTAGGTGGTATGGGGGATCGGGATGTTTGGTGGATAAAGAAGCAATGGAGATGCTAAGAAAAGCCAAACTGAAGTGAAAAGAATAGTTAAAAGGTTTAATTTCCTGATAAGAAAGTACATCAGGTGCTAATTTTTCTATTAGTTATATTTTTCTAGATGTCCCAGAGTTGATTCCTCTAAATTCTGTGCTTCAGTGTTCCTGAAGACAAAAGACAAAAATGGAGGAAATATCTGTACTTTGATAATATTATGGGTTAATGTTACCCGAGAGAACTTCGAAATGGGATGCAGCAGATGCCCTTCTGGTCATTTACTGCACTGTGGCTCACTCAGTGTGGCCAATCACATCGAATATCCTTGGCACTGTGGTCCCAAAGGTGAGAAGCCAAGGAAAGACTAGGCATTAGAGGTAACATGGAGGATAAGTCCATCAGGTAACGCGGTACTCATAAGGATTAGCTTCTATGTAGTTGTGGAGAATTCTGTTATAAAACCATGCAAAGTGAATTGGAGGATGGAAACAATCAAGAAACCAAAGGAATTAGGAGTCAATTTTCTCTCTGTTCTCAGGATGCTTCTTCTGAAAGTGAAAGAAAAACCTAAGCCCTGGGCTGATTTCATGAGTGTTCTCCAATGTCAAAATATTCTCAATTCATAGCTAGTTAAAATAAAAAGTCATCATAAATTGCTCCTCATGGTTTTTAAAGATTCTGAACATTAAAAGAAGAAGCTTTTTGGTTGATTTAAACAATAAGATAGAAAAGTAACATTTTTATTTACTGGACACATTTACACATTTCTTCGCTGACATGGGCTTGAAGGTGACAGCTCTCTTTCAAAATATTGGATCTCTTCCTAAACAGGTATTATAAATATATCATGGATCTCTATCAAGTTTTCAGTCTTTATAAAATTTTTAGTATTCTTTTTTGTTGGTGGTGGTGGTAAGATTTTCTGTATTTCTAAAGAGAGCTTTTTAAGCCAAAGAAACAAATCAACCAACCAAACCCCTTCCCCCAAGAGTTGTCTTCTGAGTAGGTGATTTTGATTAGAGTGTAGTAATTTGACAGTAATGCATCTCTCTCTCAAAAAAAAACCAAAGCTTTATTCATATTAAAACAACATTGTGATCGCTAGAAGTAAAAATGACATGCTAGCCCTCAGAAAGAAAAGTGTGTTGTTTAGAGTTTAAATGTCTTGGCACCTCATGGAGTAGTATGAGTGAAGCAAATTGGTTCAGTGATAAAGTGTGAGGCTTTATCACACTGAGTGATGAAGTGAAATCTTTATGATCTTTTAAAACTGTATGATCAAGGGAACCTTAATTAACTTAAAATTTCTATTTTTTAAATGAAATATTAATAATACTTGCCTCAGTTGTTTATTTTTATTGGTGAGGATTAAATTAATTTATATGTATAAAGCATTTAAAATGGTGTCCTTCATAGTAAATATGTAATAAGTGTTAGCTATTATTGCTGCTGCTGCTGTTGTTGTTATTATTATTATTATCATTGTTATTAACAAGAAGACAGAAAACTGCACTGGGAATTAGGAAACCTGAGCTATTATCCTAGTTTCTCAGCTTACTTCTTATGCAAACCATTTGACTTCCTTGAGCCTTGGATTTACCAGTTGTGAAACAAAGAGGCTGGGTGATATGATTACAAAGATTTCTTCTAGTTTTATCTCATTGATATATGGAAGCCTGAGTTTCATGCAATGTTGGCTTGCGCAAAATTTTTAATACATATACTGTGATTCTAGAATCTCCATCTTCTATTTATTTTTTTGCACTTTTCTGCCTTCAAAAGGAACTATACCAAAGTCACCCCTGGTACTTTGTGCCATTAAGAGAAGTTTTGTGAAAGTATATCTCAACATGTTTTGAAAGCATTTTGGGTGTATTGCAGATTCATTTTGCTTACAAGAACGGTTCCCCAGCAATGACAAGTAAGCAGGAAAGTGCCAATGTTAAATCAGACTCAGACTTTATATATAACAGTCAGCTTTCTATATATTATGCTGTGGTAATAAATGACTCTCTCATACAAAAGCCTACAACAATAACAATTTAGTTCTTATTCATATTAACATGCCAGATGCTGTTCTCTACGGTCAGCTGAAATTAGTGAAAATTAGCTGTGTCTCTGCTTTACATTTCTTCTCATGCTAGCACCAAGGATGCAGGAACTGCCTTTATATGAATCATTACATTCTCCAGGCAAAAGTAAGAGCAAGAGAGCTGGCAAACACATGTCAAGGTTCTTAAAGCTTTGGCTCACAGTGGCTTACCTATGTCCACTGGCATGTCATTGACCAAATCAGTTCACAAGGCCGAATCCAAAGGAATTGGGTAGTGATATAAAACAGGAATGAGGTAGAGTAGAGAACAATAATATAGTCTATCACAGCTTTCAAAGGACCCTTTTCACTCCTTGGAGTTGTTAAAGAGCCAAATTCTTCTAAAATTAATCAATTAAAATATTCCTTCTCCCCAAAGTCTTTCTTAATTTCTGGAATTAAGTGTTCATTGATCAATTCATTTGTATTCCTACAGCATCTTATACGTATCTTTTAATGATACATATCACAGTGTGTTATAATTAGATGAATTGTTATGCTGGTAACTATTTAACAAACATAGCTCTAGGGGAAAAAAAACTAATTTGCAATGTTTGCCAATTTCCATGGTGTAAATACTCTACCATGGTTGATTTCAAGTGACCAACACAGTAATTATGAAGCATGAAATTGGGAAGAGATGTGCAGTAGCATAAGATTATATAAGATTTCTAGCATATAAAAATAATAGATGTAAATAAAATCAAATGCATAGATAACAGTAAAATGAAGTAAAATAATGGTAAAGTGATGAATTTTGAGTATTTATTACCTATATTTTAATAAGATTTGTTTGATTGTTATTTTATATCATTAAAATTTTAGTAATGTCAGTGTTTAACAACCAGCTTACAAAATTCTGAGAATTTTTGCAATTGGTTTTCATGAGCCGATACAAGATGGCTCCAGCGTACCATAGAAATTTTGATGTCGATGTTTATCTTTCCTGCTAAAGATGGGATGCCATTCAAAGACAAGTGCTGTTATTTTTTTTTTTATTCATGGTGTCCACCATAGTATCTGGCATTTGGTAGGCTCAATTAATATCAATTGACTAAATGAGTGAAAAAAATTCAATAAACAAGCATTGTACAGAATAGTATGAGTGGATTAAAAAAAAAAAAAACTTCACTGGGTTGATGTCCTTTCTAACTGAGAGAATTAGGGAAATCTAGAATCTATACATACTTTACTTCATAAGTATGCAAAATATTTTTTAAAAAATAGAAAAAAGTCACTTTGCCAGATAGGTGACTCGGAGATATCCCCCAGAGATGTCTTTGCAAAATAAAGATTTATTTTCCATTTTTGATAAAATACTGATCTCCATTGGATAATTGTTAGTGACAATTATAGCAATAATTTAATGAGTACTATGTGCCACGCATTATGTCTTCTTCTTATGTTATTTTATCCTCATAGCAACTTTACGAAATAAATTGCATTATTATCCCCATTTATAGATGAATACACCAATATTTAGAGAAGCTAAGTAACTTGCCAAGATTACAAAAACAGAATGAGTATGAGCCAGAATTTTACTCTGAACCATCTGACTCTAGAGTCTTTATGCTACTGAGGGGGAGAGTTTGGGGAAAGTTTTACCTTCCTATTTTACAGTCAATGACATTTATAGCTTTAATAAACTACTTAGTTCCAGACATGTACATTTGGTTTCTAAAGCATGCTGAGATGTTTAACATACTCTGATACACTTATTCTGGGCAGAACTTCACTTGAATGCTGTCAAAATTAGCAATAACACCAAGGTACTGAATATTACTGTGGCTCTCCAATTCATCCATCGGGTGCTTTCCATTTATTGATTTCCTGATAATATAAATCTTTTTCATTCAAAAAACCAAAAAGTAATCCTAATTTTTAAACAAGTTGATAAGAATCAAAATCTTTGTTGTTTCCAATACAAAGTCTTCTTAAGGCTTTTGTTTGTCTGTGATCTGACTTTTGTAAGCTTGGTTAATAAAGCCTGCTCACACGTTGAATTTGCTAATGTTTCTCTCAAAAATAGTAAATTAACCGATTAATAATATTCACAATATTTTAGGGAAATAATTCTTTATGATATGGCAAAAGAATGACTCAGCTACCCACTTCTTGAGAAGAAAGCCGCTGAATTGTATAATTGAGTACCAAAATAGAGCCATGGATCAGAAAATTAAAATACAGATACTTTTCAACAATTTGATGAAAAAAATTGGCCTAACACAGTTTTAAAGAGTTTATCAATCTGTCAAAATAATGACTTTTCCTAAATATTATAAACATGACTGCTTGTTGAGTTAAGAATGCAAGGCTAAAATTAGATAAGATGATGAATATGGTTGGATCTTCCCAAGTAAAACAATTTTCACATTAACAATGAGAATTCTGCTGTACCTTGGCTTCTACACTGTCACACAATTGGTTTGCCTCTGACACCATGTAAAATAGTATTATACTTTGTAGTGCCTAGTAAATTGCCTTGCTTGAAGTAGTTGTTCTGTAAATACTTCTTGAATTAAATGACTGTTGGAACTGGATATAATTTATATATTTATAAATATATTTATATTAAGGGTCATGTATTAAAATAAATAGCAATTAATACAACTTAAATAAAATTCAATATGGCACACTTTATTATTATATTTATTATTTATAACACAGTTATAAAGTTTGTTTTAGATGATGGATAAGACAGTAAATATACATTACCTTTTCTCTGTCTCTGAACGTAGTTACGAATTCTGGAGAGAATGCTTTGAGCAGCTATCTGAGGACTATAAAGAGTAAATAGCAGAACAATTGGAGAAGACCAGAGTTTGAAGTACAGCCAAGCTGGGAGTAAGTCTACCTGTCTACTTTTTTTTCCTCTTAGTAGACCCAGGCCTGAATTCAACTCATCCTAAAACTTGGAAGTGGGCATCAGCATGGGTACAAAAGGATCTAAAAGAAAGTTAGTTCAGGCTTGAAGCGGGGAAAAGGTTTGTCCTATTAACAATAGTGTCATAGAGAGGGGACCACAACTCTAACAACTCTGAGGAAAGAAAAACTTCCTCTCCTGTCATAAGATCTATGGTCTCATGTGGTTTGGGCAAACTCCTGTTTCTTTTTCCCCTCTTTGCCCTGCTACTTGTCCCTGGATGAGGGCACAGTAATATAATGTGCACAAGAGAGAAGTATAACTAAATCCCCAGCTTTCTAGCTAGAAAGTACTGTGGATAGCAGTGGAAAGGGAGAGATTTGGAGAGCCCATGAAATTGTTTATAAACTCATAAACTCACTCCTATACATGACCCTAAACATCATACTAAAATCTCAGGGAACTGAAATAAGACATAGACTACCACCAATCTCAGACTGGCCACTGGGTGTAGCAAACACAGGACAGTTATAAATAGCATTTCAGAGGCTTTGAAAATGAAACTGGCAGTAAAACCACAACCTTCAAAAGGCTAGTCAGAATTTATGGCCTGAATCCAACTGAGTTGATTGCCTGCTAAACAAAATATCAACATGCTCCTAGGGATTTAACCAAGACCCAGACTATCATAACATTTTTAAAATATTCAGAACACAGTCCAAAATTTCTCAGCTTAGAAGGAACTAGGATAATCTCAAATGTCAAGGGAGAAGAAAATCAGCAGACATCATCATCCAGATACACAGAAGTCAGTATTATCTGACAATGACTTTAAAGCAGCTATTATGAAAATGATTCAAGAAGGAAGGGCAAACACTCTTGAAATAAATATAGGTAGAAATTATCAGCAAATCAATAGAAAATCAAAACAAGAACCAAATAGAAATTTTAGAATTAAAAATTAAAATATTAGGAATAACAAAATTCACTGAATCAGTTCAATAACAGAATAAGGATGATAAAGGAAAGGATCAGTAAACTTGATGATATCATTAAAAATTATCCATTTCATATATAAAGATTGAATAGATTGGGGAAAATAATAACATAACCCCAGGGACCTGTGGAACAATGCCAAAAGTTTTAATATTCATGTTATTGGATTCTCAGAAGTAGGAGAAAGAGTATGGTAAGAAAAAATATTTTTCATAAACAGAGGCAAACATCCTCAACAAATATTAGCAAACTTAATACACCATGATCAAATGGAAGTTTACTATGAGAATGCGAGGATGATCTGATACTCAAAAATCAATGTAATTCACCATTTAACAGTCTTAAGAAGAAAACCACAAGATTATATTGATAAGGAAAACACATTTGATGAAATTCTACATCTATTCATTAAAAAAAACAAAACTTTTAGTAAACTGGGAATAGAAGAAAGCCTCCCCAACCTTACAAGAGACATGAAAAAATCTTCTAGCTAACATCATACTTAACAGTAAAAAATTGAATGTTTTATCCCTATGTTTGAGCACAAGGTAAAGACATCCATGTTTACTACTCCTATTTTATATTATATTAGAAATTCTACCCAAGGCAATAAGGTCAGAATCAGAAAAAAAGGATTACAAAATGGAGAGGAAGAAATAAAACTGTACCTACATACAGAGAACATGATGGTCAATGGAAAATTCCAAGAAATCTAAAAATAATAAGTGAGTTTCAAGGTTATAGAATACAAAGTCAACACACAAAAATCAATTGTACTTCTATATAATATTAATTTGAAATCTAAATTATTTTTTTAAATTACCATTTATAATAGCTTTGTTTATAGTGTGGATAAAGGAAACTATCAGTCTGAAGACAGGACACTGAATCAAATAGTTTTAAAGATCCCTCGTATCCCTAATGTTTATGGTTCTATTTTCTCTAAGGTTCTGAATTCACTTTAATATGCTGGTAGTTTTCCTAGTCTGCTTCTGAATCTTTGTGTTATACATCATTTAACTTCCCTTCTCTTTGCTTCCTAACTGGGACCTGTTAACTTGATTCCATCCCATGGACTGCTAGTCCTATTTGGAGTTCTGGGTTCCTCACACTCTTGAAACCCATTGCCCTCTATCCTGATTAACTCTACTTCAGCTGTCTTCCTGGAATCTGCATTCAGTAGCATATATTTTAATGTATCAATCAAGCTGGGTTTTGTTTCTGGTATGAACAACAAAAAAATGGGTTTCTATGAAAAATAACCTAACGGGGTGAGCTGATGATAAATTCCTAACTGGGCAGGTCTTAGTGGGTAGTCATGTCCCAGGCATATAACTTCTTTAGTAGAAGGCTTAATTTGCCTTAAGCAAGTTTGAGCACAAATTTGATCCATTGTTTCCAGGGATCTGGGTTAACATACCTTTGAAATGTCCTCCCCCTCTCCCTCTCCCGCCTCCACCCCAAGAAGAGCATCTGTAATCTTCTAAGACCACACTCAAGAGCTTAACTACCCTGCTGACTAGGCCAAGTAAATGTCAATGTAAGAAACGTCGAAATTTATAGAGAATTTTATAAGTTTATTTGAGCCAAACTAACAACATCCCAAGGATCATTTGACATCTTGCTCGCCAGCATGTGTTGTTTCATATGCTGACAAAGGTATTCTTTCAGACCTTAGCTTGTCACCATTCAGTCAGAGACACTGATTTTTCCAAGTAATGAGTGCTACCGGAAAGAAATCATCTTTATTTGGCTTTCAGGTTTCATAAAACTTAAGTTTTAATTTGTAAGATCTTGGACTTTCAAAAGCCCAACCCTTAGAAATGCAACACAAACTTTGTGCTTTGTAAAAGCATGCAAAATAAAAGATATGCAAGTATGCAAGATATGCAAAGTAAAAGATTTAAGAGAATGAATAGGCATGTGAAAAGATATCCCTAAACAACCTCTACCTGTCACTGCCAACTTGAAGACTGTAACTTGCGGCTGGGAAGCAGAAGACAGGTTAAAGAGAAAGCTGAATAGAATTGAAAAGTGAGTAGCCAGAGACGGTCCTTAATATGGGGTTTTGCAGTGGGTCAGGAATCTTTTCAGTGTTCTAGGCATAAGGCAGGTAAAGCTACCGCTAGAGCACCTGTGTGGTAGTTACCTATTCCTAAGGGCTCACTGACTTTCAGGGCATAATAATGGAGCAGGTATAGGGAAAAAAAGAAAATAAGAGAAAAGTTATTACTGTTAAATATCACAAGATAAGTTATGCTGTCAAAATAGTACAAAACTGCTGCAGAATTTTTCAAAAATTTTCTACTAATACAAATAATAAATGTATTTGACTTTTATTTGTAACAATATATTACAGTCTATATAAAACTGTATAAAGTATATTTTATTACACAGTAGATGTAGCTTATATAGATAATGGATTCAAGATGATATATATGAAAGATAAAACTAAAATTAATAGAATTGTGGAGAAATATATTTGTAAGAATATGGAAGACTTCTTAAATAAAACTTTAAAGTCACATACTTTAAGGCAAAAATAGGTTATATTGATTGTATATATCAAAATAAAATTTTGTTCAGAAAAAAAACACCTTGAACAAAATTAACAGACACATTACAAAAAGAGCCCAAAATAATTGCACTTTTAAAAACAGTCCAGCAACTACTGCCTAGTAGATTATATGGGAACTCTAAAACTCACCAAGAGAAAGACAGAGACCGCAATGGAAAAATGGGTGCAGGATAATAAAGAAAATTTACAAAAGAAGAAATATAAATGTAATCAGAAAAATGGAAATTAAATATGGATCTTTGGCTGGCAGAATTAGAAAGCTGGATAATGCCAATACTGATAGGGATATAGGAATCCAGGACCTTCAGTTTATAGGCTGGCACAGCCATTCTGGAGTATAATCTGGTAGTTCTTAGGTTTATACTCCAAGCAAATACCCACATGGGCATTTATGAAGATGTTTATTACAGCATCTGTTTTTATTGCAGAGTTGGTGACATCAGTGTGTCTATCACAGGAGAGTGGATATAAACAAAATTTGATGGATATTCACTTTGGAGTACTATGTAGCTATTATAAATAGCTGACAAAATGAACAGTTAGCAGAGTAGATGGATTTTATAAACAGTGCTGAATAAAAGACCATATAAACAGCAAAAGGTGAAATATAAAAATTCCATTTATGTAAATTAAAAATACAGTCATATAAACAACAACTGGCATTTCAAAAGACTGATAACATGTAAACAAATCTATAGAAGGTAATAGGAACAAAAAGAAAAAATGCAGTAATTAACTAAATGAATGAATGACATAAGAGGTGTGGAAATACAATTATACTACTAAGGTACGACCAACATGGCTTTTTTAGTTCATTTGAGTAGCTATGCTACATCGTCAGGTATTTTCTAAAGATAAAAGGTCAAACTTATTAAAAGTGAAGATGCCTTAACGATAAGCCAAAATACTAGCATAATTTCAATATAAAGTAATTGAAAGGAAATTATTAAAGATCACTCACCTAAGGCTAAGGAGTGAGTGTAAATGGCCAGGCAGATCTAAATCACACTATTGACTCCTGGTCAGACATCATTCCATTAAATTACATTCATTGTCAGGTGTGTTCATTAAAACCAAATTGCGAACTTCAAACTCTCAGAGTTTTCTTTACCTAGGGATGATTAGTGTCCAAATGATGACATAGTACAGAAACTGTGACTCTTATAATGATAAATGCTTGGAAGATTTAGCTAGAAGTTATTTGACACCATTTAGTAATTAACATACTATAGTTCTGGTAATTTTGTTATGATTTACTTTTTTGATTTCCAAAAAAAGGCTTTCCTTTTTATCGCTTTTTTGGCAGACCCAAGTGTTTTGCCGGCAAGCCTGGTATCAAAAACTGATAAATGATGAACTCTAGAGTGGCACGTTTCAGGACCTCCCCAAGGCTTCTAGAAAATGAAATGATGCCCATACTCTCATATCCTCTCTGCTCCCACAAAGGAGAGAGTCCCATAGGGTCTGCCATTGTAACCTGGCAGTGAACTCTACCTGGGACATTAATAAAATGACACTAGAGCATGGTATTTTTTAGATATTTACTAGAGTTAATTTTTCTTTTTGCCTATCTTTTGTGTTTAGCTTCCCTCAGCACACTTCAGGGGGTAGAGTTTTGGAAAAAAATTTTTGGAAACATGGTTGAATATATAGTTTATTCATTCATTTATTTAGCAAATAGAAAATGATAACCTACTTTGAGCAAGACGATGATTCATTGGGTAAAATATTACTCCTCAGGTAATAAACTCATTCTGTGGAACTGAGCTGGTCACAAAGAATGGCCTTAGAAGATTTAGACCAGCTCCTTGTGCTCAAGAATTGCACATGATGGTGGGTTCCAGCCAAAAAGGCTCTAGATATTTGGAACTTTTTAAAAGGGATCAATGATTAGATAAGTTCTACTAGGGTAATCTCCCTAATTTAAGGCCAACCGATTAGTAGCCTTAATTACATCCGCAGAACCTCTTTTGCCATGTAAAAGCTTTCTCTTTGCTTTTGTTTTTAATTTGAGACATTAGGGTACCATAGTGGCAATTTCGGAACCCTCACCAAATACAGCTGGTGAGTCCTGTCCCATCCCGGGTTCTCTGTAGTTTCTAGTGAGCAACCCTAGAGCACAATTTTCCATATCCTGCTCTTTTCTTTTATTCTAGCTCTCATCTTGAATCCAGATTCTGCCTGTAGCATCATTCATGTGCACCTGAATGTGCAGTTAAGAGTACTCAGTGGATCCATCTGTGGATCATCATTTTGTATTCTGTACTCACATTCACGAATCAACTGCAGATTTGAAATAACTAGGATAATGTTTAAAAGACTCTTTGCGAACTCATTCAGCCTTGAATTTATGTACTGTTCATTGTAGTTTCCACGGGCATTTAGAATTAATCATTGACTACATGTATACACACTGGGAAATAGCAAGTCTGAGCCAGAAGAAAGCTATATGCAATTTTAAGCAATGAGTTTCAAGAAGTTGCCAATCAAGGACAAAGGTTTTTTTTTTTTGTTTTTGTTTGTTTGTTTGTTTGTTTTTTCCCAAAGGGGCTGGGAAAATCTTTGAGTTCTACTATTCAAGTGCTATTCAATAGCATTTGCTAAGCAAGGCCAAATAGCCTGTATGTTAAGTACAAATGCTCACTCTCAGAAGAGGCATCTGGTTGACAACAGAGAATCTGGCTGCCAGGTAATGACCAGACTGTATTCACTACCTGCACAAAACAGCCTGGACAATTTCCATTTCTTCCAGGTAGAGATTTTTAGAGTGGCCAGCCCATAATGCTCTGACTCCAGAAAAGTGCCCAAAATGTATTCCATGTCTTAGGTCAGGTCATCCCAGAAGGAAAACCTGAGCTAAAGATTTGAGTACAAATGATTTACTATTAAAGCGCTCCCTGGAGAAACCGTTAATGGAGTTCAGATTGAAGAAGGAGAGGAACTAAGAAAAGAAGAACTATCAGGTGAAATTCCAGGCTCAGCCAGATTCCAGAAAAAGTTGTACAGCATAAATTGATAGTTGGTAATGTTTCAAGGCAGCTGCCCTTTGTATCTCTTTACCAGGCAGTCTATGCGTCACTCTAATGAGACATAAACTCCTAGGCATTTCTAGCCAGCTCCCCACAAGAGCAAAAGGGCTCCAGTAATCCCCAGGGCACTCCTCTAAGAGATGTTAGAAGCAAAATGTACAGGAGGTAGAGCACACATCATGGGTAAAGAAGATCTAGGAATGTGAACAGGTTATCAAATGGGGGTCAATATTTTCCTACTTATTAGGTCTCTGGGCAAATGCTCTGCTATCTCCTGCAATCCTATCTCCCACCCCTACGACTCTCCTTCTGGCAATTACTCTGGGAGTCACCCTATTGCTTGTGTGGACTTTTAGTCAGGGGAGTGGGAAAATTTTTGTGGATTAAGACATAAATTAGTGCTGAAAGTTACCAGGACTAGTGTACACAGAAACAGGTGCAAATAAATTTTGGCTCCACGGACAAGCTCCTCACACAAACAAGTTTATCAATGAGCTTTTGTGGGTATTTTCCCAAGACACCTTGGAGATAAAGTGCTTTGAAAAGCATTGTGTTATAGCAGATAAAAGAGCATGGGCTTCAGAGTCGTGAGACCTGATAGGGTAGGCATCCATGACCCCAATCCCTATATTACATGGCAAATGAGATTTTGCAGATGTAAGTAAGATTGCTAATTAGGTGACCTTAAAATGGGGAGATTATCCAGGTGGGCCAAACCTCTCTAAGTGATTCTTCCCAGAGCCTCTAGATAAGATTCCAGTATGGCTAACATGTTATTCAGCCTGGCGAGATCCTAAACAAAATATCCTAGTTGAACCCACCTAAACATCTGAACTTTGGAACTATGAGATAATAAATGGGTATTGTTTTAAGCTGCTAAATTTGTGGTAATTTGTAAACAAGTAGTAGAATACTATATGTTCAAATTCTAATATTGTTACTGCAAAAGTGCTGTAACTGTGTATTACATTCCCAAAGCTGCTGTAACGAATTACCGCATACCTGGTAACTTAAAGCCACAGAAATTTAATTTCTCACAGGTTTGGAGGCCTGATGTCTGAAATCAGTATCACTGGGCCAAACTCAGCATGCCAGTAAAATGGTTCTCCCTCCAGAGGCTCCAGGGAAATCTGTTCTTTCCCTCTTACACCTTTTGGCAGCAGTTGTAGTTCCTTGGTTTGTGGCTGCATCATTCCAATACCTACCTCTCTGTTCACATTGCCCATTGCCTCCTCTTCTTTCTTCTCCTTCCCTGTGTGTAAAATCTCCTCTGCCTCCCTTTTATAAGGATATATGTCACTGTATTTAGGTCCCATCTAGATGATCTGGAATAATTTCCCCATCTCAAGATCCTTAACTTAAACACATCATATCTTCAAAGATCCCTTCCTGTTCTTTTCTTTTGCCATATAAGATAACATTCACAGATGTCAGAGCTTAGTTCATGGCCTCTTTTTTGGGGGGATGGGGTGAGGGGTGGGCACTTTTACCCTACCACACACTGTGAGCAGTCAGTTGATGTGTCTCTGGATTTAGTCTCCTTGTTAAAAATATGGGACCAAACATAATTATTTCAAGGGGTTAGCGTAGCAAGAAGTAAAATAATGTGTATAAAACCATAGAGCTTAAACAGGGTTGACATCCAATGAATGATAATTAATACTGTTACCAAAACAGCTATGATCAGTGGGGTCAATGATATTGAAACTACACATCTATTGGAAAATGCAAAGTGGAAAAAAAATTAGGGTCTCCTAACATAAAGGTATGAACTCAACTTCCTTTAATCCATTTGATGCTAGAGATTGTCCATTTATCATGTGCCTATTTTAGAAAATTGTTAAATAACTGTAATCTTATTACTGTTATAATATAAATTCCACTTTAACTCTGCAAATGTTCACTCATTCTGCTATGTGCAAGAACTCTGCTGTTCACTAGGATATGTGTATCTAAGCAAGACACAATCTGTGATTTAGTGAGTCTCACAACCCAGAAGAGGAACAAGAGTTTCCCATAAATATTTGCTTCATAAAGCACATATTTTATCCCAAGTAAATTATTAATTCAGTTATCTTCATTATAAGATTTGCATCCAAATTTGAAAACAAGCACCATCAACAACAAAAAACAAGTACAAGTATTGGATAGAATTGTTAGATTCATGGTCAATGAAATGACACCATCATATAGTACTCGTAATTATTTTGCATGTGAATTTTCTATAACTTTACAAATACACATTATTCTCAGGAAAACCCACATAAGAAAGATTTGAAAATAATCACAATCACTGGTTTCATTTATCAGCTGTCTAAGCCAAGCCTGCATATGCCCCTACATCTTAAGGTAAGGCTGACTAGGACTCATGCCAAAACAATGGACTCCTGGAGCCTCACGAGTCCTTGGAAATGTTTTGTGAAAATTCAGACACTTTCAATAACATGTACGACTCTGAAATATTTTTTTCTTTCAATATTTTTGTCATAAAACTAGACTTGTGGTATTGCTGTCTATGTTGGCGGTAGTGTTTTTAAGTCAACAGAATTTCTTATAAAACAAAATGAAAAGACAATGACTCACTAATCTGTTTAAAGCAGACAAAACATCAGATAATGTAACAGAAATTATTTCATTGTTTCGAGGGTTTATGATTCTCTCTCTCTCTTCCCCCCCTTTCTCTTTCTCCTTGTTTATTTCTTTTCTTTCTTCTTCTACCTTTTTTTGTTCATTTAGATTTACTTCTACAATTAAATGTGCCCTGATGGTTTTGTGATACATTAAGGTTCACTGTTTCTGTTAACCCTCAAATATTCAAAAATATTCCAATGTGGTCTTCCCTCTCCCCTCATCATCTGGTATTCCATAGACATATATAATAGAATATAGCTATAGGGACTGGAAATAAAATGCAATAAAATTAAAATCTATGTAGAAATTTCGTTGTTGTAGAAATCTCCATCTTTTACAAGGGAGGCCAACTGCCAACAAAAGCAACTGGCAAAATAGCATACAAGCTGGTAAAGTGTTGGATATTAATATCTGAACTAAGATTCTTTGAATCTGGTTGGATGGAAATACTATAACTTAGCTTCCTCATGCTAGGTTAACACCTCATGAAACAGACCTGAATAGCAGTATATTCAATGTTCAAACAGATTCTTTATATATTTGTGGGATGATACAACTTCCAAGTACAAAAATTTTGAAACCATATTGTTAAGAAAATTATTAGATTGATATAATAGGCTTTCAATGCCACATATATTTTTCTGCTTGATTTGTGACTTTTATAGCACAAGCAATCCAGAGGATACAGATAGAGAGATTTTAGAAAGAACAGCTTCTTTCTAACTTCAACATAGACAGTAAATTATGCTTTTCTTTTAAAAATGATAGATAAAGCCAGAAACACTTTTTATTGTTTGTTTTTTTGTTACTATTTTCTGTCTAGACACAAATTCAGGATACCAAATGAGCATCTAAGATCTGACAAAGAAGTAGCAATTTGATGGCTTTAAAGCATGTCTGTAAGTACTGTTATTTTAAAAGTGCCCCACACATTTTGCTCACTACTACAACGAGTTTATGGTTTAATGATGATAAAAGAAGGGCTTGTTCTGGGCTATGAACAAACAGAACGATAAAAGAACTGATTCTCATTAAAGAGCCACCTCAGAGTTTTGGAGCTCCCCTCCTTTGCACTACCCTTTGTACCTAGCCCCACGTGTAAGGATGCCAGTTAAGGGCAGAACTGAAAAAATGTAATTAGAGATATCAAAATTCATTTTGCAAAACCTTTTTCTTCCATTATCAGGTGTTTTTATTTTCCCAGAGGGGTACGACATCTTGCAATTTATTCACTTTCTTTTTCATTTATTTGAATAAAGACAGTTGCTTGATATAATAGTTAAACAGTACATTTTTGCTAGTTGATACCATAATAAAATATGATTCTATTTTAAATAAGCCACAATTTTTCTCTCAGAAATGAGCAACAACAAAAGTATACATATTACACATCTGAAAAATGCGAATGATCAGCTCTCATTGACTCCAACCAGAAATTAAAATGTGCTTCTATATCCTCAAGCCTATGAGCCTCACAGGCCTGCATCTACCAAAGACAAACTTCTAAAACTTTCAGGATGTGAGGAAATTACCCAATACATTTCAGAAAATGTTATTACTTTAATTCTAACCTAAGGAGTAAACAGACCTCTGGGTTTTGACAAATTCATCACTACAGTGTATTATAAAGTAAGAAGAATAAAAAGGCACGAGACTGATCCCCATCTCACTGTGCAGTTCTTCCAAACAGAAAACCGATTTGTTGCCACAGGTTCATGACACGTTACTTCTCTTTGTCCTCTCTGAAACAGTGTTATCTAAAAGCATTCTCAGCAGTCATAAAATTTCCCAGGTCAGTTTACAAAGAAAAAGGGAAAATATTACAACTATAGAATTGAATGTGGATATTTGTTAGCAATGAATTTTAGAAGGGGACAGGTTACATAATGCATTGGCAGTTATGATTGCACCTGGCCTTGGAAGGTTGCCATGCTGTGGAAAGAGAATATCAGCTCACGTGCACTGGTGAACAGGCTAGTGCCGCCTTTGCACACTTGATAAGCTGTTCTTGTTATTAGGAACACTGATTCAGCTCTTCCAGCTGTATATGCTATTGTTTATTCTCTCGTATTGGCTCACCATATATAATGATTTTCTCAGATATGCAAGAATACTTGGGTTTTGCTTTCATTTAGAAACTTCTCTTTTGTACATGAGTGATCGTTGTGTATTCAATTACAGCAAAATTTGAAATGGTTGGGATCCAATTCTAATTGATTTCAGTGTAAATCAATAGATTTCCTAATCGAGCAAAGAGAACTGTCTGAGTTCAATACTAAATGACTAGTTAAGCCTCTACCACTTTTACTCATACCAAAATCAATAAGTAGTATTTTATTTCATTTTTGACTGGATCTTTTTGTGTCTGGGATTGAGGAATTTATAGCAATTTGTTGACATTAGAATGATGTGTGTTATTTTGCAAACCTGTACATTCCAGTCCAGATAGAAGTGCTTAAAATTGAAAAATGATCTACAGAAATGCTCAAGAATATTTTTAAATCTATGGAACATTTTTTTAGGGGAGGTGAACAAAACCAGGAGCTATCTGATATTAGGTGTTCAAACTGCAGAGGGAGTTCAGTGTTGTTGTTTTTTTAAATACATAATATCATGATTACAGAGCATCACTGCAGAGAGGGTTAGGCTTCAGAAGATAACCAGACAAACCAGTTCTTAAGAGGGTGGCTGATTGGCTGCTTTGCTAAAGATAAATCTTTCCTTTTCCAAATATTCTGAAAAAAAAAAAAAAGTAGACTAATAGCGAGAAGTGTAGTGATTTGCACATTATCCAAGCCATTGAGTTATTCCTGCCTGTCCTCATTCTGGTTCTTGATTTGCAGGCCAGCTATGCTCTGCAGCTGGAGCAAATTATATCAGCAGAAGTGCTGATGTGACCACAAGTTGACAAAAGGACATGATTTCTAGTAGCAAAAAAGCAACTAGATTTTATGAAATTGTATCTAATAATGTTGTTTAACTCATGGATCCTGCATCTGACGCCTGCTTTTTATCCAGTCCTTTCAGCGGCCCTTTGTTAACAGTCACTCAGAAGAGGAAATAAAATGTAGCCATTGAAATAAAAATTGCTCTACTCTTTTTAATAGCTCAGCTGCAGGCTCTATTGTTTTATTTAATGGATTGTATAACTGAAGTCTCTCCTTCTGATGATTCCCATTTGGCTTCTGAGTCCCCAAACTCTGTCAGAATCTTGGGGGTTCCATAAAGGAGGGGAGACTGATGCTTTGCTTGTTCAGAATACAAGTACATAGGAAAAGTGATAACATTCTTTAAAATGTAATTCCTGCAATGACCTTTACAGTACAATGTGCAAGAAGAGAGCTTTCTCCTCTAAAGAAAGCAAGATTGGTCTATCCCTAAATTCAACAATTCTAGTTCAGGACACAGCAGAAGTTTGCTTGGCTTAAACAAGTAGGACTAGAGGCAGTAGCAAGGGGATTAAAAGGAATTAGAAGGACTAGAATAGATAATTGTTTTCTTGTCAAAATCACTGTGTTGTCCTCTGGTAGATGTGTTGTTTGCCCTGGAATCCCTGCAGTGGGTCTCTCTATTCTCCTGCTTGACTATTCTGGTCAATATGGGAAGTGTATCTGTGAATTATTTGACTTATCACCATCCTAAAGAATGTCATATGAATCTTATATTTTGAATTATTTAATATTTTTCATGGCTTCTGTTGGAAAGATTACAGGTGATTTAAAAATATGTATTTTACTTATACTTTTCTAAGATAAACTGCATTATGTGTATATTCAAAAGATCAAAGTTAAAAAAAAGTGCCTCCTACATAAGGAAGGTGGTATAAAATACCAAGAGAAAGGATCAACCCCCTGCTCCATCCTTATAAATATTTTAAACATGAATGAATTGCAAACTATTTACCCGACTAAAATAAACTCTGGTGCTATGGTTCTCGGAGAATTCTGCAAAAAGCTTTTTAAATTCATTTTTGTCCTGCCTTGATATGTTCTGTCAAAGCAGCTTCATTGTTTTAAGAAGAAGAGAATTTGTTAAATCGTGAAGTGCTAAGAAGCCTTTCAGCTGAGGAAGATACACAATGTACAAAGCAGTTAAAACAAATCATACAGTATAACCTGTTAAGGATGTAATTGAGATACATGTAATCATTAACCTTGGAACAGACTGGGAATCTGTTAATGAATCAAATCAATACCCTCTCCACTGATCCATAATAATTTGAAAGAAATGAAAAATTTAACAGTTACTGTATGTGAGGTTATTGTGGGCTGCAATTAGCTAGCCTCCAGGAGATTATGTTACCTAGTTACCAGAAGGTAAGTATAATTTCTGTAGATCTTGAGAGATTGTCATAAAGATAAGTGCCAGACATGAAAATGGGTCAGGAAAAGATATTTGGGTGGCCAGAACCTGGGTCACCTCTCTGTCATTTCATTTCATACAGCCTTCTCAGGACATCTCAAACTCCCAGTTAATATGTATGTACTGCTCTGAAAAGACATTACAATTGAATTTTATCAGTTAGAAAAGATTATCCCTTTTTATATCTTACTCCAGGTCTATATCTCACATGAGATGGCAAAGAGGTCAAGGCAAAACTTCTGCATTTGGGAACAGAATAACACATGAACTTTCTGCTGCCAGCAAGATACTGGGTATGAAAATACTTCATGTTTGTGCAACGCCCTCATCTTAACATTCCCAGCACGGTCATTATTGCCAGTGGAATTTTATAGAAGGATAGTGAAAGGGAATGAATGTCTTGCTCTATTGAACTCTACATTTTTTTTACATCTCAAAATAATATGTACCACCCTACAAAGTAGTGCAGAGAGAACAAAATGATCCCAGGGACCATGGCTTTTATATACATTGCCTTCATGTAAAAATTTTAGTTAGAAGAAACAGTTTCAGTATATCAAGTTTCATAGGCAAATCTCAATTTGGGGGAGATATAAAAAGAGATATTGCCATTCTCTAGGGAATCAGTAAATAAAACGCAGAACAGAATTTTTTTAAAATGCATGTAAAATATATGCGTATGGAAATGTTAAGAGCCTTATTTTATAATGCCAAGGAGGGCACAAGATAAAAACTGTTGTCATTTGTTTCCAGGGAAAGCAGTCGGTGAGACCCAGGCACAGTAGGATAGTTAGTTAGCTACCACATGTAAAGCTGAGAGCAGATGGCGCAGTTGATATAGAGCGCAGGAATGTGCGTGTTTATGCGGGTGCGTTTCTGTGCGTGTGCGTGTGGAAACCAGCAAGGAGTTTGACACTGATGTACTCCATCAAGTCCAGTTATAAAGAACAAGTAGATAGAACAACATTCTGTGCATCTGGCAGCCTAACTAGCTCTGTCAATCTGTGGATACTGCTGACATTGTACTATAAGCTTCGATTCCATCTGTGTTGTTTATTTTGAGCTGGATTTACTGCACACTATGTGAATTGATGATGGCTAGAAGGTCCAAAAGATTCTGAGTCTGTTTAAAGTTCCAAGGTGTCAAATTACACAGGATTGTGTCACGAACGTTATGAAAGGGTAAGTGGGGAGGCAAACCGTTTTCAGTATTTGTTAGACGTCCAAGAAAAATTGCCGAAAATATAGATGAAGAAGGTTTATGAAAACATCTAAAGAGTACATATGAACTTCTGCAATCAAATGTTTCTTTTTCAAGTTGTATTGTGTCATTTAAAAAAATTCAAAATATGTACAAACAAATAGACAAGTCAAATCAGCTCTCCACTCTGAGGTTGTGACATGCATCTTATTCAAAACTTACTGATCAGTACCATATTAAATTGCCAGAATAAGGGGATGGACTTGATGGGTGAGGGTTGTGCCTGCCTTCTTTCTGAAAGGCTAGACTTGAGGGATAAGCATGTTTCTATACATCCACTATTAAGTTATTCCGTGACTTTCTTTTCTTGCTTCAGTTTCCTTCTGTATAATAAGATATTTGTACATCTTTCTACTGCACTGTTATGAAATAGGCTTTGCTGTCTTCACTAAGAAATCACTAAATAGTTGAGAAAGAAATTTTTAATGAAAATTATATACATTTATATGAGAAAAACAACACTTTGATGTAGGTCATCTATATCAAGGCTTTTGTCTATTTTAATTTTCAACATTATGTGCAGCTGAATGCTATGTCTGCATAATGCCGGAACATTCCTATGAACACAGAGAAAGGGGATTTAATGATTCAGGTGTTTTATAAGCATCTGCATATCTGATGTTATTCAATTCATGTGGTTGTTCTTGTCTGCTTGTGTGGTGAGTAGCCCAGATTAGAATTTTCTTGTACCACAAATGATACAAACTAGACTATATGCAGTTTGGCTTGAAGTCTTAGAGTGGAAAAAAACAAAAAACAAAAAACAACATTCTGCTTATGGTATACAAATTTTAATTCATGCTTTCAACCCCCATTTGGTTAGTGGTTGATTATGGTTGACTTGTGTCATTAAATACAGACATATTTATATACAACTTTGTCCTTTTTTAAAGAAGAAAATTTTTAATCATCCTGACTCATTTGTCTCACAGCTAGGACATCAGACAGAATCTATGATAGCTGTTAATACACTTGGTAATGTTTAATGTTCATTGTTCTTTAGTATTTATTCATATTCAAAATATATGCTAGGTAATGTGAAATACACAGCCAATATATTATATGATCTCTTGAAAAGAAACTTGAGGATAGAGATCATATAGTAAAGACATTTTTTTTTGGCATTTTCATTTTATGATGGGCAAATGTATTTTGAGAACATTTAGCGTGCGTTCATGATTCCCATAGTCATACCTGGAAGAAATCTGTAAATAACAGGACACTGAACTCTGTCTTTTAAGGGTCTTCATACAAGCTCACAAGGCAGTGACTTCCTCCCAGGGTAGGATCTGTGGAATTATAGGCTCAAATGAGATTCCTAGGAGTGCCTTGTTTCCAGGATGACAAAACAGGGCCCCAGTGCTGGTTAGTGGCTCCCACAGAGTCACCCAGCCAGGTAAGACCACGCTGGGGTTGAAAGCCAGGTGCCTTGTCTCTAAGTATCCCTGGGGTCATGCTCTGCTGAGCTGAGCGTTATTTCTATGGGTCATATCATTTTTACCCAACTGTTTCCAAGGCTTAGCAGAAAGTGGAGGAATGTTCTTTCAAACTGGCCACTCTCGTTGCTTTATCAAAAGTGTCTCTGTTGTCCTTTTCCATGTTCCACCATTTTTGGAGTCACTCTCTGGATATTCTTTGTAAAATGTGTGTCTCACGAATTGCCCATTTGCCTGCCGGTGCTGCTTGACACACTGCCCACTGTTGGGGATGCTCTCAGCCCTGTCACCCAGGCTCAGGATGCGGTACTTGTAGCCTGAGGGACAGAGAAGTGGTTCTGCCCCCATCCTCTTTGGTATTGCAGGTCTCTGCTTGTACTGCCTTCTCAGGGCCACCCAGAGGCCAGCCATTGCCATCAGGCCATTGAGGTTTCTGCTATACCAGCCAATCTAAAACTGGTGGGGGTGGTACGGCCTCCAGGCAGGTGTAGGCGCAGCCATCGTTAACAGCAGCGCGGGTACCCCAGGCACTCGGAGTATCCCTGACAGCGCGCTGCCTGGCAGGCGCTGGGGTGCAGCGAGCACGGGAGTGGCCTAAAGACATTCTTATAAAATGTCAAATAGCAATACATATATTAAATATCAATTACAAAATACAAAGTGGATTAAAATTAAGTTGAAAACATTCACTACAGCTTTCTATCTGCTAGATACTAGACTGGAGGCTTATTGGCCACTCACTAGGCAGCTCCCCTAACTTCTCAACAGAGGACATCTCTGAGATGTCCTCTCCCTTTCCAGAGAAGACAGAGGCTGAGAAAGCAGGTGTACCTTGTCCAAGTCACAGAGCCAATAAGTGACTGAACAAGGCTTTATTTTAATTCACTTCCATAAACATATATTGAACATCTGTACCAAGCATAGTGCCTGGCACTGGAATAAATAACATTAAAAATCTGTTCAAAGAAGTGTACAGGCTTGTAAAAAAATATAAAATAAAATAAAATGTAACATGAACATAATTCAGTAAGTGCTGAAATAGATGTATGCACAGAGATTGATGAAAACATAGGGGAGAGCACCTAGCTTAGGAAGCTGACAGAGCTAGACAGAGAAGGAAAAGGTGACAGCCTTCCCAGACAGGCACAGGCATGAGCAAAGGGATGCTGTTCTGAACAACAGGAGTAGTGGGAAATGAAGCTTTTATAGTACACTCTAGTAATTCATGTGGGCCCGTGACAGTTATTATTACTCTGTCATTTTCTTTGTAGATACTGCATTTCCCCAAACATTAGTGTCCCTAGGCTATCTCTTAAGCTCTTATCATTCTATACATTATACCTAATGAATATCATTTATAGGTTTAGTTATCATCTATATGTTTGTAGCCTCATTTACCAACTCCATGTGGAAAAATCCAATATAAATCATCTTTTTGATGAACTTTGGTCAGTCCTACGTATTTAACTGGAGACTCGACATCTCTGCTTGGATGTCCCACAGCTATCCAAAAGGTTGCATGTCCAAAACTAAATGCATCATCTGCTTTCCTCCTTCTTCCAGCCAAACTTCCTGAATATTTCTTAAATCCATTAACTTTTGTTTTTTCTTATCTACAAACATTTTTCTCATTCATATGAAGGTAAACTAAGGACCCAATCATTTAAGAATCTATTGTTGAATAAGAAAGTCATAATTCAAATGGATGTAGAAAACAGTTAAAATTAAATGGAGCCAACAATGTATTTCTTTTAATTAAATTAAAACAGTTGAATGAGACACAGCTAAAGTACTAAATTTCAAAAGCCTAAGTGATAAGAAACTAATATTGTAAGCAAGTTAAAGAGAGAAAGCATATCATCTTTATGTTTTTTATTCCTAGCTCTAAGTACTGTGAACTACAACAGAGTTGCTGGTCAATTAATACTTATTTAATGAATTAATAGGTTTGTTCTTTAATCCTACAGAAAAACAAGAAGCACTACAAGGTTCTTCCCCAAGTCATTCACACATGGTTATGACTCCCCTTTAACTTACTCTATATACAAGATGGCTGATGGCTGATTTAAAAAGGATGTCAAAACTGTTTTTACTCATATCTGATGGAATTACAGATTTTCTTAAAATGTGATAATAATAAAAGGAATATCAGGCATTAAAATGACTAGTCACATTAGCTTTGTATAAAAACAAAGCTCTATTCTATAGCCTTAGTTTGCAAAACTGACCACTATTTACAGAAAAAAAAATTTTTGACTGGTTCAACCCAGTCTATTGCCATAAATGGAAAACTACTATTTTATACATCCTAATGATGAATAAAGTTGACTCTTGTTTAGCCAAAACAAACTTTATCTTTTTTTCCCCAGTCATTTCCTTCCTGGCAGTGAGTACAGGCTAACCTGCTAACAGAAATTGGTAAGTCTAGTTCATCTTTAAGCAATGCTCTGGACTTAAGCACAGGTAAATGAAGTTTTACTGTGGTCCATCCTCCTTTAATTGTAAAATATGCAAGTATAAGTAAAAGAATAGAACACAAAAGTGCACAGTTTAACGAATTATATAATAAGGCAAACACCTATGCAACCACCACCAGGTTACAAAATAGAACTTTGCCAACAGCTACCCAATTATAACACACCTTCCCTCCCACTCTGTCCAGATGTTTACGGTAATAGTTTCCTGGCTTTTCTTTATAGTTATACCATCTGAAAATGTATCAATAAATGATATAATGCAGTTTTGCCTGTTGTAAATTTTATATAAATGGGATAACATTATATACATATATATGTGTGTGTATATATACACATATATGTGTGTGTATATATATATATACATATATATATGTGTGTGTGTGTGTGTGTGTATATATATATATATATATATATTTTTTTTTATTTGGTATGACTTCTGCCACTCAATGTTAGGCTTTTAAGATTTTTCCATGTTCCCAGATATATCTGTAGTTCATTTAATTATTGTTAATAATCCATTGTATGAAAATACCTTAATTTACATTTTAATTCTATTGTTGATGAACATTTTAATTGCTTGCAGTTTTTCGCTATTATGAGTAAGGATGCTATGGCATTTGGACATATGTATCCTAGTATATCTAAGCATGCCATTTTTTTGGATATATAATTAGAAGTGACTTGCTAGGTCTGAGAATATATATATATCTTCAACTTTACTAGAATGAAAATCAATGAAAATGAAAAAAAATTACAAATTGGTTGTATCTGTTTAACTAGTTTTATTTAAGAAAGGAGTTTCTTAAATTCTAAAGGTAAATTCCTTCAGTATTACATATTTTAGATGGAAAGTAGTACATAATCTGACAAAAATTTCAAAATAAAATGCAAACGAAGAACTACTGTCTAAAAGATATTAACAAATATTCGTACTTTTTCTGACAAAATCCATATTTCTTCTCATAAAAGTGGCAAGAATGTATTTACCAATTTATTTGAATCTTCAATTGAGCAATAATGTGGACAGAAATAGATAGATCCTGTGGAGATTCAAAAGGAGAATATTAAGCTTAGATTTTCATTTTATGGAATTCATATTTCTCATAATATTACAAAGGTTAGAAATCTTGCCCAACATGCAATTAAACAACCATTGTATGGGCTTATTAAAGAACTTGCTTTTAATATACAACTTCCACATTTAAATTTATAAAATTTTGAGCGTGGGAAGCAGCTTTACACTGAAAACAGAAATCAAATCATTGCTCTCTTTGACTGGTTCTCCTGAAATGAAAAAAAGTAAAAAATAAAAAGTCCCCATGTTTTGATTTACCATGAAATAAAAATCCCTTTTCTTAAATTATATCAGAATTTTTGGATCCAGTATATGAGAGATTTTTTAGAAAGTGTGTGTCATGGTATTAAAGATGCCACTGAGAACAAGGTAGATTTGGTCTTTGCTGTCATGCTGTTTAGAGTCTAAAGGGAAATGCAGAAGAATAAGAAACCAAGATATTATGACAGAGTAAAAAGGTACATTTAGAAGAGCACTTGTAAAGTGATCAAGTAAGAACTGATGGATAAAATAGGCATGACAGAAAGGGAAGGACAAGATATGTTCTAGGAAGAGGAACAAAAGCCCAGAAATGAGAAGTCAGCCAGACATGGGATGAAATCTCAAGTCCTCCAATAAATAGCTGTGTGATTTTGGTTAAGTCGCTCACACTTTCTACTTCCTGTAAAATGGCAATAATAATACTCGAATAAAATTTTTTGCAAGGATCAACTAAGATAATATTTATAAAGCACAGATAAAATAATTCCTCCACGAAGGTAGGTAGCAACTTACAGCAGAATCAGATATTTTAGAGTTAGGTGGGTGTTCATGTGAGACAGGACTGTGTAGAGATAAGCAGTTTATCATCAAGAGCATTGATCCATATTAAATAATCCAGTCCTTATGCTAAAAACAATGGGGGGTGACACAAACAGATCTGTGTTTCAGAAAGGATGCTCAGGCTATTGTAGAAATGCTTGGGAGGGGAAAGAGGCAGGAAAACAAGTAGGACCTGAATAAGGTTAGTGGCAGTGGAGATGATGGGAACCGATGTATTCGAAAGATATATAAATGGAGTATATCTATTTTTGGTAGTATGGCAGACAAAACTAAAACTCTTCTTCTACATACCTAAGTAATTGTGTGTGTCCGTTTATACGTATATATGTAAATATCTATATCTACATATATAGATATTTTCTTTAACAAATAAGTTAGTTTTCAAGTAAGAAAGGGAAATACAAATGCCCTGCGGACAGAAGTAAAGCATGGGCATAAACCCAGGGAAGTTAGTAAACACTGAGGGTAATTGTTTTCCTGGGTAGACACTACTTATTTGGGGTAGCCTAAGCTTAGGCTTTTATGACTGGCACATGTGGCGGACAAGAGACAAAGCCTTGCTTACACCTACCCCTTACCATCTTCTGCATGAATCGTGGACTCTTAAGGAGTTAGTTCAAGAAAAGGATGTGGCTTCATAAAGAGTGTCTTGAAAAATTCCAAAGAATCAATATATACAAACCAAAATTGCTTAATACTAAAATACTTAATATTTAATCTGCTAAAATTTAGATACATTTAAAAATCAACAAAATCAAAAATACATCACAAATTTTAAATCATGCATTAGGTAAAGAACTTATGGGTCAAAGTGGATTTCATAATGGAAATTAGAAAACATTTAGATCTGGCAAATAAATATACCACAAAAAGAAAAAAAAAATTCTCAAAAGGAAATCTATAGCCTTAATATCTATCTCAGAATAGAAAAAAAAAAAAGGTTGAAAATTACTTATCCTACATAAGTAGTTAGCAAAAAAACAAACAAAAACAAAAACAAAAAACTACAAAGTACATAAAGAAGTAGAAGTGAGGCTATAATAAAGTTAGGATGAGAAATTAATGAAATAGAAAAAAAAAAAGCTACTGTATTAACAAAGCCAAAGTTGAATTGTGGAGGAAACAATGACAAAATACTGGTAAGTTATCATTGCTTCCATTCATTTTATACTAGATGTTCTTAAGGCTTGGAAAGGAAGGAACAAAATTGTTCAAAATATGAAGATTCAATATTGTAAAGTTGTCAATTCTCTGCAAATATATTTATACATTTAACACACATTTAATCAAAACCTCAACAATATTTTCATAGGTATAGCAATTTAAAAAAATGTACATGGAACAGGAAAAAATATAATCAGGACATTCTTGAAGCAAAGCAAGATAGGAGGACTTGCTCTACTGGATGTACAGAATTATCATAAAGCAATAGCTTTCAAGAGTGTGATTTTAGCCCAAGAATAGAAAATATACCAACAAAAGGGAGCCAAGAAATAGACTCACTAATATATAGAAATGGGATCTAAAACGGGGACACTGACCTTGCGCAATCAATGGTAACTAATCAGTTTCTAGTCGTTAAAAAGAATTTGTTTCTTACATCACACTATGCACGAAAATCAATCCCAAATGGGTTAAAATCTTAAGCATTGAAATATTTTATATTTTTACAAGAAATTATAGGATAATTTTATGACTTTGAGAAAGTAAAAGGATTTCTTAAATAAGATACAAAATAAGAAGCAAAAATTACTTAATTTACATTAAAATTAACTTCTGTTGATTAGAAGGAGATCATTTATTGTATTTATTTGTTGATTTCAAATAAATACAAAAAAAGCCACCAATTGGTAGAATAAAATTTGTACACCTATAATTGAAAATAATGTCAATTCACATATATAAAGAATTTTACTATAAAAGTCACTAAGAAATGGCAAACAACCTAATAGAAAAAAGAATAAAAATACATACAGATATACTTCACAAAAGAGAGATAAAATGGCCAAAACAAATAAAATATACCCACCTATGTTAAATTTCAGAAGGATGAAAATTCTTATAGCCACCGAACTGACAAAAATAAATGTCTTGAAAAATTGAGTGTTGATCAAGATAAGGAGCAATGGGAATTCTTAAACAGTGCAAAAAGGAGTTAAAAATTTTATCTATACATTAGAAAATAACTTGGCATTAACTAGTAAAGTTGGAAATATACATGTATTACAATACAGAAATTCTACTTCTAGATATAGGCTTTAATAAGACTCTTGTTCATGCCGTGTTGATTGAGAACATGTACAATAATTTCATAATGGATTGTAATAGTAAAAGAAAAATTAAAACACAAATGG
The DNA here is from genome assembly GCA_028627145.1 of Eidolon dupreanum. Taxonomy (NCBI): domain Eukaryota; kingdom Metazoa; phylum Chordata; class Mammalia; order Chiroptera; family Pteropodidae; genus Eidolon; species Eidolon dupreanum. The sequence goes on along the minus strand of CM053501.1, from coordinate 54,164,566 downwards.
CCATTGTTAGGTAAACATATAAATAAACTATTATATACTTATAAAATGCTATACTATACAAATTTACAACAATATTGATTAAATCTCAAGGATAGTGTTGAATGAAAAAAGCAGATTTTTGAAGAAAGCATACATTAGAATACCATTTTTATAGAGTTCACAACCAGGCAAAGTTTTAACAAAGTTTTAATTATGTTGTTGGGAGATACATATAAAGAAGAATAAGACAATGAATAATAAAAAATTTAAAATAGTAATTAACTCTGGAGGAGTAAGTAGGAAATGGGCTGCTCTATAGACAAGCACAAAGTGAAATCAACAGAAAATGATGGTGACTTTTACTTGTTAATTTGAGTGATAGGTTCATAGGTGTTTTATGATTATGCTTTATATGTTATTTATGCTATGAATGCACAAAATTCATAATTAAAATTGTAAATGAAGATGAAGTTGAATTGCCAATATTTGTTCATTCTTAAATGGTGAGGAAGAACAAAGTAAAAAAGTCCTTACATTGAGAGTTGAGTCACTCAGTCGATGGTATTTTTATTTAATGAGAGGAAGAAGAGGATTAGATAAGGGTGGATATGAATAAGTGAGAAGGCAGAATAGTGAGGAATTAAGTTTTGAACTGTTCAGATTCAAATACCTGCAGTACATCATAGTAAGACTGTAGAATTGATTGTGATGTAGGATGTAATATGGAAAAAGAACTCGGGGCTTTGGATTGATAGTTCTGGAAATCATTGGCATATAGATTGTCTCTGAGGACATTGAAATGAATTGAATTACCTGGGGAGGAGAGAGAGCAGTAGAGGAGAAGAGAAAGGATCTGAGGTTCACCTCTATAGATGTCACAGTTAGAAATTCCAGGGAGTTGTCATCTCAGAAAGTAAAGGATTAACAAACGTAAGCCCTTGAACTGAAATTTATGTGCAATAATTATGCAAGTCCTTTAAGTCCCAGAATATGTAGGCAAATGATGCAGAGATGTTTCACAGTAGAGGAGTATTTACAATTCCTGGTTTCAAACTGGCTGCATGAAAACCCCAAATAAAGCTCTCTCTCCTTGACGTGGCCGGCTGGCAAATGATAATCTCTCAGTAAGTTTCTTAAAACCAGAGCCTAGAGAATTCCGAAATGCTCCACTCTCACTTCCCTGCTTGTATTAAAGAAGCAAATGGTCGCTTGGTAAACTGCCTATGGAGAGGCCCAAGTGGCAAGGAAGTGCAGACAGCCTGTAGGACCTGTAGGCCTCAGGCTTATAGCCACAAGGAAATGAATTCTACCGGAACCTGAATGAACTCAGAAGTGAATTCCTCTCTCGTTGACCTTCTAGATAAGAACTCAGCTCTGCTGATATGTCAAAAGAAGCTAAAAGACCCTGAGCAGAAGAGCAAGCTAAACTAAGCCCAAACTCTATCCCTCAGAAACTGAGATAAATGTGTGTGTTTAGGTGCTAAGTTTGTGGTAATTTGTTATGTATCAATAGAAAATGAATAAAGTGTGTGTGTGTGTGTGTGTGTGTGTGTGTTGTAAAAATTTATCGAGGACTATGTGGCTAGTAGGGAGAAAAGAGAAAAATAAGGCAGGCATATTTCTCCAGGGAGATTTTAAGTGGTTAGGAGGAAACAGTTCTCTCCCAAAAGAATGCATATATTAAAGTTGGAAGCCCCCATTCACATAAGGTGATTGAGTCAGAAACATTTTCTGAATGGGCAAAGAAATAATGTTAGATCTTTACTTGTAGATTGCACCGTTTATTCTTCGAGCTTTCTATTTGATCGTTTTGGGTTTCTGCCCTTAACTTAAGTCTCTCTCTTCTAAGATCTGCATTTATAGTTTGTAAGAGTCAACAGCCAATGGCAATACACTCCTGGTTGAAACCTAACTTACAGTGAGTGATATTTTCCCCTAGTTTAAAATGCTATAAAGTCCAAATATGGCTGGGTAGATAAGCAGAATTAGCTCACTTTTTTTTTGTGCCTGTGATATTATTTATTGATCACTTTTACAAATTGATTCAAATTTACAACCAAATACTAAAACCCAGAAGTCTTGGGGTAGTATATAAGCAAACAAAAGAATTGGGTAATATTGGGCATTTTTATTATTAAATTATACCTAATATAAGGAACTATTCACATCAGGCACAAAAGAAGGTAAACCTGGACCTCACAAACACGTAGAAAAAAAAAATCCCTGAATGAAATATTGGGCCTCTTAAATGCCTTTCTTATTCATGTGTCTTTCTCTGGTGCTATAAAGAACTCATTGAAGGTCACCCATTCTTTCTGAAGTCTACATAGTAACTGTGATCTTAGCCACATCTTTGATTTAGAACATAAAAATGTCATAGTTGATATTAAACTCATGAACATCCGATCAGGGCTTTGGTGCCATATTTGATACAACATTAAAGGTATTTACTTCTTTGTTCTTGTATGTTATTAGTGTTCCTGGTTCTCTTGTTCTGTTTTATATCTTCCCTCAGCATCTTTCCTCAAAGGGTCAAAACTTGGAAATCTTAAAATACTAACAATGTAGAACTTACCTATAGACTGAAATACACAGAACACCTGGAGAAGAAGCCAATGTTACACAAGAGGAAAGCATCCAGGGCTGATCATTACAAGGTAGGAGGTCATTGGCTGAACCATTAGATAGGAATCATATACAAATTAAGAATGCATGATGTGATCCTAGAAAGAAATTTTAATCAGAGAACTTAGGCTAGATGAATAATAGAAAGAAAAAAATGGCAATATTCATTAGAAAAAAAAACAACAGAATAAAGAACAATCAGAGAAATAAATCTAGGTTTATATTAGCAAACAAAGTTGGGAACTGCCCTAAGAGTGTAACAGGTGGGGGAAATATCAGACCTTGAAGGGAGCAGAATCCCTTTGAACTACTTATAGTTGGTGACCTCAAAGGCTGATAAAGTTGGGAGACAGCCTCAGCTTTAACACAGCTGCTCCCTGGCATTATTAATGGTATGAGAATGGATATGGGAATTGGTAAAATAGTAACAGCTAAACCAACAGTTAAAAAAATAGAAGGAAGTCTTCAAGTCATGTAGCCTATCTGTCAGTTGTACAAGAAAAGTACTTTCTTGCTGGAAATGGAGACACGGTAAGAATCCTCAGCCCACTTCAATCTCAAAAACTCTGTATTTAACTCGTTTAATTTGATTTAAACCTGCCTAACCTCAATTTCTAGTCAGTTCTCTCTAAACCTTTCTCCACAGCTGCACAAGGTAACTACTCTGGGAAGATGAGAAAAAAAGGCAGTACATGTCTCTCAGTGGTCTAAGCACTGAAAACAATCTCTCTCCCCAGTTGTCTGTTATTTATAATTATATCATATGAATATTGTGCCCTAAGGGAAAAAAATGTGAGAAGAGTATACTGTCTTTCTAATAGTGAAACTCAACTGACCAAGTAGCTTCTCTGTCCTTCAGAAAAATAAGAAGGAGCTACTTCAGGGTTCAGGAAAATTATTCTAGAGACCACTGCATCTTAAGCTTTAGTATACATAATAATCTCCTGGAGAGCTTGTTAGAACAAAGACCTAGCCCAACACTCAGAGAGTCTCTTGACAGAGATCTTCAGTGATGTTATTTCCTTGTCCACCTCACACTGGTCAAACCCTTAAGCTTGGCCAGGAAAAATTAGGTTCTTGGGTAATTCTGTATCTCTCACTTTTTCCAAATACAACTCAAATATGAAAAAAGCATTGTTAGGGATCAGTGCATTGACCTTATTAATATTTCTATTTAAATTAAAAACATTCATAAGATTTCTTTCACAACTTGCTCAAAGGTGCTAAAGAGTATAAAACTTTCCTAAGTTTGCTTAGCATCTTGTTCCTTTAAGTGCTTGACTAGTAGGAAAATCTAAGTTGTTTTTTTTCAAAATTTTCTGACACTTCTAAGGGAACGAAAAGGGGTGCTACTACTTATTGGGCACCTACCATATGCCGAGTATAGTACTATTCCCATATTTAAATGGTTTTACTTACGCCTGACAATAGCCCTTATGAAATAGTGCTAGTCTTATCATCATTTTATAAATGATGTATCTAAGACATAGAGAGATTGAGTAACTTCAAAAACTTTCATGGCTCAAAAGCTAGCAAACTGAGATTTGAATATCACTTCTCACTATTTTGCTACATAATTTATTTCATTTTCTGAATTTCTTTAAATTGCAAATTATCTCAGAGTCTCTCATCTGTGTGTGTGTGTGTGTGTGTGTGTGTGTGTGTGTGTGTGTGTTTAATACTTATTAAATACTTAGTAAATACTGAGTAAATTGTGTAATAATGGTTAGAAGCACAGGCTCTTGAGCCAGCTACCTGGCTTTCAATCCTGGCTTCACTACTTACTATTGTGTATTAGTTATTACTATTTTTTTGATCTATGATTGACATGCAACACCTTGTTAGTTTCAGGTGTACATCATAGTGATTCAATATTTATATACATTATAAAATGATCCCCATGATAAGTCTAGTTACCATCTGTCACTAAACACAGTTATTACAAATATTGAATATGTTGCTTATGCTGTATATTACATTCCCATGACTTATTTATTTTATAACTGGAAGTTTGTATTCGTAAGCTCCTTCTCCTATTTCGCCTTCCCCCAATTTATATTAAATAATCATTTTATCCATTCCTAAACTCGGAGCCTGGAGAAGTCAGTATTGCTTTTCTTGTTCTTTTTCTTATTGTTCATTGCCAATCTAGACAAACGAAAGTACAGATAAAAATGTCTCTGTCCTCCACAAGAGTGGGTCAACTGTTCATTTATCCCATGCTTAATAAGATTATCATTACACTCCTTAATCTATTTAAAATATCTAGGAATAAAGAATGAGAAAACTTTCTAAGTTACCATTTCATACATTAAAGCCAAATTTATTCTATTTAGGAAAAAATGCTTTTAAAATGCTTCATAAAGATCTGGCATCTTTAGGTATAATACAATTGTGAAAGAGACCTGTATGTTTCCCTTTTTCTTGAAAAGATCAGTAATTTTCAGCCCCATTACATATTAACAAGGCCACCCAAGAAGATCGAAGCTGACATTTTTTTTATATTCTCAGCTATCTCATTTCTTAATCTATTCATGTATTCAACAAAACTTTATTGTACTTTTACTGTGTGTTCAGTGTAAAGAATACAAAAACGATCAAATGTTATCTCCACTTTCATAAAATCTGAACGCATGTGATCATTCGGTTCTAAGTTTCTATATAAATCATAGTGATAAAAAAGCTAAAGCAATCTTATGAAAGTTTTTAATTTAAATAAAAATGTTAATAAGGCCAATGTACTGATCCATAAAAATATTGCTTTTTTAGTATCATAAATTTATATGTTAATTGTGCGATTCAATCACAAAACTAAGATTTTCATGGCATTTTTCTTTTCTCTGGAGTAGAGTTTCAAGTTCCACATAGTAGTAATAATATTAAATCCCATTACATTAATATTAGGAATGAGCTGTTAGACATTTTCTATAGTAAAATTTCTACTTTTAACTTACTAATTAGAATAAATCTTTAGAAACTGAGGTAACTGTTATTATCTTGCTTATTTTTAGGTATCTTTAAGTACACAGATTATTTACAAAAAAGAGTTTTAAACATTTACTTCAAATCAGCTATCTTACTACCCACTCTTTTGGTTAATTTGTCTCTTTGCTTCAAATAGTACCCTTTTAACACACCTCTATCTTTCTCTCTTGCAAAGAAAGGAATCATCATTCTGGTGACCATTAATTATAGTGTCAGCTCTCTTTCATAGACTTTATAAAAATGCATTTGACAAAGGAGCCAGGAACATTCAATGCAGAAAGGATAGTCTGTTTAATAAATGGTGTTGGGAAAACTGGACAGCCACATGCAAAAGAATGAAAGCGGAACACTATTTTATACCATATACAAAAGTCAACTCAAAACAGATTAAAGCTTTGAATATAAGATCTGAAACTATGAAATCTATAGAAAACAAAAAACAAACAAACAAAAAACTTGGGCTAAGCTCTTTGGCAATGAATTTTTGGATTTGACACCAAAAACAACAAAAGCAAAAATAAACAAGTGGGACTATATCAAACTAAAAAGCTTCTGTATGGAAGACTATCAACAAAATGAAAAAGCAATCCACTGAATGGGAGAAAATATTTACAAATCATATATCTGATATGATAAGAGGCTAATATTCAAAGTATATAAAGAACTCATACAACTCAATAGCAAAAAACTTAAACAATCTAATTAAAAAATGGGTAGAGGATTTGAATAGACATTTTTATAAAAATGACATACAAATAACCAATAGGAACATGAAAAGGTTCTCAACATCACTAGTCATCAGGAAACTGTAAATCATAACCATAATGAGGTATCACCTCACACCTGTTATAATAACTATTATAAAAAAGACAAGAAATAACAAATGTTGAGGAGGATTTAGAGAAAAGGAAACCCTCATGCACTGTTGATGGCAATGTAAATTGGTACAGTCACTACAAATAACAGTATGGAGGCTCCTCAAAAAATTAAAACTAGAATTACCATATGATCCAGCAATTTCACTTCTGGGTATTTATCTAAAGAAAACAAAATCACTAACTTGAAAAAATAGCTGTACCCCCATGTTCATTGCAGCATTATTTATAATAGCCAAAACATGGTAACAACCTAAGTGTCCATCATCAGATGAATGAATGGAGAATATGTGATATAGAGAATATGTGAGAATATATATATGATACACATACACACACATATATATAATTTAGCCATAAAAAAATTAAAAATCTTGCCATTTGTGGCAATAGAGATGAATCTCAAGGGCATTAGCTAAGTGGAAAGAAAGGAAAAACAAAAAAAAAGTAAGAAGGAGCGCAGATACAGAAAACAGATTGGTGGTTACCAGAGTCTGAGAAAGTGGGAGTATGCAGAATAAGTGAAGATGGTCAAAAGGTACAAACTTTCTGTTCAAAGATAAATAAGTTCTAAGGATGTAATATATAGCATGGTGATTATATTAACTATATTATATTGTATAAATGAAAGTTGCTGAGCATAAACCTTAAAAGTTCTCATCACAAGAAAAAAATGTAACTGCAGTGATGGATGTTAATTATACTTATCACGGTAAACATTTCATATTGTATACATATATCAAATAATGTTATACACTTAAATGTTATATGTCAACTGTATCTCAATGAAAAAATGTATTTAATGGTGTTTTATAGTGACTTTCTAAAGACAGGATAGGTTTAGAACATTCTCTAAGTGCATTGAATATTATAGATATGTGAAAAATAAAATTTGATAAACTAAATATGCCCATTAAAATACATAGCAGGATTTTAAGGTTTAAATAAGAACTACAAATAGATATATAGAGATACCTCTAGTTCTATTAGACAAGATGAGAATCACTCATTTCCTTAAACCAGCTAGAGCAATGAAAAAAAAGAAGAAACTGAAATTGAACATCTTTATAATTATAGAATTAACCTAATTCTTTATAATATCATACTGATTTTTATCACCTGGCTTAATACAGGGCATTCGTATACACTGAGTAGTTACTTACTACCTGTGAAGTAGGGACACATTTTACATTGCCATTGTTGTCATAGAAGAAAGCACATTTCTGCTTCACCTCTCCAGAAAGGAAAAGTATGACAGAGATACTTTTAATTGTTATCATTCCTCTCTTTCTCCCCTCTCCAAAGTGGAGTGACTTACCTGAAGGTTAAGTTTGGGAGAAAAGTTGAATGTACTTGATGGTGGCCCTTTTTCAGAACCAAACTGTCTGCCTGATGTATGCATTCTTTTCTGCTCTCCACAGCTAATCTCTTGAGAGCAGCCTGTATCCCTGTGGGGGGATCTGTTCATATTCATTCAAATCTAATTAAGTTAGGTAATTCATTTGGTCATAGATCAAAAGCCATCCTTTCTGATAAACTTTATCAGTAGTAAAGTTAATATTTTAAGCTCCACTTGTCACTTCTCAATTATTTATAAACTTCGAAGAAAGGGACAAATATGGTGTCATCTATTGAATTTCTAAAACTCTTAGATCACTCAAATACTCAATTTATTGGCATTAAAAAGTTTCTTTACAGAAGAATTCTAAATAAGTTTTAAGCAACTTCAAGTATAACATTGAATAAATGGTCTGAGCCTAGGAAAACAATGTTAGAACTTCTATTAAAAATGTGTATTATTAAATGGTATACTTGAAACCAATGTCTCCCAATAAATTTAATAAAAAATGAATTTAAAAAAAATGTGAGCTTAGTGTAAACAGCAAGACTATATACAAACCATAAATGCAAATATAGAGAACAAGAAATGCTAGTTTTTCAGTATGATTTTCAAGTTATCCAATTTATCAAGAATTGATACATTAAGCTTATACAAAATTAATCAATTTTTTGAAAATGATTATAGTAGAAACACAATCAAGTTTTTTAAGTTATTTAACCATAATTTACTTTGGTTATTATTTTTTTAATTGTTTCACTATAATTATCGTGCCTTTAAATACTTGTTAAATACTTGTAAATGCAGTTAAATACTTGTATGTGCATGTATCTCTGTGTGTGGTATGTGTGTGTATGTTTGTGTATATATTACACACATATGAACTAGAATTTACAGTTGAATTATTTAAGTTATTTGCTGTTGACAAGGTTTTTCCCCCTTCTAATTTTTATATTATTGAATAGTGATTCTTTGGGTGACTTTAAGTTTAACTTTACACCCCACCAGAAGCAGAACTATGAGCAAAGTAATTATACCCACATAACAAACATTTCCTTCCTCATCCTTCAAAAACTAGTGTTCCTCTTAGCTCTTAAGAACAAATATTAGTATTTCTTTATACGTACTTATTTAAAAATTTTTATATTACAAACATGTGTATATGTATATATGTGTGTGTATACACACACACACAGTGTTTTTTGTTGTACACTCTCACATGTGCACATGCTCACACACATACAAATAGCTGCTCATCTTTTTCTGGTAAGTAAACATTTAAATGCACAAATAGCTGTGAGAAAACTAATCCATTAAACACCAATTGTTTGCATACAATAATTTCTTTTTCAAAAGAGATTTTATGTAAAAATAGTCTTTAGTCTACTGCTCTTTGTTCAACTATAGCTTAAATTTCTAACATGTTACAATTAATTAAAATATGTTGTTTGAGTCTCTGTCTTCTCTCTCGGTGATCCACAACTTCACCAACTATATATGCTCTGAAAATATATCTAATAATATATATCTTTAGAACTGTTTATGTTATTGCCTGCTAGATGTCTATAATCTGTCTAATGTTGACTATCCAAAATCAACATGCCCGAAAGAGAATTTGGCATTTTCCCCTCACACATGCTCATCTTCTTATGTTTCCTATCTTAGAAATGGCACCTCCACCCAAACCAGATATCTGCTTTTATCCCAGTTACCTTCTTGTCTCTGTTTTAACTCTTTCTTCATATCCTATTAGTCATTTTAATCCCCCTAAATATATTCTGTCTCCTTATAGACAATCAGTTTCCACTAGATTTTGACACTAATCCCTTGATTTATTTCCAATTTGTTCTTTACTAGCCCCTACTAATCTACCCTTCATCCTAGTGTTAAAATGATCTAACATACAAATCAAAATAACATGACCCTCAAAGAGTTGTAGAGATTGTCTCATTACTGATGTCACTGTGACATGAAAAGATTAGATAATTTAGTAATTTAAGGGCAGGAAGACTCTTATCTTCCTCTCTACTATTCTTTGATTATACGATAATGTAAAGTTCTAAAAGTAGAATGATCAATATGCAAGGCATTCCTATGATGTGTGTTTTGGTTAATGATGAAAACTAGATGCTGCCTTTTCTATTTAGTGGAAGGAAACTGTTGAGGCCTTCCTGAGTCAGCAATTGTGCAATGTTATCCTGACTATTTCAGGCTGATTTCTACAACTTGATATAATGCTAGAGTTTGCAAATCTTCACTGCAACAATAAACCAATTTATTTAACTTCACATAGCTTAGTCATTTCAACATAAGTCCTGGAGCATGGAGGCCTAACATCGCTTGCACCTAACATCCTCTGTTTTCATAGCAGGGCTTAGCATGTAGAAGGCACGTTACTGAGGAACAGTCCTGCGACAATCGGTCTTCCAACATGAAGCTGTTATCAGCAACAGAACCAAGCAGAGGAAGCGAGTTTACAAGATCACACCAACAACACAGCTCCTAGTTAGGCCTTTGTGGTTTCAAAAAGCTACAAATTCTGCCCACAGCAAAAGACTACATATCCTGTTTTCAGTTTTACTGGCATTCTAGTTTATTCCCCAGCTCCTTGTCAAGCCCTTGCTCCTGTAATCACCAAAAGAGAAAGTCAAATATTCTTTGCTTTACCCTCTGATATGTGGATTCCTATTGTCAATGTAAGAAAGTCCATACCTGTAAAGAATTTTTATAAAAATTTATTTGAGCCAAACTAATGACAACTGCCAGGAAGTAAGATCTCAAATGCTCAGCAGAATAACTTTTGCAGTTTCTTTTATGCATTGGAAATTAAGGAGGGAAGTAAAGAAGATTACATGAAGGTGAGAGAAAGCAAAGCAGGGATCAGATTATAAAATAGTTAAGATTAAGTACTCCCTTGAGGGTGGTCATGCAGTAGAAGTAGCATCTGAAAGGGGGCATTTCAAAGGCGTGTTAACATAGGTGCACAGAAACAATGGACAGGGTTTGCTTAAGGCAAGGACAAGCCTTTTATTAAGAAATTATATGCCTGGGCATGACTACCTACTATGACCTGCCCAGTTAGGAATTTATGATCAAATTACCCTGTGAAATTACTTTCCACACACAACCCTTTTTCTTTTACCCTATCAAAGTCACACTTAATTCCTCAGGCACATTTTAACTTAACTGCCCCTTTACTCTCATCTTTTCCCCTAATCTCATTTTTCTATACCACCAAACTCTTCCATTTTTCTACCTATACAGGAACTTGGCTCTACTTTTAATTTTATCATTTTCTTCATGAACCCTCACTAAATAACTCATAGGGAAAGAGGAGAAGCCAATGCATGCCCTTTTTCTCATTGACAATTCTATATGACTGTACCAAACAATTTCAAAGAACCTCTTGTGTTCATCATTTGCCACCCTATGCACCCAACACCTCATAGCCAATCACATTTAATGCTATGAATAACTTGCTAGATTCCCATTAATACATGACAATTTACTTGGTTATTTTAATATGTAAATATTTAATGTCTATATGTGTTCCATTTTTCTAAAATAAACTGAATTTACAGTATGAACAGGTTGCTTTTCTAAAAATTAACTTGTGCAGCAGGTAACCCACATCTCTTTTGTTATCCAGCCCAAGGTCTTACTTCATCTCTATCATCTCATTGCTGATATTTATCTCTAACTTCTAACTCTATAGTTAATTCTCTCCTTAACATTTACTTCTTGAAGTGAGACGTAGATTTAGGAAGTGATCACTTACGGGTGGGATTAATCATATGACAGGAGTAGAACAGAGGCCTAAGAATTGAATCTCAGTGAGAGAGTAAATATCAAAGAATAGGTTGACTATCAGGGGCTAGCTTGAGGTTTACAGATTTGTTGGGGGTCACAGATGGAGTTAACATCAGGGAGGAGCTGAGGTTCAGTGTTGGTATAAACATCTGAAAAAAAATGTTGAATTTATTACTTGCTAATGCAAAAACTATGAAGTTACTGTTTGTTTTTCCAATCATGAAATGCCCCAAATCATAAAATGGTCTCCTCAAACCTTTATACTTGAAATTCTTACCCATCATCGCTACCATGCCAGAATTTCTGTCTGCTACCTTGAGCAGAATTCCACTGACTATTTTCTCCAACTTGGTTTTCAAGCTTTGAGCACTGCTAAAAAAAAAATTGTGGATCTAAAATTTTATTAAAAAGAATGAATGTGTGTGTTTATAAATGGATGATTATCTTTCTTGTTCCTTGACTATTATTTCTTTGTGGGCCAGATATATTTTATGAACAGCACAAAATCATGTTCTATTTCCAGTGAACTGTTTAACTTGCATTGGAACTTCCAGCTCCAGTATTGCACCTGTAGAGTGTGGATATCAGTCAGCACTGTTGTAGTGGTTTATTGGTTCTACCCTTTACTCCTTGGTCACCTATTTGAGCTAGACACTGAAGTCAAACACTAGCCTGTAGGAGGGAAGTCTAACTTGATAGAGAACTTGTCTCTGCTCCAGAAATTTGATGGTAGGGTTGTGGATTTCCCTGAGACCTAAGCAATGACCAAGATAAACTATATAGTTTCTAGGCTGAAATTTTATCACAAGTTTTTGCACTTTTCAAGGGAGTTGGAGTAGGTGATTTTTAAAAAACGAGTCTATAATTTAAACAAATGTGGTTTTATTAACTACATTAATTGATGTTTTTCTCTAATGTACGTTAAAGACATCATACTTCTTAATAGTTTTCCTTAACTGGGAACATACGAATAGATTGTAAGAAATAAGGATCTAAAAAAAATCAAGAAAACCAAGAATTTGAAAAATGTTTTATTTATGCAGAATTCATTTTACAGTTCGAATCTTTTCAAGAATAGGTATTGTGTTTTACATGAATTTAATTTAAACTCATAAAATGCTGAAATTATCTATGGTACCGATTTATATTCTAACACTGGAAATAAAACAAGATTGTTTTACTTTCTTTCACAAAGAGCAAAGGGTTTCAGAATTAAGTTTGTCTTCAAGCAGCAGCAAAGGCTTGCTGACAAGATATTTTGGAACAACTTGCTATTAGGAAGGAAGTATGAGTGGGAGGATGAGAAATAGCTCATGCCCATATGACACATACAAGTTGTGAATGTGTTAGAAGTCCATGATGTAGAACATAAAAGGGTGTAACAATTTATCTCAGTGACATAAAGGACCTTATTCTAATCCTTTGTTTTTACAGCTCTATTATGAATTAGATTCTCTCTCTCTCTCTTTTTCTCTCTCTCTCTCTCTTTCTCTCTCTCTTTTTCTCTCATTTACCTCATCAGGCCATATGCAGATGATTATAAAGATTACAATTTATAATATTATGAAATATTGCAGAACCTGTCAAAATACCTTGAACAAAGTACATGGACTTTCATGTTAAAGCCATTTGCCTTTGTTATTGCATGAGAAATATTAGTGAATTTTGTTCTCTTTTTGTACAATAATAATTTATTCTTTTAGAATTACTTTATCTAAAACTGTCACATGACTTTATATACACGCTTCTCTGCATCCCACAGAAATTGGTAGTAGAAAAAAATACTGTCAAATTATTATCCTAGAACATAATATAATCAAGTGATTTTTCCCAACAATGTAGTACACAGAAATTGAAATCCATCCAATAATTTATTCAACAAATAATTATTAAGCTTTTATAATTTTCAAAACTCTTTGACAGGTGCTTGGGGAATTCATAGATAGAGATCAGGGTATTCCTGCTTCTGAGGACTTTAGAGTTTACTTTGGGTCCAAAGTCTCTATAATCCCATTTTCATCTCAGCTATTTTTTCTACATATACACTTCCCTATATCCTCTAGCAAATAGGTTGTCTCCTTTAAACCCTTGTAATACTCTGAATTTTTTTATGGAACAAAGTTCTGACAGTCTTGTATAATTTGCTTATACAGGTCATCTGAGTAGCTTATAAGATTTGGGGTTTTTAGAGGACATGATCAATACCTTACATAACTTTTGTATTCTCTGAAAGACATAGCTTAGCACCTTAACCTTTGTAATGGAATATGAAATCTCTTATACCAGCATCATAAGGCAGTTTACAGGGAATGCCAGATGAATGGTACAGATAATTAAGAGTTATGGGAAAAAGAGGAGGGGAAGGCAACTTACAGCTTGAGACCACATAGAAATGCTTGTGAACAGGTAATATTTGAATTATAGTTGTATTGACACTCTTTAAATTTAATATTGAAATGTTTACTCTTTTTAAGTTTTAAAATTCATTACAAAATCAACCAATGGGAAAAAGGAACAGTTACAATCTACATTTTACTTGTACATATTATAAAATAAGTGCATATTTTGATTATATGCCACATATTATTTCAGTTATATGTTTATTCCATCTTAAAACTTAGTGAAATAAAACAACCATTTTATTTTGTTTGTGATTTGGTGGATTATGAATTTAGGAAAGGCATAGCAAAGATAGCTTATCTCTTCTCCAATATGTCTGGGCACAAACTGGGGTAGCTCAAACATCTGGAGATGGCTGGGATGGTTTGCTTTAAGCTTTGGTTCTGTCTGTCAATAGGATTCCTTGGTTCTTCTCCATACCATTCTCGTAAGCACTGGCACCTGTGCTGGAATGCCCAGGGTAGCTGGGAGATTGCTTTTCAACTGTCTTTCTATTCAACCCCTCCATATAACTAGCTTGGATATCTTTATAACAAGGTGGTCTTAGAATATCAAGAAAACTTCAGTGGACATTCCTGTTCAAAAGGAAAGGATGAGGAGTAAGTAGTAGTCGCTAGCCAGTCCAAAACAACTCTGTATCCATCCCTCATTGCCTCTGACTGGCTGACCATTAGGATGTAAAGACTGTGCTTTGCTTCTACCTTCCAGAATACACACATCATTTTTGGTCAGCTAAACCTAGAACCACACAGGGACGTAGCTTCTGGAAAACATAGTACCTAGCTTAACCAAATTGACAATAGAACAGTACAAAACTATACTCATTGAAGAAAATGTGAAAATTACAAAACATACAAAGAAGCAGAATAAAATTACCGATACACGCAGGACTAAGAGGTAAATGCTATTAACATTTAACCAATTCTTATCTTTTCTCTGAAATATTTCATGTTATTGTGGGGACTTAGCACCAGCAATTTGCTTATGAGCTACAATACAGTGATTAAGGGCCCAGGTTTAGGTTGCTTAGCTAGGTTTGAATGCTAGATTTGTCTTTAATAACTGTCTGACCTTTGGTAAAATAATGAACATCTCTTCTTCCCATTTATTTCATCTAAAAGAAAGATAAAAACATATAGAATCTACCTGTCATAAGTAGAATATGGCCTTCCAATGATATTCATATCCTAATTCCAAGAACCTGTGAATATGTTAGATTTCAGGGTAAAGGGGATTTAATATTGAAGATGGAATTAAGTTTGCTAATCATCTTACTGTGGATGAAAGTTTATCCCTAATTATTCCTGTGTATTCAATATAACCATAATGTTTCTTATAAGTAGAAGAGGTGGGAGTCAAAGAACCAGAGATATGCCAGTGTGAGAAGTACTCAGTGTGACCTTCTTGGCTTTAAAGATGGAGAAATGATGTCATAAGATAAGAAATGAAGGCTAAAAGAATCTAGAAAAGGGAAGAAAACAAATTATCCCCTACCGTGTCCGGAAGAAACATAGCCTTGCCAATACCCTGAAGTTAGCACAGTAAGACTAATTTTGGATTTTTGAACTCCAGAACCATAAGAGAGGAAACTTGTGGTTTTAAACCATTAAGGTTATGATAATTTGTTACAGCAAGAATAGGAAATTAATACACTACCTCAAGATTGTTGTGAGGATTAAGTGACATGATACTCATTATCATGATTAACATAGGTCCTAGCACATGTTAACTAGTTAATAATTGTGATAATTTGTTATCAAAAATTATAATTATTCCATTGATATATGTGTGTGTGTGTTTGTGTGTGTGTGTGTAAATATAATACCTCCCTGTTTTTGGATAGTTACTTTGTATTCAATTCTTGTTATTAGAAAATGCTTCAGTGAAAAAACTCTTTGGAGACTTTGTCTTGATGCCTATTACAGACTCTAACTAATACAATGTCAGGCACATAGTAGAAGCTCTGTACATATTCATTAAATAGATAAATGAATAAATGATCAACATGTTTGTACCTATATATTTTTCACATTTGTCTTTTGCCTTTAGGCTAAATTCCCAGAAATGGAATTACTGGATCAAAATGAGCTGAACATTCATGCTCTTTTTACCTTCTGCCAAATGAATTTTCAGAAAGGTTATACCAATTTATATTCCCATGGCATTGTATAAATGTTACTTTGTCACCCCACCCATACTAACATCGAGTATCCTATATTTAAAAATCTCTGATAACTTTTTGCTTATTTTTTCATTTTTTTCTTTAATTGCATTTTTGTTGTTTATAATGCTAAAAACTCAATAATAATTATTTTATTAATTATTTTTATAATTTCTTTTGTAAATTCTCTGATGATTATTTTCAAATTGCAAATGATTTTTAACATAAAGAAGGTACAGAAAATAATAAGCCCTTCTGAACCCAGTGGCAAAATTTGACAAATGTTGGCAATTTTACAATATAAGCTTCATTTATTAGTTTATTTATTCTTCAAAGAGAAGGATATAGCCATGTTTGAAATGTCTTCTATTTTCCTTTTCTCCTCTCCCTATCCCTAAGGAGTACTTTTATTCTACATTTTCTTGTTTATGTTTTTGTACTTTTATGTGTTCTCACACAACACACATGCACATACAGTTAGTATTTGTGATTCTTTTCTTCAAATAATTATCTCTTTACTTTGCCAGAGTGCTAGTATTTTTCATATAAATCAATGAGTTCTTTGTTCCATAGAATTTTAACTTTTTGCTTGTCATATTTGTTGTACACATTTTCCCAGTTAGTCATTTTAATTATATTTGTTTTTAAATCGATTCTCAACTGATTACATTTACTTGAAAATCAACTATTTCAATTGATTTTTGTATTGTATAGAATTAATACAAAAGTTACATGGCTTTCATTTATATATTTGTTTAATGGCAAAGCATCATGGATGGTAGTAATTCTTAACACTTTCTGATTCATAATTTCTAATCTTAGAATGAATTGACATAAATTAGACTGATAGCAGTTATTTAAATCTGTTAGCATTTTAAGGTAGAATTTGCAAAAGTTAAGATCTTTAAAGGTCTTATATTTTAATTAACTCTTTCTTTTTACAATATTAGCTTATAGTGGAGGCTTAAATAATAGTGGTTTCATTAATTAATATTTATCAAAAGAAAAACATCCAGACATAAGCTAATATTTATCGAATTTCAGACAATACTTGGAGAATACATTTTTCTGGGCTATTAAAGGTAAAGGAGTAAAAGGTATGGCTTTCAGTGGCAGACTTCTTTGATGTTAATGGAATTCACTCAACATTGTTTAAAAGTGTGATATTTTTCTGAAAAATCAAAATAAATTTAATCAAATAGATGTAAGGAATAATGAAATGGCTTTGTAGTATACACGGACAAAAGATTATAAAAAGGAAATGTATTCAGGACTTGTGACTTACAAATTTAAAAAAATTATTTTAAAAAATCAGATAAAATTGTTACATAATTTGTCAGTATTTCTCATAAACTCATAACATCCAATCATTGGGTAAAAATCTAGGAACTACCTTTCCTCAAGTTTTCTTTAGATGCAAACTACCACAAAAGAGACAAAAAAATACTTTTTTGTAGACCTTTGTGGAGAAAAATGATTTTCCCTCGCCCCTAGGAAATACATAAAAATATGACCGTTTTTGGGCTAAAAGAATAAGTTATAATTTTAAACTCTCTCATTGGAAAGTGTGTTTAATTTGAAGTAGCTATGTTTATGTATGTTTTGAAATCAGCGGTTACAAGGTATATATTTCCACATTTAAAAATAGCACTTATCTGATATAAAAGTATCAAATGTTTTTGAACGTATGCACACAAACAAAACAATAAAAAGCTGCTGCTGCATCTAATGTTATCTCTTTGACCAGAGATAAGTAGGAGCAAAATAAAAATTAAAGGATTAACAGCTAGAAGTTAGATTTAGCTCAGTGGTCCCCAACCTTTTTTGGCACCAGGGACCGGTGTTCCTATGAGAATCTAATGCCTAGTGGTCTGAGGTGGAACTGAGGTGATGATGCTACGCTGGGGAGCGGCTGCAAATACAGGTGAAGCTTCGCTCACAGGCCCATCGCTCACTTCCTGCTGTGTGACCTAGTTCCTAACAGGCCACAGACTGGTACTGGTCCATGGCCCAGGAGTTGGGGACCCCTGGTTTAGTTGATATTACCAGAGTAATATTTCATTTAAATATATAGGAACTTTTAACACACTAAAATAAAGGAAATAACCAGGCGTAATTAAGTCTATACTTGTCAAGTAAATTATAAATATAAGAAATTAAAATGTGTTTTTGGTGAACTCTGTTAAGTAAGTGCCACCACTTAACCTGTCCACACTCTAAGTTTAAATCAGTGCCCTTCAGCTTCCTCTGCAAGCTCTGCTGGAAACTGGGAAAGAGCACAAAAGGAGACTAAACTTAGATTCTATTTCTTTTCTTTAAAACCAACCCATCAATTTAAAATACTAGGCAAATAAAATTGACAAGTTGTTTTCTACACTGAAGATACCTAAGAGCAATGAAAATGATAATAATTTGCCTTAATTCTTCTATTCTTGTAAATAAGAAAGTTCACAAATTTCAAAAAAGGTAGAGCACTATTTTGGGAAATAGTTTTAGGAATGAAAACATTAGAGGGTAGGTTATTTATAAACGATAACTTTCTATAATCCAATGTAAATGTGTATTGGCAATGGAAAAACCAGACTTGAATTTGAAAACTTCCTACTGTTATTCAAAAGCTTTCCACTGTTTCATTAGTATTTATTTATTTATTTTTCTGTCATGATTAAAGTATATGGCAGGTTATTTTTAGCAACATGACCTAATGGTCCCTTTCATCCACTCCTTCCCAAAAGCCCACCCTAATGGAAGGAACCTTTCCCAAGTGCCCTGGGAAGAAATCTCCTTGGGAAATTCTTCAGAAGGCTATTTAGAGCACACATGGTGACCGAAATAGTTTCAGAGGAGATGCCTTGGCTATCCTTGAGGGAGGGACTGTCTAGGCCTCCCTTGCCAGATTCTTCTGTGCATAGTTCTTTGCTCTCCTTTTAGCCTGCCTGTTTGGCAGGGGCTATAAAGTAAGGGAGTCTGAATTTTTAATTATACTTGCAATCTACATCTTATTTATTTCTACATAGTTTTTGTCTCTAACTCATTAGCAAATAAACTTTCCTAAGAATAATGTAGTTCTAAAGACTGACTTAATTTCTAGGTGTAAGGAATTTTTCATTTCTTTTTTTTCTAGGTCCACAGGTAACATCTGTACTGTAGCCAGTCATTTGTGCAGCGACAGCCATGATCTTTTAAAAATAAGATTACATTTTTAAAAGGAACTTTTTAATTGGATCTCTCCTAAAGCTTTTCACAGACATTCAGTTGTCCAGGTCTTACAATTAATCATGAAAATAACATGTAGAAAATAAATAAAGTGCATAGACTAATGCAGACACTTTTACTACCTATTCTATACTGGCCTCGATTTCAGTACTGACAATGGGAAATAGGTTGTAGATTGAGACTGATACTATCTAATCCAGGTATTTCCATCAGAAAGACAACAATCCTCCAAGTCAAATATTATCTACATAAAGAAAAGGAGCGGCTCAAACGACAAGCTCAGCTCCTGACTAATTGCCGCAATAATATAATGTGTGGCTTTGCTGCTAGAGAGCTAAATTGGCACACTGTACCTTCTTGTTGGAATTAAAAGATGGCTGGGGGGGGGGAATACAAGAATACTCTTATAAAAAAAGTTAGGAGATAATCTCGTTATAAGTTTTCCAAACTTCCCTACTGAATGTTTGTTCCAAACTTTATTTAAATAGCATGTTACAGCGATACCTCATTTACATGGTATGTCAAAGTGTTATAATTTCCACATTTCCAGACTCCCAGGTCCAAGACAGCATTGCATAATGAAGGGGAAGGATACAAGATTTCTAGGAATGAATTTCAGTGTAAATAATAATCAGTTATTCTATCAACCTTTAAGGACAATGTGAAATCTATGATGTATTGTTTATTATATGCTCAATGTTTTTACTCTCTATGGGTTTAGGCACTTTTAGTAAACATGGAAAGGGGATTCATTATACTGTAGAGTATTTTTTAAAATTTCTGTTACTTTTTTTTTTTTTTTTGCATTTGCGTTCTTCTATCGCAAAATTCATCTAAGCATAGAAATGGTTGCTTCTCATTGGGGAGTTATCTGCCAAAATGTTATTGCTATAGGAAATGTATGTCACATCAGATTATCACTTGGCACTATCAAGCCAGAGCAGTGTGAGCTTTAAACTTGGTTTTAAAAAAATCTAATTAGTATCAACTGAAAAAGAAGATCCCTAAAGATATTTCTTTCTTACTTTCTCTAATATAAAAGGTGATTTGTGATAAAATTTTTATCTATAATAATTTTTGCTATGCAAAACCAAATCTGACACTTTTGGAACATAATATTCAGATTTCTTTAAAACAAACTTTAAAATATAGAGGGGGAAAATGAACTAAATAGAAAATATTATTCTTAGTGAAAAACAGCTGTGAGGACAGTAGTGAATGCAAATATTATGAGACTATAAAGTAATTGTAACTGTATTCACTACAGTTCTCCAGACAAATTGAGTGATGTTTTATTTATTCCGTCAATAATAATTTATTGAATAACTATTATGTGCCTGGTACTATGCTAATGAAGGAAATGCAAAGACCCAATGAAGACTCTGCAAAGACTATGCATAAGACTCTATCCCTGCCCTTACCCACTTTCTGATCAAATCTGCAGGCAGATACTAAAAGACTAGTTGTAATCTTCGATAAAATTCAGTAGGAGTGTGTGTATATATATTTATTTCCATATAGACATACATGTGCACGTATATATACACATTAGCACATATATGTATATAATTGTGCCCACACACATTTGTACACACACACGAGTGGAAGGACAAGATAAAAACCACACAAAGAGCATGCTACACTTTGAAATCTGAATCACCTAAATGTTACTTGAACTATGCTGAACCTCAATTTCCTCATCTCTAAATGGGATTGACAATACTCCCCTCTGAGGATTTCTCGAAAGTTTGTTTGTTTGTTTGTTTGTTTGTTTTATTATTATTTATGCCTACAGCATCTGGTTTTCCTAGGTGGTCTCCCATCCAAGTACTAACCAGGCCTGACCCTGCTTAGCTTCTGAGATCAGACATTGGGCCTGTTCAGGGTGGCATGGCCATAGACCATGGACTGTGGGTTCACTGGAGCATGAACCCAGGACCTTCTGAGTGTAAAGCAGACGTGCTAATCACTACACTCTGGAATCATGTCCTTGAAAGTTAAAAGACATAAAAGATGAAAAGCATTTAGCTCAGTGTCTGCCATGTAAAAGTAATAAGAGAGCTCCAATTGTTATTATTTTATTTATTTTTTTAAATTTTATTTTAGGAGACTTCTTGAAGGATGCAGTTATAAGAGACATCGAGAGGTAAAAATATAAAGGAGTGCTTTTAGAAAAAGGAAGTAATGTGAGAATAGTATACTGTAAGTAAAGAAGGAGAAATTCATTCAAAAGCAGGTATGAACTTCTATCACCATCAAATAGCATATGCCAATTTACTATTCCATCTGAAATAAAAGAAAATTATGAGAGCAAAAAGAGGGTGTTTTCTTTGGATTTTGGTTTTCATAATGGTTTTAATTACAAAGTAAATATATTAAGTGGAAGATCACATAAATTGAGTTGCTCTTCATTTCTTCTGATTCTGACTAAACTGTTCCTTGCTGAGCAGTGTAAGTGAGGGTTGTGCAGACCATGTACTACACTCTTTCTTGCCAAGCTGGTATATTTGAGGCCACAAGAGAGGGTGTTTTTTAAAAAAGAATTAGTGTTTACATTGAAATAAAGATGTCAGCTTAGATCTACTTAAAATGCACTAGAGAAATTAAAATATAGTTAGTGAGAAAGATATATTATTTACTCAAGAAAGTCTACTGAAGATGAAAAAAAATAGAAACTTAAAGTATCATCCATCATTCCAAATGTAAAAAATTTATTTCTATAATTAAAAATATTAAAAATATCTTGCTTTTAAGCAGAACATAGAAGCAATTTAACAATTAAGCTCTCTCTCTCTCTTTCTCTCTAACTTTCCTCACATTTCTCATTTATCTTTCTTCTTTTGCAATGGCTTTTCCATAAACATATCTTATCCTTTGGGATGACTCTTTACAGATAATGAGAGATGAGAATATATATTTAAATTGGGAATCTTTGTGATATAGAATTTTACCTATATATTATCTTAAAGACATGAGTGTAGGCAGGGTCACTCTGGAAAATTTCTATGAAAGTATTTCACACAGTGAGCTTTGATGGATAATAAATGCTATGGGCATGACATCGATGTCTGGGGCTGGTATTTAAAGAACAGGAGAATTCTGTAAATACACATTTGTAACTACTTTGTCATAGATGGAAGTAAATAGGAGCTATTTTATACATATAAAATAATTTTAAATAAAAATTGATAAGTAGATGATAGATTAGAAATAGAGATAGAAAAGAAAATCCATTTTGCACAAGCTATTTATTCATGAGCCCTGGGTACTTAGGATCTCCTGAGTGTTTTGATAACTGAATATCACTTTCTGTCTCATATACATTGTTGCCTTTTACTTAGCCAAAGTGAGCTAATGACTTTCTTGAGTTTTATTATAGGCAGTTTTATGAGAGTAGTCTTATACTGGCTTTCATCCTAAAATTGTGCCCACCATAGCTCTCCATGTTGAATTCTTGCCCTTTTTAGCTGTACCATCTCAAATGTCAGCCCTGCCTCAAAGTCTTTCTTGTTACTTGAGACATTTTACATCCCTGTAAATTCTCACAGCATTTTCTTTGTACTTCTTGAATGATGTGATTTGTCATGTCTTTTCCCTAGAAAATCATTGAGGGAAAGTCTAGCACATATTAGGCTTTTGATGAATATTTCTTGAGTCACATTGAATTAAACTTATAGAAAAATTGCAAGCTGATTAGTTTAACAGAATCTTTCTAAAAGCCCACCTATCTGTTCTATTAATAGTAGTTATGTATTATCTTTCTAATTCTAGTTATATGTATACAGATATAATAAATTCATTCTTTCATGTATTATATTTACCAATTTCTCATTAGTTGTTCTGAATATAGATATTATTCATCAAAAACACTATGGTGAACCTTTTATACTAACAAGCATCCAGCAATATTCAGTTGTACTTTATGCAATTGTCATATTTTAAGTGGTTTAATGATAGGAAGACACAAATCTTTCAAGTATTTTTAATCAGCCTACTTATCATTATTCCTATTTTTTTGAGGTAGGAACACTAAATAATATATAAATTAATGGATAAGCAAAGTAAATATTACTATCATCATTGTGACCCAACAAAGTGTGTAACACTCTAAAACATAATAGCAACATCGAAGAGTTAAAACAATTTCATTGATTTTTGTTTCTAGCTCTTAATGCATCACTGGTCTTCTTCCTTTCAAGAGTCGATTTCCTTTACTACTCTTGCTCATTCAGGAGAAATGTTTTCTATCATAGGTCTGTTACCATCACTAATAATTAGAATATATATGAGTGTTCTGATGCTTAGCTATAATGATATCTCCAGAGTCAATGCCAATGGAACTACCATTTGTGGGAAACTGCGTTATCATTTTGCTTTGCAAAAGTCACTTTTGGTGCCCTCCTTTGATTAACAGTCCATGCTTTACTCAAACAGAAGTCTATCCTGAATTTCTGGTCCATTACATAATTTTCAGAAGCTGGAAGAAAAGCATTTGCATCATTTCTGTTCCCAGATCTGTTCAATATATACTTCCAGTCTGTCATGCCTGAAATTAATTTTTTACAATCTGGATCTTTACTATATGCTAAAAATTCAGTACAAAAAAGGACCTCCTTCTGCAGAGAATATGTAAGCCAGAACATCATGTTCCATCTTTATAATAAAACACATAGTTCCTATCAAAAGGCAAATTTTTGTTTCAAAATGTTTGAAGAGAATAATTTTTTAAAAAGATTTCAAATGGTTACTTTCATAAAAGTGAAAAGATTCTTATTTCAAATATATTCTAGCCTGAATGATATACTTGGTATTTAAACTGAACAACTTTTTATTTACTTCAAGCTATTTTTCCTCTCTGCATTTTATGCTTCTGAGATTGGAAAACAGAAGCAAATAATCTGAGAAATAGTTTCTCTCGAAACACATTCAGGTGTATGACTATTAAAAATGCACACTAATTGTTAATATCTATCAAGGTTTAACCAAGCAATAATAGACCATTATGACTCATTAGACAATAAGCTTATCATACTCACATCTTAAAATTTTGTTTTCCACAAAGTATAAAGTCACTTCTCTGATTTTTTCAAACGAGTAGCCCTAAAAAATAATTTCAAATGCTAGAAAAATATATATGATAATATTAAAAACAAAACAAACAAAAACCCTTTGTATAATCTTTGGGAAATTACTTATAACTGAGATCTTGCTCATTTTTCTGTTAAAAGGGGATGGGTAGATATAAAGATTTAATGAAATAATGCAAATAATGGTCATAACACAGGACCGGGATTAGATTCTTCTCTTATGCTCTTTCCTTTTCCTCCTTCTCTGACTCTCCTCTATTACTCCACTTCCCCTCCTCCTTCTACTCTTCCTCTTCCTCTGATTTTCCTTTCTCCTTTTCCTCATTCTTCTTTAATTTCAAAATTAAGAAATTTTGGAGTCTTCAGGAGTATATAACATTAGATTTGGATCCAGAATTCAAACAAACCTATGTCACACCAAAGCCATTCTTCTTCCTAATATTAATTTTCTCTAGAGATTCTATCGATGTTTGCATACATAGTGAATTTGTCACAGACCAATTATAAAAGCAATAAAACTTTCTTTCTTTCTTTCTTTTTTTTTTTTTTAGAAATATTGTATTTCTAAAAATGTTTCCCTCATGGTTTTCAATGATACGTAATTTAGTGCATAAATGTTCATTAGTGTTTGGCCTTTATATTTTTTTCAAACCTAATAATAAATAATAGACTTCTTTAGTTCATATAGTGCTTTTTTTTGTATTAACTTATAATTTGCTTGATAATAATACTAACAGTCATATAATGGTTTTATACAACATTTAACAAAAATATTTGTATTATATCATTTTTAACTTTATAGATTCTTTTGGTTCTGGGTTCATTTTTACATACAGCAAGCATTTTTTTCCCAGCTCAATCTGATATTTTGTATTTTATTATTTATATTTTATTTCCATTCATCTTTATATAAGCTTTGCTCTTTATCATCCATTACATATTTTTATTAGTTAGGCTTAACTGATGCTGCTTTTTCTACCATAGCTTTGATGTTTGCATTATGTTGACTAAGGCACTGCACAAATATTCTTATTCCATAATTATGTATATTAGTCTAAACTTTTATGAAGTATGAAGAATACTATGCTTTTGTGCAGCCCCTATCCCTGCTCTTTTAATTTTTCAACAATTTTATCTGTATGTTTGATATTAATATATATATATATATATATATATATATATATATATATATATTGTATTTTGGTTACTTTTGCTGTTTCTACTAGTTGTTGAATGTAAATCTTTTTAGATTGCTTTACCAGTCAAAATTTACTTCTCTGATACAGCTAGGCATCATTTGGGTGCATGTGGCTGAAAACTCAATTCACAGTGGCATAAGTGAAAAAAAGAAAAAAGGAAGTTTATTTTTGTCACACTGCCATATTCTGAAGGTGAGAACTCCAGGGCTCTTATGGTAGCTTTTCCATGACATTAAGGACTTGGTCTCTTCCAGGCTTTTCACTCAGCTGAGTTTAGCATGATCTTTTGCCATTGGGCTTGTTACGCTAGGAACACTAGCAGGGTATCTGAATTCTGAAGATAGAAAATATTAAAATGCATATGCATTCTAAGTCTTTCTCTTTAAAAGGCTTTCTTCAAAGACTCACCTGGAAAATTTCACTTATATTTCATTGTGCCGGCAACTTGTTAAATGGTGTTTATATCCACAAGAGGCTAAGTATTTTATCTGGAGACATTGTTGCCTCTTATAAAATCAGGATTCTATTACAATCATAAAGATGCAGAGAATAGATATTGCATTGGCAAGTAGCAAAGTCTGCCACGGGAGTTAACTCTCATGTTAGTGTCATATGCTTCTATTCTGCCCCCCAGCCACTGCTGACTGGTCATGTGGCAGACCCCTAACTTTGGGTCAGAAAGATTTTCTTATGTGTCAGGAATTATGATTCAAAGAGAATAGTACATCTGCTTTGGGTGCTGGAGCTAAGAAACAAGGCTGGGATACTCATTGTCTACCATATGAATCTTGCAATAGTGACAGTCTAAAGAGAGAAAAGAGATAAAAACTGAAATTGCTCTGGAGAAAGTTTCAGAGCTGGAATACCATGTAGCCTCAGTAAGACAAAGAACAATTCCTCCCCTGTTCCTTCAACACTTCACCCTTTTTGTTTCAGCTAGTTTGATAGTGTTTCTCTTTCTCAGTTTAGAGATATAATGAAATATATCTCCTTTCTTGGTGTTTTTGTTTTGTTTCAGTACTTCTGTTTAGCTAGAATTAAAACTCTATGGGAACAAGTACCCATATGTCTGTTCAATATTGTATTTTCTCTGCCTGGCATGGCATGTTATCAATAAATATTTACTTAATAAATGAGGCTTTATTATAAACTAAGCATTCCCTAATTTTCTTTATTATTTCTTATCTTTGATTTATTTAAATTGGTTTCACTAGCCTTTTTCTAGAGCAGCATTACTTTTTAAGAGTATGAATATCTTTAAGAGTTGAATAATTTCTGGACAATGATCTTACTGGTCTTATAGGAACAATTTATTTTGGTGTGGTTAATTATCTGAAGGTGTATTTAAATGAAAAAATCTTTCATTTGTCTCCACATAAGTTAGTATTTGAGGGGACACCTGAACATTTCATGCCACATTTGTAAAGAAATTGAGAAATAATGCAAGGATAAAGATAGGGAAGGCAACCAAAATAGTATCTTGATAGAAGTTCTTCATGTAAGAATTGGTTTATATCTATATTCTAATATGTTTCCTAATACTGAACCTCAGAAATAGGCATACTCACCCATCCAGTAGTTTGGGAACAAAAAGAAAAATGTGAAATAAATTATACTGACTTTATGTGTTAAAGTTCAAAGAAATTAAAGTAAAGAAACTCGGGAGGACTTTCCAAACAAAAGGTTAATTTTGGCATGCATTTAGTATATGGGAGGGCCTATATTCTACCTATGAATAATTCCTCCTCTCTCAAAGGGTTTCATTTGAGCTATCATTAGGTTTGTAAATTTGACTTGGTGGTATCCTCATTGTGAGATCTTTTACAAAGTTCTTTCTTTCCAGCACAATATATTCAAAGCCTCTGAATTCCATTTTTCTTTTGGTTCCATATTTCTGCATTGCAGAATCGAATTGAGTGACTTTCAAGTCACAAAGACCACATCTCTTTATCAACAGGCATTTCCAGGTCTCTGGAATTATGACTATTTCCACTGCCTCTTCTAGAATTATAAGAAACACATTTACAAAGGAAATTTTCCTCTCCATAGGTCATTAACGAATCTGGAACAAATGTATAATCATTGTAGTAGAAGATGATTCTTGAACCTTATGCAAAAGCTACATTAATTTTATACTCCTTCCCCCATGTTTCTTTCCTAGTACTGAATGTAAAATGGATTTGAGTTTATTGATCTGGCACTGTCTGCCTATGAATGGAACTCACAATTTAAATTAGAATCTCGTTAGTACATGAAACTCATTTGTTTGTCAGTTTGAAACCAGTGATATGGTTCTTACTCAACGGCCATAAAAATTCATCCAGCTTGCCCTTTGTGAGCCCTGCATATAATGTATACAATTAAACCTTTGCCTCAGTTGCTCCTATTTTTGTGTGATCTGGGAGATGGAAAGAGGCCAGGAGTGTTAGACAAATAGAACTCAGACCTACAGAAAAGAAAGAAGCGTCCCTCCTTCCCTCCCTGCCCAATTCTCCACACCTTTACTCCAGCCATACATGAACGACAATTTAATTTTGCATGACATTTATATATTACCATTTTGCTTTAAGCATTCTGAAGCTAGACTTTCATTATATTCTGGCATTGATTTTATATCAACTGTAGGTTTGCTTTAGATTTAAATTTGGTTGTTAAGCCTCTCAGTCTTTTTTAATCTACTCTCTACTCTTTTTTTTCTTTTCAGTTTATCTGTCGAAGACACTGGACTACTTCTCTTGTAGAATTTCCCACAATCAAATTTTTCTTACTGCATCCTTATGCTATGTGTTACTCTGTACCCTGAATATTGGAAATTATATATGATGATCCATTAGATTCAAGTGTGAGATTTTGACAAGAGTTCTCCATAGCTGGTGTTGTATACTTGCTTCATGAGGTATATAATTTCTGGGTATCTCAGTTGGTGATGTTAATTGGCACTGGTAATCATTGCCTGGACATAATTTCTTTAGATGTTTTAAAAATGGTGATATTCTTTCACTATCTTCTATATCTGCCATTTTATCTCCTTTTTATTGCAGAAAATTAATGATCTCTTTCACATTTCACATGTTTCTCAATTCTGTTTCCTGTTTTATAAACTGATTATCTGAACCATTGATTTTCACTACTTAATTATTTTCAATGATGACTTGAATTGTTCTTTAACAAGATTTAATCAGTTAAATTTTTGTTTTTCAGCTACTCTGCTTTCTTTTATTTTTTGTACAAGAGTAGCAGCTGTTTTCAAAATCTACTTTTGCTTTGGTATTCTATATAAGAGATGGCACAGATATTTTTTCCTTTATCTTTTTTCTTTTACTCACTTCTTTAAGACTTTGTTAAGTCAAATTATTATTATTATACCTTATATTTTTCTTGTGATTATTTGGCTAATCTTTAGAGACCAAGTCTAAGTATAAGCAGATTGGAGCTATTGTGGCAAGTGCTCAGTTTATGGCTCTGTTCTGTATTGGGGGAGTTCTATTAGTGCCATTGCAAGAAGAAAAATGCCAAGATCCAGCTATAAACTCAAGGAATAATTTAGTGTGAGGCCACAAGTAAGGCTCTATTTTATTTCCTTGAAACTTTTGTTCTTATGTGTATGTGTGGGTTTTATATTCATAACAGAATTATCAGCATGATGTAGCATATGGATTTGAGATTGGGGAACCCAACATCTTGAAGAGATGTTTTCATTCCCCTTTTCATATTTCGCACAGTAACGGTTGGCTCTACATAATAGTAGAGTACATCGTCTGTATCTGAAACTGAAAATAAGGGGCATGTCAACTGGAAATGAACATTTCACTTGGGCCTTCTTTTTTAGACAATCAGAATTGGATTTAGAATTTTGGCCATTTTTTTTTTAGATTTATTAAAGTATAATTAATATACAAAAAAACCTTCTGCATATAATGTATACAATTTATGAGCTTGAACATATGCATATACCCATGATACTCTCATCACAATCAAGGTAATAAAAAAATCCATCAATTCCAAAAGTTTCCTTGTGTCTATTTATTTTATTTTGTTTTATTTTTATGCTAAGAACATTTTAAAGTGAAATCTAACCTCTTAACAAAGTTTGAAGTATACAATACTGTATTGTTAACTATAGGCAATTAGGCCAGTTTTTGCATCTACTCTTCTTTTTTTTTAGCTCTGACATTAGTGGCCATGATGTTGGGATGTTGAGGCCATCCTCAATGTTATATTTCTCATACTGCAAGCAGTAGATTGATCCTATTGAGTCAAATGCCGTGTATCCAACCTGTAGCCGTAGTTCTTGTAGTTCATTCTTCCCTGTTTCTGGCCCTGACTTCAGCAGCATGCCTTTCCAGAAGAGCTGCCTAGGAATTTGACTAACAGAAAACATCATTCCTGGGTCCTAACCCATTAGGTGAGAGAATATAGAAAATCTTTTAATACTTGAGCATTTAATTTTTCTGTCGTTCTTATCTATGGTAGTTGAGAATTATTTTTCTTTTAGGATAATTTCATGGACATATAAGGGAGCAATTAAAAAAGGCAGATTTGTTTATATATCTTTCTTCTAAATAGACCATTATATGTATTTATAAAAATCTATTCATTTCTTAATACACATTCATTATAATTATTTTATCTTTAAAAAAGAATGCAGAATATCTGGTAATACAATATTACTTTTTGCATTCCCCACACTAGTTTGGTAAAAGTGACTTTTTTCTAGTCAATCATAACCAGAAAATGACTTCGTTCTCCGCCAAGGCAGGCTGCTGCTGTAAGAAGCTCCCCCAAACGGCAGGGGTTTCATAAAGTCAAGAAAGCTCTTCCTGTGGTAAATTTTACCTCTTTTCTTCAGGTCATGCATCAGAATTATCAACAAAGAGTTAGTTTGAAACAGTGCCTAGAATACAATTCTGGATATCATCCTTATTTTGTGTAAAACATTGTTAGTTCTCTTATTTCTTACCTCGTTAAACTTGGGATTTTCATGTTGATTTTGGGAAAAAAAAAAGAAAGAAAACTAATAAAATGATCAAAAGATTACCTTCAAAATAAGATCATTTAACACTGGGACTAGAATATTTATGACATTATTGTATAAGTGTAGTTTTATTTTCTTCTCTTTTCTTTATTTTCCCTCTCTCAATTTCTCCTACCCTCCCTTTCTCTTTTTTCCCTTCCTTCCTTCCTTCCTTCCTTCCTTCCTTCCTTCCTTCCTTCCTTCCTTCCTTCTTTCCTTCATTTTATTTTTTCTTTCTTTTTGTAAGAAAAAAGTTTTAATTCTACATTTTGTATTCATTCCTCACTCAGGGGGAAAACGAATTAGAATAACAAAATGTGTGAAAACTGTATTCAGAGTTGCTCTGTATAATTAATGAATCATCTCCTTTAAGCTGAGAATCAGGATGTTAAACTTTTCTGACTGTGATTATTAGTCTGAAAACCTCTACATTGTGACTCACTATTTTCTTATCTTTAAAGTCTTGATTTTTACCAGGGTTCATATCACAAAGGTTAAATCCAAAAGATTTGACCTTAACCTGACTTCAACACCAGTTTCTTCCAAACCTGTGGCCACTAAAGAGAGATAAGAACATTCTTTTTCAAATGCCACTAATCTCTGCTAGCTGCATTACTGGACTGACTTATTTTAATGTTTAACGACTCAGTCATAAAATGCTGGTAATAACAATTTTATTTAGTCAAAGTGCCACATTGAAATTTATAGGGATAAATTTCTTTTTCACAGTGCCAATAATGAATAAGTTAAATTAGGTAAATTACTTTACAAGTGTAGGAAACATAATGCCATTTCCAATTTTTTAAATAATAGTATTCATTGAGGACTGCCTCCAGTCACATCATGTGTGTTGTTCAGCAGTTCTTGTCACTTTTTAGCCACCTTTTTTTACTTTTTGATATTTTCCCTACCTAAATGATGTGAGTTATTTTCTCTTTCTTTTCTCACTCTGTTTACTTCACATACACTCTTTAATGATTGCATAATCCCGTATAACCTACCGAGCATTTCTTGAATCATTTTGTCGTTTATTACATTGTCAAATGTACAATATATTTAATTAAAGCAAAAATGATACCACTATAACATTGAATTTCTTTTATTTGTTGAGATTACATTACAGACTTCCCAAATTTGTGTTTGTTGTTCTGTCTCAACTATTATTGTCTTACTCCATGCCTTCAGAACCTTCTGCTCGCCTGAACTGCAGAATTTACAAAACTTCCTATTTTCCTGCCATTATTTTCTGCCTATACCACTTTTTGCCCACTTTTCTACTAGAGTTAATCCATCTAAAAAACAAAAGAGATTATTCATTCCTTACTTGAGGAAACTTTACTAACTGTTTTATGAATATCAGAGCTCTTAGTATGATGTGTAATGCCTTTGGATTATATACCTCAAACTTTGATTAGGTAGATGGTCTCATTTATAGTTTGAGTGACCCTTTGGTACTTTTGTTAAGAGAAAAGCACAGGTCCAGGTAGAGTTCTGGGTTTACATCTGGCAAGACCAGAGGTTTAATACATTTAAATATCAGTTGTGCTACTACTCTTCCAGAATAGTCTATAAATAAAGACAGATTCAAATAGGAAGTCCAAAAACCACATGTTACCACATCTGAGGGAGGATAGTCTAATGGCAGTGTGAAGTCTTAAATGGTTCAATAGCTAAGGTAACCCTGAGCAAAGGAGTCCAAGGAGTATATCCATGGATGCGAATCAGGAGGTATTACCATCTTAAGCCTTAGAGTAACCACCTTCATTAATTTATATTTACTCAGAGGGATAGTAAGTTGATGAAGAGTCTTGGATAATTAAAAGACCAACTTGTTACTTTTAATAAGCAACTCTAAAATCTCAGCAAATTATGACAGTGAATATTAACTTCTTGCTTACACATTTGCAAATTAGCTCTGCTTTACTCCACATGTCTTTTCATTCTAGAATCTACCCTGAAGGAGCAGCCTCTGTATGGGATATGCTGTTGTCCTGGCAGAGAACAGAAGCAAGGCCAACCAAACTTTGTAAGCACATTTAAAGCTTCTTTCCAGAGGATAAATGTCATATCCATTGTCATAAACAAGTCAGGTAGCTACAACTGACAACAGGGTAAGAAAGTATTCACCTACAGAAAGGCATGATATGAGTTGGGGTAAATTATACCTCTATAGGGGAGAGAGTTAATAATTGGGAACAATAATGAAATCTACTATAAATCTCAAATATACCATATCTTATGATTCTCCCTACTTCTCATGTGTAATTCATCATTTAAGGAAGATACTATGTATGCTCAGCCTTATCTTGGGATAATTTGAATATCTGATATCTTATTGGCTCAGATTATATATGACATCAGGTAATCAGCTTAAGAGAATGAATTAAAATTTTTAAGCAATATGTAGTTATTTCTTATAATTTGTGTGCATATCTTTACTTATATTACTGGAGAACAATCAAAAATTTTCAGACATTCCTAAACCATATATAAGGCATTTCTTATATTGCATTCTAGCAACTGTTCTGGTGCATGCTTCTTCATTTTCCAATATTAAAATGTCTTCAAATATGATTTGTCATCCTTCTT
The DNA here is from genome assembly GCA_028627145.1 of Eidolon dupreanum. NCBI lineage: Eukaryota > Metazoa > Chordata > Mammalia > Chiroptera > Pteropodidae > Eidolon > Eidolon dupreanum. The sequence continues at coordinate 54,131,287 of CM053501.1, read as the reverse complement.
CTTCTATATGCAAGATTGCCAGTGGATAGGCTGGGTGGGCATAATACATACTATCAATATATTGGATTTATGTAATATTTTAGGAAAATTCCTTATGTGTCCAAGCAAAATGAATGTCATACTTCATATATATTTTTTGCAATTATCTATAAAAATGTTCTCTATAGATATTAATTTATCATTAATAGTATTACAAACCCAAATTTAAGACAATGCTATTATACCATATACAAAGTCTCAAAATGAGTACATTACTTTGGGATTCAGGGTGAATCTCAATACACCCTAAAGATTTTGAGGAATTTAATAAGAATTTCATGGGCATCTACTGAATATTTGCCTTTCACCTTCAAGTTTAGTCATTCACATATAAGAAATTAAACAGAAATTGGATTCTCTGAGCTTCTGATAGTATAATTATGCATGAGACACACCACCTCAGAGTGTGTTAGAATAAGGCTCTACAGTGAGCCCATTTGAGCACATGAATTAGGGATTAATTGCTGAATACAGGGCTTGTATTGAATTATAAAAAAGTAAAACCTTTCCTGTACTCTAAGTTGCAATTTGGTTCCCTTAAGATTTTTTCTCTCTCTTTTTAGTTTCTTATCATTGCTATGCTGATCTTCTTAGAAGTAATAAAATAGTGATGACATGTACATGAAATATGAGTAAAACTGCTATTATAACATTTAGTTCCTGTGTCAGAAAGGTAAAATTTAGAGAATTATTTACTTTTCTGTTTATCAAGGAGGGTTTTTCAGTCAATTTATGTAATTATCTAGTTTGTAGATTATTCTTCTGGTGCTTATTTTGCTAATTTCCTACAGGCTGAATGAAATCTATCTATTGTGTTGTTAATTGGACAGCAATACAAAAAGAAGTAAATATTTTGTTTATCTATTTTACTACAGGATAATCGTGCTAATAAGATTTCATAATAAATCATTGATTGGAATTCTTAGATGAGATGAGGTACTGTAGAAAGAGAAAATTTTACTTTGCTTGGTTTCTCTTTGCTAACTCTATTGGTGTTCCACAGTAATTTTGTTACATGTATTTTGTTGCTGTTTTTTTTCAGGATATGTAATAACTTTAAAATCTGTAAGTTTCCAAATTTTGCACCAGTTTTTAATATTTATTTATGGTATTTCCTTAAGGAGTGAGAAGTCTGGATTTGCGATTAAGCATTGAAAAACTAAGTCAGTAAATATTGATTAAATATTTAGTAATCTGAAACAGAACCAGTTAAATACAGAACCTATTGATTGCATGTCAGATGTAGAAAAAAGACACTATAAGATATATCACTTATAGCATCTTCATACTGACCCCCTTCTTATTCACTTCTGAATTGAAAGTGTACTTACTTGGCTAGTTAAGAGTTCTCTGGATGAAAGGTAGAGATGACAATAGAAAGACCAGAAGAAAAGTTGTCTTTAGCTACCTAAAAAAGAGAAGGTAATATTTGCAGGAAAAAAAAAAAGGATATACAAAGCATAAAGAAATTGGAGAAGCTTGACAGAAGAGAGAAGAAAAAAATGAGTATAAAAATCCAGCCTCTGATGGGTCATGTCAAAGTAATAAAAGAACCAACTCAAAAGATCTCCTAGTGGCCAAACCTGGAACAATTGAGCAACAAAATGAATAGCATGATTATACTGGCCTCCCAGGCCTGCCATGACAAATCAACACAAACTGTATGGTTTAATATAACAGAAATTTATTTTCTACCAGTTCTGGAGCCTAGAAATCTAAAATTTGCCAGATTTGGGGGTGCAGAGCAGGAGATCTTTCCTTGCCTCTTCCTAGTTTCTGGTGGATTTCAACAGTCTTTGGCATTTTGACTTATAAGATACATCATTCAAATCTCTGTCTCTGCCATGGTGTTTGCCACGTGAGTGTGCCCGCCTCTATTTCCAAATTTTCTTCTTCCTATAAGGACACTAATAATGTTGGATTTAGGATCCACCTTAATCCAGTAAGAACTCATTTAAAATATTTCCACATAAAGCCACATTCACAGAATCAGGTCACATGAATCTTTGGAGGCTCTAGGCAACCCAGTACAATGATATTAGATTACACCCCCCAAATATGAAAGATATATATATATATATATATATATATATATATATACACACACACATACACCTCAAAAACAAATAATAAAATAAAACAAATATATGGAGGAGAGGAGACAAATATTACCTACAAAAGAATTCCAAATATACATGTAGATACCAGCTCTAGAGGGGGTGGAGTTTATTTCCCCAATCTCCTCCTCTACCACCATCACACACACATGCACACACACACACACACACCTTGAGTGTGTACTGGATCTAGTTGCTCATATTTAATAGAGTATGGAAATGGAAAACCTAGTAACTTTACAGTGGAGAAAACAGACAAATATGGCCTTAACTAAATGAACAAGATTAACATCACAAGGATCTGTCATATGATAGCATGTACACCCTGATGTGATGTGATGAGAAAGGAAATTCACTTATGTGTCATTCTCCTCTAAAACCGGTGACCCCAGACTAAACATGAAAAAAATATCAAACACACCCACATAGGGGGACATTTTACAAAATACCTGACCAGTACTTCTCAAAACTGTTAAAACATTAAAAACAAAGAAAGATGGAAAAGATGCCACAGACCAAGGAAATCTGAGGAAAGAGACACAATGACTAAATGCAAGGTGGTATCCTGACATCAACCGTGAGGCAGATAAAGAATATTAGTTTAAAAACTGATGAAATTCGAAAGATGTCTTGAGTTTTGTTAATATTAATGTGCCAGTGTTAGCTTCTTAGTTTTCACAAATGTACCATGGTGATATAAGACAATAGGAAAAACTGTATACAAATATAAGAGAACTCTCTATATATTATTTTTGTAATATTTCTAAAATCTAAAATCATTCCTCAAAAAAGCAGCTTATTTAAAAAGCAGCTAGTATTTTCAAAAAGAAGAAAATACTAGTCGTTTGCCATGTGAGACCCTGGGGAAGGCTAGACGAGAGTAGTACAAAGAAGTTTTTCTGTTGTATGTGCAATGTACTGTGCTTTCATTGCTTTCTTAAGAGATGATGGACATTAATTTATTTTTACATTCTTTTCTTTAGGTTTCTGTACTTTCTAATGTGATTCTGTATTGGGATTGACCTTAGGAAGGAAGCAAAAGGCTGTTTTATTTAGGTTATACATAAAAATTTTTAAAAAATCAACTTTCATCGTATAGCTATAAGGGTTAAAGAATTAAAAATTCTCTTGAAGATGAGTTTCAAACAAACTTGTAATACATGAAGAATTCTTAACACCATAGAATTTACCTTCTTTGAATAACAATATTATGGAATCTTATCTTTCATTTTGAATTCTAATCTCTTTAAATGAAGGGGTCTTCCCACCTTCATTGTATTTTTCTCCAGAACTCTATATAATGCTTTACTTGATGGAAGTATACAAATATTAACTGTTAGGCTTGTGGCCATGACTCTCAAAATTATTAAAAAGTGTAGCCCTGATCATTTTCTTGTTTTAAAGTTAATTAAGCTATTTTTCAGTCAAGTGATATCTTTGAGTAATCTTTAATTTTTTTAGTTCTTAAACATGTTGAGCTGTTAAGCTATATGAACTCTCTGAGACCAAATTAAAGAAATCCAGTTAGTATTAACAGCTAATTTCTCATGAAATAGTTTAGAGCTGATGTTTTTAAAAAATAAATACATAAAATATGCCCTTAGTTTTCAAATTAAATTCCATTTGAAAAATCTTCAGAATAAATGACTATTTTTTCAAAAATGTTAAAAGTGAACTTAATCTTTTAGTTCAAAATGGTCTGCTAAACTGAAATCTGTCTATATTTTCTTTCAACATCTCCTTGAATTAACAAAAATGATAAATTAAAATGAATAACACCATAACATTCTGGAAAACAAGAAAAGTATATCATCGGTGAATAAAAAATTTATAAGAATTCTCAAAAGATAGCACACAAAATAAATATGACTAGTAAGAAAACGAATGATGAAATTCAACAAAAATCACCAGGGACCTCCAAGGTAAATCAACAAATATGGAACACAGGGATAGGCCTGGGAGCAATACTGGGTCATTATTTAGGAATCTACTTTCCAAACAGCTAAGAAAGTTTGAACTCTTCCCCCTGCATAAGTATAAATAGAGCTTGGTTAGGCTGCAAGGCTTTTTCTCTGTGGCCAAAGCCCAAGAGCTATTCTCTAAATCAAATAGGTACATGGGTAATGTTGCGAAGAAAGTTATCTTGTGAAGATGCTAAGGTCTAAGAGAAGAGTCAAGCAAACCACAAGATAACTCTAGTTGGACACACAGACATAGAAAAAAGTAGGTTTAAGATGACAGGCAGAAAAGCAGTTTCTATTAGTAGTAGAATAAATTGGGCCTGTAGGAGGTCCCTGTTCTATAATCTACTTTTTTCCCAAGGATACTTCAAAAAGACTGGCTGTCAAAGCATTCCCCTGACTTCTCCTACTTATACAGAAACTTCAATCGGCCTTCTCACTCAGATGAGAGTCTTTGTGGAGAAAGAGTCCTGAACAAGAGCAAACAGAGTTATGTGCCAACTACCTTTACTATTCAATAGAGTCCATCATCCATAAGTGTGACTGCACATCCAAGAATCTTGAGAAAGCTGAGGAAAAACAACCATGTGAAAAACAAGGTCAATATGAACAAACAAAACAAACCAATTCATTTGTCCTTAGAGATGAGAGAAGTAGGTTCGAAGACTTTTCAGCAGGTAAAAGATCTGATATTACTTAAATTTTTAGATGATTATATTCACTGCATTATGGGAACCTAATTTCAGGGGAGGTAGACTATAAGAAACCATTTTGGAAATTGTTTTAGCAATTGAGGGGAGACAATGATGAATGGAGAGGGTGAGTTAAAGGAAATTCATGAATATAAGAGATGTTTAAGAGACTTAGTGTTGATTGGAAGTGGGGGTGAGGGAGTCAGGAGCCAAGGTGACACCCAGATTTTTGACTTACCCTTTCACCATAATTATTTTCATTTTGGAGGTCAAAATGCCCTCTGACTCTCTGGACCAAATTGATTAGCAAGAGACATAATGGAGCCCACCTTGCCCCATTTGCTTTCCACTGAAGCAGTGGACAGTGCACTGATTCAGAGGTGGCTTTAGGTCTGTTAAGTTCCTGAACACCTGGCTTTGGCACCCAAGTTACCTTAATGTCTAGTAAGTCAGTGTGTACTAAGTGTCTGGTTATTTTATAGAGTTTTACCAGAGCCCTTCATAGATAAGGAGGATAAGAATAATTTAAAAGTACAATACTAACATAAATCCAGGAAAAAAATTGACTCTGTAATGGAGTAATATTAAGAAGGTTTGCAATTGTTCATTATGTACGCATATGCTTACATGGATTTATATATATATTTATCAATATTATAATATACGATGAATATGTATTATACAAATATACTTAAAATCTGTTCCTAATTGGTAGAAGAATATGATGTTTTACATTTTAGAAACAATAAATCCATTACTAAATGTTTTGGAATACTAGTATTAATAATTATAAATCAGATTTTTATCAGATGGAGCGATCAATTAGGCACATAATATTAGACATGCAATAAACCCAAGTCTGTGCAATTGCAGTCTATGGAAATGAGTTGTACAGTGTTTGGTTTTACCAAAGGCTTTTTCTTAGGTTCCAAAATAAAACCATGCAGTCTAATAAATGCTTTCTATGATTTAAAATTAAAACTCTATTTTCAATTTTAGTTCTATTTTAACTTTAGTTCAATTTTAGTTTAATTTTAGTTTAGTTTAATTTTGGTTTATCACATATGTTCAAATATCTTTGAACCCTTACCTAGAATAAGACTGGTACCCTGAACGTAAAAGGAAAAAAAAAAAAGACAGACCTAAAAGAGAGAAAAAAACTACTTTGTCTCAGTAGTGATCCTGCAAAGTATATTGAGTTTCCTGAAACTCCAACAGACACAGAGGAAGCAGTTCTATAAAGGTAACCCAACAATTACTATATAAAATTGAAACTGCATGTTAATTTGTTTAATTAAAGTAGTGACATTTTGACTTCTCTAAATCTTGAACTTGAATCCTACAAAAAATTAGTTCTAATATAGAGCTAGAGAAAATATTTTAAGGTTGTGTTCTGTTTCATCTTATAATATTTGATAATTAAAATAAATTACATTGGCAGAATGCTCCTAACTTAGTTTAAGTATGTTAGTATCTCATAATAATCTGTTGTGTCGCCACTAGCACCGTTTTAGTGTGTAGCTAGAATCATGATATTATTTGATTCATGAGAGGACTGAGACCCAAAGAGATGAAATGTTTTCAGGAACACAGGGTCAGTGAGCACTAGGGCCATGGCTAGAAAGCCAGACTTATGATTTTAAACCTGACCTTTTTTAGCAAAATGAATATTTGAGTTATGAATAAAGGGTGGTATGTGCAAGGTTCGGTGTGACTTGAAGGACTTCAATAATTTTCTCAACAGCCTTCCACAAAGTCTGAAGCCTTGCAGTTCCAGTTAAGGCACTATCCCCAGAAAGTCCCTAGTTGAATGCAAATACCTAGGGTTTCTGATTTACCCCAAATCAATGTACACAATACCTTCTTTCCTGCCACACTTTTCCCACACACCAGTGCCTTGCAGCTGCTGAAGTGGGAACTACAGTGAAGATGAATGGGACTTTTTAGAGATTCTATAGTGCAAAAAGTTAAAAATGAAAAAGGTGCCCAAATCATGAGCATGATAGATAAAAAGATCCAGAGGCAAAATCCTAGACTGGTTAATCTGCCCATGTGTTGGCTGAAAAAGAAATCTTTACATATTATCTGAGCATTTTTAACTTCAGCTTATGTTGTGTTAAGGTTCTACAATTCATGATCTGTTTCAATAGCAACTATTCTAACCACTCTCAACCTTTGTGAGTTTAAGGGATTAACAGTCATCCTCACTTTCATGAATTAGTAGGAATAAGTACTCTCAAACTGTTTCCTATTAACAGAACTGAGATCAAATGTTCTAGGAGACTAGCATTTCTGACCAGAAGGGGCAGCCAGGAAGGAAGCAGGGGTACAAAATGTAAACCACAACTTCAAGACTTGTTTTTATTTGTTTTCTGTGAGCTTAGAAACATAACAACCATTTATACTATTATTTCTACAGAAAATTCTCTGAATGAAATCCCTTGAAAGGATGGATATTTGTTTAGATGTTACTTAAGATGTTTACTATATTGATATCCTTATTAAATTCCAGTCCACGACTCTCAGCACTCTAGTCTAGAAAATTTATAAAAATAGATGAGAATGAGCAAAATCTATATATTAGGTACTTTCTAAAAATCCTACATTCTCAGAGGCACAAAATTGTGGGTACCTGAAGGCTTTGGAGTGAAAATAAAGTCTAAAAAAATACTAGAATATATACTTGAATAATACAAAGAAATGCAGGAGGAATAGAGTAAAAATATACCCTTTTCTCTCCCTTTTATATAGGGCCAACCTTGAGAAAGAATAATTTTCATGACAAAACAGACATTAGAAATCTTGGGCACTATTTCTAGCCTCCATTTTCAATTTTGATTTTACAAAAAAATTTAGGATGCATGCCAAAATGAAGGTTTCATCTTTATTTCAAAGCAACATGTGAACAACATGAGAAACTTCACAAAAATTATCACACTAGAAAAAGGAGAAACACAACTTTGCCAGTTTCATTTTGAGATTCTTCTTGGGCATGTGTATGTGAAGACTAGAACAAATCTCAATTTTCTAAACATCACATAAAAAGAAAACATTAAAAGGATTTGTCTGCATCTTTAAAATAAAATTATACTTTCCATATTTAGTTAATTCTCAATTACCCATTGTAAACTTCAGTCTCAGTTTGACTTTGTACTGTCACCCAGTATACACCTAAGTTATCTTGCCTTGGTAGTTTTGCATTTAATATTAATTTATGGCCTATATATTTTTTAATAAAAAGGTTAATTTTCTTTTAGAAAAATCTTATTCTAGAAGCAAATCTATGAGTTCCATCTCTGCTGTTATAGGCAGATAGATAATAGATAGATGACAAGTAGGTAGGTAGATAGATAGATAGATAGATAGACAGACAGACAGACAGGAAGACAGATTATAGTGGATAGTTTATTTAAGTGAGCTTAATGGAAAACATCAACTTTGGCGGGTCATGGCTACAATATATCTAACTATTCTATGAAGAGTAAACTAAATAATAAGACTATTATTGTGAGAATCTTATTTTTAATACTAACTAAAATTTTAACTGGTTATATATCACTTGAGTACTTCCAAAGGTCATCGTCTAATACAATTTATTGGCAGATATGTGGTGTCTACAAAATCAAGAAATCCCGAAGACAAGATTTCTCATAATATTTAATGTGCTATAAGTGCATTTTCACATGGGAATTTTTCTTAGCTTCTCAAATGCTTGGGTTGAGAGCCTAGGTATCCAAAATTACCATTGATACTAGAAACACAACGTCAGAGATTTTTTTTCTGCTCTCTGCCTTACTGTTCCATTTTAAAATTTTTGTATTACATTTCTGCTAATAAAAGCCTTTCTAAGGATTCTGTATTGCTCTTTTGCATGACACATTCACATCCTTCAATGAAAGTTGCTATTATCAGAGCAATGTACTTTTACTATTTATTTATTACAACAGCCCTCATGACTGCTTATCCAGGCAAGCACTAGAAATATCTAACTCATTACCACTACATAAAATAGCATGGGGGTATTTTCAGAATAAAAGAGATCAGAGCATGAAATTCTAAAGCTGTTTGTGTCCCTGTTTCTAAAGAAAAGGATTGTTATTCAACAAGCGCTGGTAACTTTAACTATCGAACAGGATATAATAGATTCTTAGTGAAAATATTGCTTAGACAAATTCCTTTTGGGAGTACCTATTTGCTACCCTTTTGCATTTAAGGTCTGAACCCCCTCGGTTGTTCTTGGGCCAGTCGATGAAAGAAAACTGACCCAGATGGAGTCAGAAACTGAAAATGCCTATTGACTTATTCAGCTGGAAGTTGATCTTGGTTGCTATTTAAATCTATTGCTTTAAGTGTCAGCAGACATGCTGCATTCCTTATAATGGTTCAGAGGGCAGACACTTGGGTCAAAATATTCCTTCTCATTCTGTACCTAATGTGGGCTTTACAATGTTTACAAACAGCTGTTACAATAACCTAAAGATCCAAAGAAAAATGTGACACATTCAAGAATCCGACAGTTAAAACCGAGCATTTGTTCAGATAGCACCTTGTGGTTTGAGGTAATAAGATCCATGATGATAATGGTATTTGTCACATTCAGAGCAGCTGTATTCATAAGAGTGGAAGTGACTACCCTCTTACACACCCAGTTACTACTTTGAACCCAGGTCTATATTTTGGCTGCCTTGGCAACAGCACAGCAATAACAACTAGAGCCATAATAGGATGTCAACCCAAGGACATTTTTGGATAAAGCAGGAGCCCTCCTGACTTTAGAAAGACAGAAAGAAAGCATATAAAATAAACTGATAAGATGGTGTCCATAGCACTACTATGAGTATACTGAGACTCATATACTGAGTCTCTAGGATATTATTGTAATAGTTTTGCTTTTGCAAGTCCAACAATTTTCTAGTGGCTACTGTTTTGTGGGGGGGGGGGGAAATTCAGAGAAATGGATCTCTGCAAGTAGGGCTCTATCTATCTATCTATCTATCTATCTATCTATCTATTGTCTGAAATGAAACTATGAAGGAAAACTGTTTATTATTTTGACCACATTCATATGGATTTCCACATGATCATTACAATGAAAAGGATTGTAAACAACAATATAAATAGATAAAATTGATTGTTCAGCCTTTCTACTGGTTGATTTGTCTTTTGTGATTAGCCACTGGTATCTCTTCTTTTGGTCACACAGTCAAATTGAATTTCCTTGTCTTCATGACATGAAACACATTTTATGTCCTCATGATATGCTTTGGTTAATAAAATGTGAGGAGAAGTGACAGGTGTCACTTTGAGATAAAACCTTTTAAAAGAAGTTCAATTGCTGTTGTTCCTTCCTGCTGCCAAGGCAACCAACACTTTCCATATGATAGAAGTATCATCAGCCTGGCCTGAGAAGATGTGGAAGAGAGTTCCCAGTTGCCCTGTCATAAACTTGTAATATGAGCAAGATATACACTTTCATTGTACTAATCTACTGCAACTTTGGAGTTGTTATCTCAGTATAACCTGGCCTATCCTAATTATACTCATAGTGTGATTTGTAGAGATTTAAAGAATATTATTCTTTATTGAAATATATTTGGCATATAACATTGTGTAAATTTAAGGTCAATCAAAAATAAATACATGCATACATATATACACACATACATACACAGGAGAAAAAAAGAACACTATTCTTGATCTTTTTGCAGAATCAGAGGCTATAATGAAGATAATACTTGAACTCTTCACCAGAATAAGATTGACTATCTCTGTCTAGAGATAAAGTACAAAATCATGAATTTATGGTCAAACTACGTTCTTTAGACAGAAAATTAGATGTATACTTAGACCAATTCAGATGAACTGTTTTACTGCCTAAACTAACCAGAAACAATTTTTAACGTGTCATCTTGTAAATCAAGCCAGAGTTTTATGAAATAATATTCATTGCCAGCCAGACCCCTTTCATTTTCCTTTTTATTGGCCTTTTCCTTTCATATCCTTCACAGCCTCTCTTTTTTCCTTACAGCCATTTTCTCTCTCCTTTACTTAGGCAGTATTCTCCTGTCTGAAAACAAGAGAAAGTGATTATTACTACTTTACATAACAGATTCTGGCAAAGTACTTGTGCTTCTGTTTCCACAGTAATTTAAACTATTTCTGCTGTAAAAGGAAAGCAAAGTTTGATCTTGGCATTATGGAATCTTCGCTAAGTGATATCAGTTCTATTAGACATTTCTAGGCTCCAAAAAATATTTGGACCCTTTGTAATGTAGGTAAAATAGAACACATTTAACTTTAAAGCAGCCCTACTATGTTTCTATTTATTTCTGAGATCATCCCAGAACAACAGCTTGAGTGTTGTTTTTGTGAGCATAGCCAAATGCATAAAAAACAAGAATTGTGTGTATCTGTATGTGTGCACATACATGTCCATGTGTTTAAAGTAAAAAAAAAGAAAAAAAAGACAGTGTATCAGTTTAAAATGGACCTCTATCAATTTTTTAATTATGACAACACTATTATATTTGTGCATACTTTCTCCAAAATTATTACAATAAAACTTCACACTTACAGACTTACTTGGAAGAAGGTCATAATAAATTTCAGAAAAATCTAAATAGAGACAAAGTAGTGTACTATGTATTACTGATCAGAAGTAAATTCTTTTTCTCATGTCATAAAAATAAAATTTTAAAATTTTATGAAGCATTATGGCACCATGTAATATTTTTCAAAAAGGCTATTTTTCTCTTTTGCAGACTATCAATTTTTCTCTAAAGTAGTAGTTTTCCACAAGACTTACTAGTTGTCAGTTACATCTACATTATATGTACCAATCTAAAGAGTCTCTACAAAAAATTTTAAAGGTAACAAACATGCATTATTCCACAGAATTAAAATAATTATATAATAATTAGCTAATATCTCCCAAAATTAAATATATGTGTTAACTTAAAAATTGCTTTTTAGATGATTTATTATTTATTCATTTATTAAAATGAATAACAAATATATCAATTTAAAATAATTTATATTCATTTTTCATTGTCAAATATTCAGAGAGAAGTTCAGTAATCACTTTATAAAATAATAAAAATCTCCCTTTTTACCCAAATCTGTATATTTATAAAATGTATTCAGCTGTGACAATATCACAACTCTAAGTATTATTTGCATGGGTCACATTTCATACTGTATTGTCCCCTCTATAAATCCATGGATTGGTATTTTATATATATATATAAAATATATATATATATTAAGAGTAATCTGTTAATGAAATAATAATTTTGATATTTTCTTTAGTAGAACTCATAGTAGTTATGGCTCTCAATAGGGGATTTTTTAAAGAAAACTCCCCTACCATTTACCCACATACGTCTTTTAAATATGAAAATCCACTTTGCATTGATCATAAGCTTTATTAAGAAGACTGTTGACTTTAACACTAAAAATATCCCAAAGAATTTCTGATTGTTTCACAGAATTCCTGAGCAATTATTTTTCTGGTTATTAAACTGATCTCATGCTATTAGATAGTACTAGTTAACATAGACAGAAGTGAGGGACTTCACATTTTCTGAGAAACCATTGTAGCCCAAACTTCTTTTAGGCACTTTACATATATTATCATGTTTAGTATTCATAATGAGTCCATGATAAAGTAATTATTATCTCCTGATTATAGAGGAGGAAGCAGAGGAGGCTCAGGGAGGTGGATAATTTGACAAGGGCCATATAGTTGGTAAGAAACAGAAAAAATCTATAATTTAGGTCTTTGGACTTTAATGTCTGTATTATTCCATTATGCTGTATTGCTTCTCAGAGAGTGCAATTGCTGCTTCACTAATTTAGAGATTATTTTTAAATGGATTGTCTACAAGTACTCAACCAATTATTTTCTTGTGAAGTTAACTTAAAATTTATAGAAGACGTATGGTTTAAATTCTTTATTCACTGATATTCATCAAGAATTTGACAAACTGAAAATATAACTGAAGACAACAACATTCATAGGGCCCCAAAACACACAAGAAATGCTTTACACTTGTAGTTTATAGCTTAAGTCATGTCTGGAAAAGGTTGGACTGACCCTCAGGGCCAGATGTTTCCACTCCCTGGTCTCTCTTCCCAACCTCTTTTTTTCCTTTTTTTTTTTTGTTTTTTGTTTTGTTTTGTTTTGTTTTGTTTTGTTTTTTGTTTAATGGTTTGGTATATTAGAGATGACACAGTTCCTTGATCTCTACCCATTTACCCAGGATTTGGAAAGCTCTGAGTTAGAACTATAATTTGCTTTCTCCCTGTCAGCGGAAATGAAACCGTAAATATATGGGCATTTTATCTACTATCTATAAAGAATCCTGCTATTTGATCCTGCTTCCTTCCCAGTTCTGATCCTGGACATGTCTCTAATTCTAGCATTATGTTTCTCAGAGGGTGCTGTGCTTTTTCTTTTCAAACACATGAAATCGTTTTGTATTTTTCCACTCATGCTTATAATTCTGACTTCAATTTTGGCACTCACATTTTCTAAATTTTAATTTAAGACCTTTCTACCATACTTTGTTCCTCATTTAAGATTTGTTGGAAAATTCTAATTAACAGATTGAACAACAAAAGAACCCACGGAACACCCACTAGGTTTTTTTTGAAGGGGGAAAACATTCTATAAAAAAACACTGAACACTGTGAGACACACACTAATGAACACCTACTGCTTAATGAAATTCATCACCACCTAAATTCAGTTCCTTCTTCCCCACCTCATCGCCTCTTCCCCCTACACACACATACACACACACGCCCTCAGAAGACCAGTTTTAATAGTGTATGTACTATAATATATATTTTTAAAAGAGGATTTGTAAAACTGAAAATTTTTGTGTTTGAAAAAGATGACATGATAATTTCTCTGGTGTCTGATGTCCATCTTGTTGTATCAACCAGACGGCTGCTCGCTTGTACCATCCATAGTTTAGGGGACATTTTAAGTATTATTCATTTATTTCTAGAAATTATAAAATATAATGTGCTAATTTTTTTATTGTAGACTTTTTAAAAAAACAGATTTTTCCCCCAGCAAATTAACTAGTAATAACTGGAGTTAAGCCAAAAGCATGCTAAGGAAAGAATTATGATTGTCTATGGATAACAGCAATGTTGAGTGAAGTTTTTTTCTTTTAACATGAAGTATATGGCAGGTAGTGTTCAGTAATTTTGTATCTTACATTCTAGAAGATATCACTTTGGGCTATACTTACTGCAGGTATAAGCATATATAGTATAAGTGTAAGAATGAAGAAACACTTGCTTATACATAACTTCTTAAGTTTCAGTGGAAAAAATGTCCAATGATTTTTATATAAGCAAGAGTTAGCCCATAAAGAGGATAGGAATATCTTATCTTCTATTCAGTTAACAGGTTTTAACAGTTTTCTGAATACTTATGAGTAACTCAGAAATTCATATAAGTTCATGTAATTCACACAGCATCTGTTGTGAAAAAATAAAGTGATAATTTACATCCAATTAAAATATTTTTCATTAGATAAAATGCTTTAATAAACTTACAAAGTTACATAAGAAAATAGTATTCATCGGGAATAAAATAAGTCAATTTTCTATTGAACATGCAAAAAATCAAAGATTGGTCAACTGGAAAAGGAGTAAGAGTCAAAGTCTTTTATGTAAAATTTTAATCATTGACTACTTTAAAAAAATTTTTGTGTCCTTAATGCCTTACAATTTATGTAAGTTATTTGAAAGCATATCTGCTCATTGGGTGCATCCTTATTAAACTGCTAAAAATATATATCTACCAACCCTCTCATATCTATTATAGAATTGGAAATATAGGAAGGAGTGTTTCTTATACAGAATCACCTTTCTGTCTTTTAAATGTTTGCCAATTATACTACATGAGAATATATGTATATATGCAATCTAGCTTAAAATAAAGTTAAAGGTTGTTTTTTATTAATTTGTTTTTTTTCTGATATAAGGATTCTTTACCTTTAAAAATAAGCTTATATATAATTTGGCAGGCAATTATGCAAATGCATTCTGTTAGGGCAGATTCCAATGGTAAAACGTAAAAGAAACTTAAGAAAAAAGGGGGAGTCAAGTAAAGAGAAAGTTGGTAAGTCTTGACTTTTTTTCCGTACTTTAAATATTTTTAGGCCACTTTACCGCTGCTGTTGGGTCATTTCTCTTAGCTGTACTAAAGAGCCTTTGTCAGTCTGGAGGAGGCAGCCATGTGTCCATGAATGCTTATTTAGTACGGTGAGGACAGATGGCCTGGAATTGCTGAAGAAGACCTTAAGATATATTTAAAAAAGGAAAGAGAAAGAAACAATAAGGGAGGAAATAAATTAGAGAAGAGGCAAATGTGTGGCCCGGAAAAGTATGCACTAGAACACACACACACATAGACACACACACAGGCACATGCCTACAAAGGAAGACAAATTATAAAGAACCTGATATTTTTACAGATTTGCTTTTTCTGTAGAAACTTTAATTTTCATTATTGTTAATCTGTTGTCTTTTTAGCAGAAACCTGACAGCCACTTCTGATCTGAGCTTAGTCAGTCCTTGTTGATACACACCTTTTGCTTCTTTATAGTACCCAGATATGAAATATGAGTTTTGATTCATAAAACCTCAAGGGATTTACTTAAATAATACTAAATAATTGAAACCCCTAACACCTTCAGAGTCAATGCTTTAACAGAATTTGTTTTAGAGTCTATCATAATTAATTGATCTTGCTTAGTGTTTTATTTCATTTTTTTTTGTTATTTTAAGAAAACATATGCACTGTTGCCCAATCAAAACCTCATAAAGGAATGTTTCATGTGTATTGGAAATGGAAGAGGAAGTGAGGGTAGAGAACAAATAGGCATGGCGGCATCAGTGGGTATTATTGTGTTTTCAAAAAGAAAGACTGCGAAATGTTGTGAAATGACAAAAAGTGATATTAGTGAGTTTTATTATGTATTTTTTCTTTCCAAGTTATCAAAGTAATATTTTTCCATTTTCTTCAAATTTATTCTGTTTTAGCCATGCTCTGACTATGCAGGGTAACAGAAAACTGTTGCTTCAATTGCCAGGTTTTCTATTGCTCATAAAACAAATATTAGATTCCAAATTTCTTCTTATTGCCTTCTGAGTTGTCATGGTTATCAAGTGACACCTTCTCTAAATTCTCTCTCATTTTAACTCTTTTCCATGCTTTGTATAAATAGGCTGCTCGAAAATCAAGAGAAAAATAAACCAACAAGTTTGGGTGCTATAAGAAGCAAGGAACACAAGAAAGAAAGAAAGATTTTGTTAACCACAAAGTAAAATTACAAAAATTTTATCCAGAAGTATTAATTGTCATTAAATATAAGAAGTCTAAAAAAATATCTGCTTTACATAATGGTTCTCTGAACAAATTCTGGGTAACTTGCTGCCTGCTCTGTGTGTGTGACTCTTGTATTGTGGTTAGGGCTCTTCTGCAACTCCTCCATCCCCCAACACACACACACATGCACGCACAACAACCACCACCACCAATGGAACAGGCAGCAAGGGTGCTGGATCATTCTAAAGTAAATAGAAAGGATGTTTTTTTGGATACAAGCACCTTTAAAAATAGAAAGGCAAGAAGATTCATAAACAGAGCCCTTGAAAATGTACAATACTTTTGTCTTACAAAAACATCTGTTGCTCAGAAGAGTATTTGGAACTCTGAGTGCTTCAGATTACCCCTCAGAAGGTGTGCTGGGTGGTGGCTCTCTGTGGACTTGGCCCCTGGGGAGGTCAGCCTGACTCCCTGGCCTGTTAGCTCAGCAATTTCCCAGTGGTCAGCCCGTCTTGCCATAATCATATGCTGGCGCCCCAAGCCTGTTTCTTAACTGTACTTTGTACCTTCTAATGAAAGCATCCTAAAATATCCCCAACCGCTCAAATTCTGGGGCAGCCGTGACCTCAGACTGGACTGCTGGATAAACTGAGTTTGCTCAGACAGAATGGCTGATAAAAACCTCCCTGCCACGATGACTGAAATGCTCACTCGCTCTGCTAGTTTTTTTCACTTCATAGCTTATGATTACTTGCAAGAATTATGGAATCTTTGATACACAGCTGATTAGGAAGCTCTAACTGAACATACAACACACAGTTTCATGTGACTTAGAGCCTTTACAATGATGAAAAGAAAAAAATAGAAACAAAGTAATTATAACTTGTTTTGTGCTTAAAGCAATGAATATAATAATAGCAAAAAAATAATGTATGAAAATCAAAGGAGATGATTCTTTTGAATGTTATTTTAAAAATGTAGTTTATCTTCTATACAGATGGGAAATGATATTATTATGATATTAAATGATATTATTATTTTTTTCTAAGGGAGCATTCCCAGTATTAATTAATTTATGAAAGAGCTACACTAAAGTGGCTGTGGATGTACATGTGCTATCAGACTTTACTAGGATGTTTTGGTAGACTTTCAGAAGCTTTGAGGAGGTGCCACTTTTTATGAAAAGTTCAAATGGAATAGCAGGGAAATAAAAAGAGGCTGTATTTAAATTCAACAGGTGTTCCTCTGGGTATTTCATCTTGTCAAGCCTTTGTGTGATAAAATCAGGTAACTCAGCATCTTGTCTAATGTGGCTTAAAAAGAAAAATTATATTTTAACAACTTGTTGATGAAATAAGCAAAAAATAAAACTTAGATAAAAACCAGAAAGGTTCCTATTGTTATTTTGCCATGTTTTATATGTATTTGAAAGCTTTGAATCTTCTTCAAAATAATGCTCATGGATATACAGCACAATTCACACAACTTGATCTTAAAAGTGCCTTTTGTACTTTGATAATATTAGCTAGAGCATATGTTTGAACTAGACTCCTAGTATGAAAGTTTTTATTTTGCTCAGAGAAAAAATTTACTTGTAAAAAATAGATAATACAAAATATACTGACATGGTTTTGTTAAAAATACAAAGCGTTATCATTTATATGATAGTGACTTTCTCCCTACAAGTAGGCTTTGTAAATGTGATTGAATGAAAAAATCTTTTATTATCTCGGCTCTCGAAAGCTTTATTGTTTAAGCTACACTTGCTCTTAAGTATAGCAGAATTAAAACACGTCAGGATGTTGTATAGCAAGTAACTAACAGGGCACTAATAGGGATTCCTTGCATACATCCAAGTACAGGCTGGCAAAAATAATTTCTCTATCACTTATTCAAAAATATAATATTAAAGGCCCAAATTCTGATTTACTGTTTCTATAACTAACCTATCTCTTTATAAATTCATGGATTTCAAATCTACACAGCTCACTTTCCTGAGAGTCAATAATGTTTTCTAAATATAAATAATATATATAAATATAAATAAATATATAAATGCAAATATTTATATGTAGTATACAAATATATGTATATGTACAGGTTATATATTATATATATACATATATATACCATCGTATATCTCTTCATATATACATATATTATTTATAGTTCACTTCCTACAACTAGAAAAGAAGACACAACTTCACTTTAACCTAGGAACTCCCTGGGTCTTTGGCCACTGTCTGATTTTCTTGTTTCCACTGGGGTAAGGGGTGGAGCAAAATTGCTACAGCCACAAGCAGTGTAGAAAACAAGTAAAAGTCATTTTATCTTGCTAATTTTTCATATGCTTATTTCTTTAACTGCAGAACTCTTTTTTCCTCTTTTTCAAAATCACTTAAAAAAATTTTTTTTTACAATCTATTTTTCCCCTAGAAAGTAACCCCTTGTGTCCTACCTTAGGCTCCTCAATGAATGATCTCTTTTTCTTCTAATTATATTTCTTTACCTTGGGAGGGATTCACACCGCTTCAGGATAAGCAACCCAGAAGAGCCTAAGGTCAAGTGTGCCCTAGAATCTGACTCTAGAAATTATAATCATGGAATAAGAACAGGAGAGGGAAAGAAGAAGCAGAATGGGGAATTTGTAACAATATGAGGCTCATTCTAAGGAATAATTAACTGAACAGCATTCTATGTTACATCACTTTCTTGAAATCTCAGAGGACAAACTAAAGAATTTAAGAAGCTGATCTGAATCTGCTTCCTAAAGCCATGGGGTTAACAAGTTTGTTGTACCATGGTCAAGGTTCAGAGTTTTATTTCCTAAGTATTTCCTGCTCTGGGGTTCAAAAACCAGTTCTAGTCACAAAACAACAAAATACAAAGAGTGCCAGTGCCATATTATACATTAAAGAAACTCAAATTGAAAACATCTAAAGAAGAGGAAATAGACTTAATTTGATAGCTGGCTTTTATTCCTGTTAAAAATGGGGTTCAATGAAGAGCTAATGGGGGTCAGCAAAAGAAATTTCTAAGATAATTCTTGAAGTAAAGGGACTTCTATTTTGGGCATAGTATGGGGACATTCGTGAAATATAAACTCTTCAGGTAAAGGAATTTTAGGTAGAAAAGGGAGAAACATTAGCAGAGCTTTTAAACCAAATCTTCAGCTGGGCTTTTGTTTAACACATATGCAAATGTGTGCACTGCTTCATTTGAATATTTATTTACTGCATTTGTGAAGGAAATTGGGGGATTATAGCCTCTTCCCAGCTGTGTTTTAGTTAATGACTGGTCAGCCTATTAGCCTGCTCCACTAAATGGATTCTCTGCAAAAGCAACACCTTTTTTTTACCCCAACTAGAAATTCTTCACATAAACAACAGCGGGAGCAAACCCGATCAGGGGAGAGCTGTGTAACAAAAATAAAAATATTCCCCCAGAATCATTAGAAATAAGCAAGGAAGTTACTTAATGATGATGACTTGTGCATTTTTATAATAAAGCAAATATTTACTACCAAATATTGTGAGGGATAAGGGAGTTAACTAATCAAAATTTCTCTTTATTGAGAACTAATTCAGGATGCTGTTCTCAGTGGCCTTTCTCTTTCTTCCCCAGTGTTTGTTCCCTATTGTCTCCTATGAGTATAAACGTACAAATCAATAAAAATGTCATGAATTACTTGGGCAATATTTGACAAATTTATTGGAATGTGGATCTCACAATTTCCCCATATCTTCTCACTGCCAAAGAAACACAGAAGGAGAAGTAAATAACATTTCTTTAGTAATTAAGCCCACTGTACTGTCATTGCTCAAACCAACTTATTTAGAGGCATCAATGCTAGTTATGAGATAAAAAATTTGTATAATGAAAAGCTCATTCCTAAGCTTTAATGGCGAGCAAATCTTTAGGGCAAAAAGCTCTAATATAATTACATATGTCTAATAGTCTATCATTTACAGATTGTTATTAAGAAATGTGGCATCTATTTTCTGGATAATTTATATGTCTCAATCAATAGAAAAAAATTCTTATTCTCAAAATATCTCTTATTTATATCCTTTCAAATTTTATTTAATATAGAACCACTGTTCTGGGTAAGAATTTGGGCTAATTGTAATACAGTCAGAATTAATCCATAGAAAAGAATGAACCAAATTCTTACCATTAAAATTCTGAATTTTTCTGTTGGAGTCTAAGAAAAACCTGGACTTTGATTTGTTTTGTTAGTGGGGTGATCGTTACAGAGCAAATATGAACTACTTATTTATAAAAAGTATGAATACTTAAGATGATTTATGTAAACAACTTGTCTGTGCTTATTTATGCATGAACTATTGCTGCAAATAAATAGACAACAGAGAACTTGAGAGTTACTTGGACATGAGGAATTCATCCTGGAGCAAAAAGATCATTTCTTTCAGTTGAAAAAAATTGAGTATCATACATTAGACTGACAATTCTAATATTTACAGAACAAAAACAAATACTAAAGCAAGAGATGTTGTTGGTCCTCAAGAAAAGCAGAGAAGTAATAATTATGTCAGTGAAAGAATATTACAAGAATTCTACCTAAGAAACCTAATATAGCTAAGAACACATTAGTTCTACTCATGATGCCTAAAACCATCCAAAACAGAAAGAAGCTTCCGGTACGCATTTCATGCCATACTTCTACATTAGAAGTGAATGGTGTGCACTTCTCAAAAGCATCATTTTCCCTCTTCATACATGACTTTCTAAACCATTTCATAAGCTCGTCAGGCATATTTCTTGTTCACTCCTTCTGTGGGGCAGAGGCAGACAGATTGCTGGATCAGATAGTGCAATACGCTGTATACTGCATTTCAAATGTGCCTTTTTTTAAAGCAGCAGATTTATTGATTTTCTTAAGTAGAAAATATGCACCCGGACATTAGACAAACACAGACTAAACACAGACTGAGGAAAAGCTGATAATTTGATTAAACTGACTGAGCTTTTGTTGTCTGTGTTTGGGGAATTTCCAATAATGCGCAAGTGCCAAGAGCCCCTCTTCTTCTGAATTTAACAAATGTAATCCTGAAGCACAATGAATTTTGCAATTATACTGAATTTAGAGAATTCTTTCTCTTTAGAAAAATCTATTGATGAATCCATATATTGGTTTGAGAGAAAGGTGGGGTGAAAATCTTGTTTGGCTCAAGGTATAAGACTACTCAGGAAGGGGTAAATATTCAGTAGGTAAAAACATTTGGTCTAAGGGACTATTTTATCTCTCTCTCTGTATCTGTCTCTCTCATCTATCTATCATCAAGATTACTGAGATATAATTGATTAGATGTAATTTGCTCAATTTGGGGGCCAAATTGAGTTAAATATTTAAGATTTATAATGCTTCATAGTGTAGGTATCATTTCACATGTCTTAGCATTTCGACTGTCTCAAGATTTCAAAAAGCTCTGGTTATTTAATTTACCCTTGCGGATGCCTGCAATGAAATTAGTGGCAGCAGGTGTGTGTGGGTGTGGAGCGACAGGGATGAGGGAATAATAGCTGAAAGTATGTGAGAATTACTGAGTTTTATGAATTAGTTGAATGAGACCTTATAAATTTTTATTGTGCACACCTCTGATCTGCCCTTGTATCTTTTTTTTTTTCTTCTCTCATTTGTACCATGAAATTGAGAAGAAAATCTAATTCCCTCATATTCTTCAGGGACCAAGCTATAAAATAAGCATTCCCAGCTGCTTAACCATAAAGACTTCCATTTTTATTATTTTCTAGGCCTACCCTTACTGGGTTTTTAATCATTCCTTTCTCATGTTGTTCTGCACCTTCCATTAACCATTCTTTCACAGTAACATTTTGTCCCTTCCCCACTGGCTCAATACTCAGGCTTTTATGTCTTATCATAATGACATATCTTCTCCAATTTTTGCCCACTCCAGTTCATTTTGGATATTTTTTCCAGAACTCTCCACTTATCCCAGCTATTCTGGCTAGTACGATATTTGATTACAACTTCTCATAAACTTCTTGTGCTTATATTTAAAATACTGGATTCTTTTCCTTAGCCATATATATTTATATATGATTACATATATGTATACACACATACATATATACATATTTATTACATATTTGTACATAAATAAAATATGTATATATAAAACATATATGTAAATATATATGATATATATATATATTTTTTTTTCCTAAGCAATGACTTGAACTCTAACTAGGAAATCATTATGGTGACCAGATATAGTCATAATCCAGAAGGTCACCTGTTTCTTAAAAACTATCGATCCCTGATGGGACAAGTGAAGTATTAGCGAGATAATCTCAATTTTTTCTTTAGTTGCTGAAATAAATTTTAATTATAGATCCTACTGCCCTTTTTAAAATTTTCTTTCAGTCAAGGATATTTATGCACAGATTAAGGTAGCACTGAAATTTAAAATCACTTTGCCTTTTTTCTATTGATATTGGAATTTATTCAATGACTCATCTCAGCTGGCCTGAAGATGTTTAAACAGAGCCACATAGGAGATTTAAATCTATCCTTTTTGTGATTTATCTCTCTACCTTTTCAAGTGTATGATGAAGATAATTTCCACTAACTCTTTTTCACCTTGTATGAACTTATCAGGGAAAATAACATATAAGGAAAAACAAGTTGCCAAATTTTAGAGGACATTTTATAGTTGTATGAAGCTTATCTCGATAACTTCCAATGGCAATTTAAATATATTTAATCTCATTTCATCATTTATAATTTTAGCATTTAGAATTATATGTAGTCTTTTGGGGGTTCTAAGAACTAAATCATATGTAACAAAATTATGGCCCATTTTAATTTGACATACATTTTCTTGCTCTTTCAATTCGGCTCTTTTGAAAAGGATTTGGGTGTGTGAGGGTGAAAGTAGTTTTCACTAACTACTAAATACAACGTTCAGGTGCTTAATATTAAGGTGATAGTTTTCTTTAGAGAAATCAACCAGTAAGGGCAAATGACTAGAAGTCAGGAAACCTACATTCACCTTGAGATTTTACTTTGAGCAAGTTATTTACCTTTTCTCAATCTGTTTCTTTACGTGCAAAAACACAAAGGTAGAAGAAATGTCTCTTCCAATATAAAGATTTAAAGTCATATATTTAAGCTCTAAGGACTTGTTCTCTCTTTGTGAAAACCGTTTCGGTAATGATGAGACTATGAACTCAATAATTAGGGCTTCATTATATCCTTGGACATCTGGGTATTGAATAAAATTCTTACGACCCTCGCTCCTTGAAACATCATTTAAAATAAGAAACTGTGCTATGTAGGTATGCGCTGTAGCAGCACACAGGAAGCTTTACCGGAAGGTATCAACTGAAAGGAAGCACACATGGAAATATCCTGTCACCCATACTGAAACCTCTAGCAGCAGACCGAGGCCTTTCATGGGATCTACCACGCATGGCCACCCACAGCTGCCATCACACTATCCAGCTTCTCTTCTCTATTTTTAAAATATGACTAAATATAGACTTTTATGATGTGCATTTTGCTGATGATGTATCTCTTGAATACCTTCAAATAACAGGCTTTCCTTAACAAGGTTTTAATGCATTTTTAACCCAAAATTTTCTATATAATTTTCCCTCATAGTACATGAAATTTCTTGAACTTTGGTGGAATTGAGAGAAAAGGAAGACTATGTAATCTCTATTAAGGAAATCCATTTTGATAATAACAGTGTTATTTCCCGTCTCTAAATATAGTAAAAAAAAATGTTGCCTTACATAAAACTTAAGTTATTTTAACAAGTAGCTAAAAGATTTTATTAATTGTTCTTTTAAAATAATCTTACCTCTTGTCCCAAACAATTATTTACTATTTTTAAGAAGCTATTTTTCTATTCAAACTTTCTTTCCTCCTAATGCATATATGTACAGCCATGCAAACAAAATTACAGTTACCCATTTTACATGCAAACACATAGGTTTTTAGAAAACAGAAGGATGCAGCTGCCCATATCATGTCATTCAACCAATAAAATGTATTAAGAAAACTAAAGGCTGCTTCCTGTAAACATTAACAGTATCATAATTATTTTAAATAGTCAATCACCTAATAAATGATACCTTGTAAAAATAATCCAGAATTTTTCTTGTGGTAATTTTAGTTATTTTATTTTATACTTGTTCAAAAGGTATTTATCAAGGTTTAATCTACATTATTTGAACAGATATTAATGGAGCCAGGAAATTTAGTTTGATAGTGGAGAATGAAGGATATACAAATAATATCTAGTTCTGGGCACAAAGATATACCTAATATATTAGAGGAGATAAGGAGAAAATATAAATAACTATAGCACAAGGCTGAATATGGTAAGGAATTGGTTTAAAAGTGTGTTGCGTGTATAACTATGAAAGCTTTGGCAGGTAGAAACAGGGAAGATTTCAACTGAGGTTGACATCTGGGTTGGCCTTTGAAAGAAAGAACATTTTAACAAGTGGGAAAAGTGGGTAAGCTTCTTGACCACATGAAGGCAGCCACATCACCAAGGTGTGATTAACCAAATTCGCTCAAGAATGGTAAGTATGATTTAACTGTAACAGTACAGGGTGATTGAAAGAGACTTTTAGGTGGTGCATCATCAAAATTAGCCTGATTTGTAGAAGGCCTTGAAAGCCAAGGTAAAACCTAAGACTTTATTTCATAGGCAGTGAGGACCCATGGAAGAGGATAAAGGTATAAGAAAAGGAGTGGCTAACAGTGATGAACTTGGAGACAGGAACGAGCAGGCAAGATAGGATAATCAGATGTAGATGCATCTTTTAGGGATGGTATACAATAATGTGGGCAAAGCAAAATAAGAGTCTGAACAAAATATGATAATAGCAATGCAATGCATGTGTTGGGTACAAGTGAAATTCCGGGAGAATCAGAGGTTGTGATGACCATTAAATACATGTGACTGTGAGAGAATATAGGGAAACTGAGGAGATTGGATTGCTGGCGGAGAGATAAACTAACATAAAACGAAGATAGTTAGAAAGAACACAAATATGGTAAAATGAAAACACGTGTACTATTTTAGGGGGTATCCAAATGGCACCTGGAAAAGTGAGTCAGCTGTAGCGATGTGATTGTGATACAGAGAAATAGGGAGAGACTGAGCTTTTTGGTACTAGAAGAAGCAGTTGAAAGAGTTGAATGAAATGAAGTGGTCAGAACATGAATAAACTAAGAAGCTTGTCAAGGATACTTGTTTTTATTGCTTAAGTGCTCTGGTACAAGTCAAAAACTTCATGCCTTCCTCTTCTCTGCCCAGTCCCTCACATGTCCCTCTTTCCAAGGCCTGATCTCTCCCAGACTTGGGCTTCTGGCGATGCCCTGAATCTTAACGTCTAGAGTTGCCCTATTAGAATAAAGAAAAAGAGTTGGATGTCATATTTATAAAGGTGAAAGTAAAGCTTTTGGAAGTGGATAGTATCACTAAAAGCAGAGAGAATAGGGAGGCAAGAGAAGAGGCGTTAAGGAAATGCCTAGATTTAGATTTGTAGGGACAGAAGAAACTAGAGAAGACGTGGTCAGAGACATTGAAGGAGAATTTTGAGAGAAAGTTTCTGGAAAGCTGAGTTTCCTGGAAAGTGGAAAGGGAAGAAGTCAAGAAATCAAAAATGTTTCTGTGAGATTAATGCAGAGTTATGAGAAAAAAACAACCAGAGATGTTAGAATAAGGAGTTTAAATCAAAGGCAAGATTTTCAGTTACTAAAGGGAGACTCAGACTTTATTGACTAAGGCTGAGTAGCATAAGGTAAGCAGTAGGCAGGGAGTGAGGAGCTGCGTAGGTGCAATAAAGCTGGCTCAAAAATGATTTTTTTTTTAAATGGGAAAAAGGGTCAGAATTTTTGTCAGACTGTTAATTGTGCTTAACACTCAATTGGAGTGGTCTGGGGAGACTTTTTAGGGAAAAAGAAAAATTTGGTTAAAATAAAGTATACCTAGTTAAACTCACTGTTGTAGTTTTATCAAAATGTCTTACAATGTTGAATCTTGGTGATCAAAATTTATTCTATTGAAAACCTTGCCATCAAGCTAATGAAATCAGACCTCAGATTTTGAAACAACAATTTGCTGAATTTAGGGACTGAATTGTATTGTATTCCCGCTAAGTTCATGTTTTCAAGCCTGAACTCCCACTGTGATGGTAGCTGGAGATGGGGCCTTTGGGAAGTAATTAGGTTTAGATGAAGTCATGAGGTTAGCACCCTCATTGTGAGATCAGTGCCCCCATAAAATGAGGCACCAGAGAGTTTACAATCTCCCTCTCCCTACGATGGGTATATACAGTGAGAAAGTGGCCATCTGCTAGTCAGAGAGTGTTCTCACCAGAGCCCAACTATCCCGATCTCAGATTTCTAGCATCCAAAAGTGGGGAAATAACTTTTTCTTGTTTAAGCCGCCCAGTCTATGGTATTTTGATATATCAGCCTGAACTAATAAAGACAGTCATTGATATTTTTCCCCTCCTAATTTGGGGTATTTACAGTTAAATTGATTACAGCCTAACTTAAGATTATGAAACTTTATAAACAAAATAGAATCCTATTCTTTACATGATTTGAATATAATTATAAAAATAAAAAAGCAGAAAAAATGAGAGGAGAAAAGAAAGGAAGAAGGGAAGGAGCAAAGAGATTGACTCATTTGGACAATTTTTAAACATCTTGTAAATATCTTCAAGTAGAATAGATTAAGAACAATACCAGTTGAAGTTAATTCATCTTTTACTATATATGTTTCCAACACCTTCTGAAGCAGTTTTATTTAATCCTCACAATAACCCTGAGGGGTAGGTAAAAACTATTGCTACTCTCTTTTCATAAGGAAAAAAAAGGGCCAGGGAAGTAAAATAAAACTTGCCCAATATTACCACACAAACCAATGAAAGATCTACGCTCCTTTTTTTTTTTCAACAAAAAACAATTTTCCCCTAATTTTCTTACTTTCATATAAAGCTACACCCACATAAAATATTCCATGTTAGCATTTACTTACCATCTCTCAATCTCAAAATGGAGGTAGTAAAGCAGCAGGGGTAGAGGTTAACATATATATGTAATGTTTAGGACAAGGTTGAGATTTAGACTTTCAAAGTTATGTTCCTTACAGCATTATTCACAATAGCTAACATATGGAAACAACCTACATGTTTTCAATGGATGAATGGATAAAGAAAATGTGGTATAAATATTATTCAGTCTTAAAAAAGAAGAAAATCCTGTCATTTGTGACAACACAAATGGAGCTGGAGGATATTATGCTAAGTGAAATGAGCAAGAAACAGAAAGACGAATACTGTATAATCTCACTTACATGCAGAATCTAAAATAGTCAAACTCAAAGAAACAAAGAGTAGGATGGTGATTGCCAAAGGAGGTGAGAAGGGGGAAACGGGGTGATGTCGGTAAAAGGGTACAAAGTTTCAGTTATGCAAGATAAAAAGTTCTGGAGATCTACTATATAGCATAGTGTCCATAGCTAACAATACTGCACTGTATACTTGCAATTTGCTAAAAAGAGAGATCTTGAATGAAATATCTCCACACCCACACAAGAGGTGATGGATATTTTAATTAGCTTGATTGTGGTAACAATTTCAAGATGTATGCATGTATCAAACATCAAGTTGTACATTTTAAATATACACAGTTCTTACCTGTCAATGATATAGCAATAAAGCTGCTAAAAAATGTTTCTGAAATGTCCATCATGTAAACTCTAATCACTTTTCTATCCTATACAAACCTGCAGCAAAAATCTGGTAGTATCTTGATCAATCCAAGTGAAAATGAGGAACTTTTAACCCTCAAAGTGTCCCTCTTTTTTCTTAATTGCAAGTTTTTAAAAAGCTGTTTATCCAAAATTAGTTATAACTTTTACACTTAAATTGTAAAAAAAGAAAAAGAAAATATAACAACCTTCTAAATGTTACTCTGCAGTTTAGGTGCACTGTCATTTCATAGAGCAAGTAACAAGCTTCTTCTTTATCCAGCCCAGGCAATTTTACACTTGGCTGTTTTTATTATTGAGAGCTCATTCAACCCCTCTAATCTCTTGAAATAATTGAGCTTGGTGGCTTTGTCTTATTTATCTCAGTACATTGTGTGGCTATAGGATAGCGACACACTTCCTTACAGCTAAGGGTGGTAAAGGCAAGTAAAATTTTACTAGATGGACTTTAGGGGAATCTGTGACTTTATACTTTTTCCAGGGGCCAAAGAGCAACAGGGAGTGGCTGCTGGAGATGTTGCCCAAGGGATCATTAATAAAAGAGTATGTCCAGGGCAGAGCTGGCCAACTCTGCCTGCGGCCAGCCAGCATTTATGTGGTTTATCAAGATCATCTCTATGAGTGTCACTGAGGAAACAGCACTTAACTTCTTAAAATATCTCCTACAAAACTAAAAGAAAATTGCACCAAACAGGGCATCTGGGAGTGAGGTACACAGCTGCTAAAGACAGGAAATTTAAATTTAAAGCTGCCTCTTTCCCCCTTGATTAGATTCCTATATATATATATATATATATATATATTTTTTTTTTTTTTTTTCAGGTCCCATGAAAATATAAGATGAATTCAGAGTGTCAGAGAGTCATCTAAATTTTTCTGTTTCCAATGAAGTCTAATCCAATGTGCCACAAATTTTCCACTGGTGGTTGGTCTGATGATACAAGCAGAAGGAACAGGTTGATGGTTTGAAGAAAAAAGAAGAGGGAGGACAACTTCCAATTGCTTACAATTTACAGTTGGCCAAGCAGTAAACACAACTTCTAGGCTTGCCAGCCTCCTCAATCTGGCCATTTTTATCTCCCTTTCTCTACCAGCTGCTCAAAACCATACCCCAAAGTGCCCTGACACAAAACCACTGGAGGGTGTGGTCTCTGCCTGTACTGGGCAATGAACAGGGAAGCTATTTATTCCTAGGGCATCTCTGTTCAGTGACTCATGTTTCGACTGGAAAATTGGCCACAGCTTTCTAGCAGCTCTTTCCTGCCAGCTCTCCTGGCATTCTACCCAGTGCTCTCACTGCCCCCCCTTCTCCTTGCCCAGTCTGCTTTTATATTCCTAAAGCCCCCACTTAATAATAGTCATTGTTCCACGTTAACCTTGAAAATCTGGGAGGAAGGACAGTGAAGGGCGTAGCTGTGTGCTATAATGAGCATTTGGCGCTATAGCAGGTGGAAAAGGCTTTGGGGATCTGAGCAGATTAGGAGGAGAGGGGGCTCTAGCAGATGTTGAAGCAAGATGATGTATTGCTGCTCACTCTGGGATTCAGACAATACCAGCGCAAAAGTAGAACAGTGAAAAGGGGGAGAAATTGATCCCTTTGATACAAATTGGGCTAGAAACCAGACACACTTGAAAGTGAGCATTTAAGAAAGACAAATTTGTTTCCAGGCCCTGGGTTTCTTCCTGTCCATTTCATTTTTTGTTTTCGTTTTTGTTTTTGTTTTTATTTCCTAATGGCAGATTAATTGCCCATTTTTTCTTTTAATATTAACTACATCCAGGGTTTAACTTATTTCCCATCAGCTAAAGGCTCTTAATAATCCGATTTCTTTTTAGTAAAAAAAAAAAAAATTATAAATCAATGTATCAAGAATTTTATTTTAGTATACTTTCAGAACCAAGAAGTATTTAAAGCAAAGATGAATGGGATCTAAGTAATGATTGGTTTTACCATTTGAAGAAATTTGCTTTGCACTAGGCAATGAAATAATAAAGAAAATGTTGATGAAAATAAATGATCCATTCACATTACAAAGAAGGATAAAAATGAAATGATAGATTTATGTTGACTTCCCAGTTATGATTTTAATATTCATTTTAGTGTGTTTTATGAAATTCTTGAAATAGAGATAAATTATCTACTGTACTATAGGTTTTCATAATTATTCACACATATTTGCACATACACATACACTCACACACACATATATATACATATATAAACACACTGACGTGCATATAAGCATATAATATGTTCTGAATGTGGAAGGACATATGGAATCCAAGCACTAATCAAATGTAACAACAAAAAAAGTAACAACAAAAAAGATAGTAGTAATGGAGACAGATATGATCAAATGTATTTTAGGGTATATTACATATGGAGAGTTGGAATGTCAAAAATTATTTCTAGAAGTTTTAGCCTCTTCACTTCCCCCCTCCCAGGCTCAGTTCATGCATTCTACTAAATCAATTTGGGTAGAAAGGGGAAGAAAATCTATCTATATTTCATGCTAGTCAAAAATGACAATTAGAAGCTAGAAATGATAACCTCTGATCTATGTTTACTTGTGCTACATTGTTTATGACTAAACTTGTTTAGAGACCATTTATGTGACGGGAAAAAATGATAAGGCCAAAAAATAATTATGAGACTTATTATGAGAACTCTGATATGAAAAATCTTTATTAAGGTTCTCCAGAGAAACAGAATCAATAGGTTTGTTTGTTTGTTTGTTTATTACAGGAACTGGCTCACTGCTTTTGGAGACCAGGAATTCCCATGATCTGCCTACTGAAAGCTGTAGAACTAGGAAAGCCAGTGGTATAATTCAGTCCAAGTTAGAAGGCCTGAGAACGAAGGGAACAGATGGTGTAAGTCCATGTCCAAAGGTTTAAGAATCAAGGAGCCAATAGTATAAATTCTGGTCTGAGTCTGAAAGCCCAAGAAACCCTGGGGGCGGAAGATGGACATCTCGGCTCAAGAAGAGAGAGCAAGTGAATTTTCCCTTCCTCTATCTTTTTGTTCTATTCAGGCCCTCACTGGATTGGATGGTGTTCTCTGCATTGTCTGAGACAATCTTCTTTACTCTATGGGTTCAAATACTAATCTCTTCTACAGACACCCTCACTGACACACTCGAAAATAATGTTTTTCCAGTTATCTGAACATCTCTCAGTCCAGTCAAGTCGGCACATAAGAGTAATCATCCACACTCCCTAGTAACAATTAATGAGCTAAAAACTTTTTTGAGCTTAGAGTGAATTATTTGGTTCTTGAAACAGTAGCAGTTAAGTACTACTACTTATGTTATTATAAATCTGATTTAAATCAAGTTCTATAAAGTTTGTGTCAGTATTGCCCTGTCTATAAATCATTAATAGTCACTTAGCAATTAGGTAGTTATTAGGAAAGATAAATAAAACTTTCTCCCATTTTGAGGAGTTGAGGTGGGAAATGGAGAAATTGTTCAGTGCTGTCAATATAAGATATAGTTATTTGAGTGACTTAATCATTTAGCTTTTTTATCTATTATTCATTTAAATAACTGGAATTTTTTGCATTCAATAAAAAGATTTGTGTGATGATAAGTATTCATTAGGGAATATTTAGTATTTTATGAAATATTTCAGAACTGTTATTTTGATCATTCGCAGATAGACTCAGATAACTTACTAAAATTTCAGTGATAGAAGATGAAATCGCCAGTGTTAAGATGTCTGATAGATGCTGTTTAACGACCACCACCATCTCCCAATAACAGCCATTTCGTTATGCTCAAAGTATTCGTGGGTCAAAATAAGACAGAGGGAAGGTAGTCTATGTATTCTATTGATTATGTCTGGGGCTTTTGGAAACTCAAGTGGCTAGAAGTGACTGGTTTTGCTGGGGTGTAGAAGAACCTGGAAGCTGCTTCACTCATGTATGTTTCCTGGGTGGGATAACTCCCTGTCTGGGCTCAGCTGTGACTATCAACAGAGTGTCTCTTGTGGCCTCTCCATGTAGTTTGGGCCTCTTGAAAAATGATATGTGGTACCCAAAAGAGAGCATCTGGCGAAGGAATAGCCAGAGGATGGACAGTCTGAGACCAAGGAAGAAGCTGCAAGGCTCCTCTGACCTAGCCTCAGAAGTCATACGGTGTCCTGTCTGCCACATTTTATTGGATTCAAGAGTTGCCAAGCCCAGCCCATATTCAAGAGGAAGGGAATGAGAGTCCACAACTTGATGAGTAGCAGCAAGAGCACATTGATAAAAACATGTAAGATAGGAGACCATAGTCGTGGCCATCCTAGTTAAATGTAATGTGCAACATATTTTTCTTATAATATATTGCAACTTTTTAAGCCATGCTTTACTCTTCATAATTTCTAAAGATAAAAATGTGTACATAAAAATATAATAAAATAGTATTAAAAATCTGTAAATATCTTTAGATTTCTAAAGCACTGCTGGTTGGTTATAGTTTTAAAGATTTTTATTTAATTTGATAAATTATTTCAAATACTAGTTTTTCCTCTCATTAGGTATGGACATGGGGTAGCTTTCTAAAATCTCAGGAGCCTCAATTTCTTTTCATCTATAAAATGAGGATAAACATAATACATGCTTCATACAATTACTAATATTAAGTGATATATTACCACTAAACCATGCAACTTTCAGGCTATCAAGAAATGTTTATTATCTATTTGGATGTAAGCATTGTCTATGACTATAGCAATAGTAATTTAAACATTTCTAAGCAAACATCAACAAAATTACTGAACATATTCTATAAAGTAAAAAAAAAAAAATGCTTTATTTTAATACTTAATAATGATAAAATCTTGATGTCATTTTTTTCTGAGCTTACCCCGCCTCTCATCCCCTCTACCCTCTGGTAACCACTAGTCTATTGCCCATGTCCATAAATCTCTGTTTGTTTATCCTGTTCATTT
This sequence comes from Eidolon dupreanum, assembly GCA_028627145.1. Lineage (NCBI taxonomy): Eukaryota > Metazoa > Chordata > Mammalia > Chiroptera > Pteropodidae > Eidolon > Eidolon dupreanum. Next base: position 54,098,404 of record CM053501.1, on the reverse strand, counting down.
GTTGCTTTTAGGTTTATACCCCATATATAAGTGACATCATGTGATTTTCAACTTTTTCTGTCTGGCTTATTTCACTTAGCATGATTATCTCAAGGTCCATACATGTTGTCACAAGTGTCAGTATTTCATCTCTTTTTATGGCTGAGTAATACAATCCCTCCTTTTAAGGAGTTTTCCTTCCTTGAAGGAAAGTGACACATTAAAAGACAATTCTAAAACAAAATTTAGTAGTAGTAATATACCCATTTCTATTTGAGTGGTGAAGTTTTCCTAAATAAGGTGATGTAGAAATTTTGTCCCAAGGACAATTATTAATTAACTCAATTAAATCAAGTGTGAGAGAGGAGTGGAAATAAAAGGTTTACAAAACTTCCCTTGAAGGTTTAATCTGAAATTACACTACTTATCTAAATAAACGTGATAAGAGTATATGGTAGGCATTTTGCCCAGATCATGAAGTTTTGTCCAGGTCAAACGTCAAGGAAGAGCTTGTTGTCCAGATACTAGATATGCTCTTGGCAGATAACTTTTAGTTGTTAGCCCTTGCAAGAAATTGCCTCAGCTGCGCAAAGCTACCTCATCTAAGGCCATGCCCTTGTCAGGGAGGCTGACATCCTATGTTTGATGGGGGTGTGAGTAAAATATTTGACCACTTGATCTCAACATTGGGTGGACACTGGAAGGCCATTTTAGAACCAAATCTCCCAGTAGAGTCAACAAAGGATGACATGGGACCTGTGGTACAGTTCAACTTCTTCCTCTGCTTTCTTCCTTTACCTTACACAGACAGTGATCCAAAGAGCCCTTCTCAATTAACATATTGCACCTCATTCTCTGAGTCCACTTCTTGAGAAACCCAACTTGTGGCAGTATGAAAAGCAGAAGACATTTTAAGAAATTTTGAATTTCTCTTTGTCTATTGGATCCCTATAATATGAGCATTTTCCTCACTTTATGTTTTTAATAGACTGCTCAAATATTAGTCAAATCAGTCTGCATTATACAAATAATTACTCAAATTTGGTTGAAAAATATTACTTAGCACAGCACAAAGCTGGGTTTTAGTCATGAATTTCTCATCTATTTATCATTTGATCATATTTTTGGATAACTGCTTGCCAATGCTAAAAATTTTAATCAGAGCCATTTTTGAGTGGGAAAAGCAAAAAGGATGGGTTTGAAAGCAATAATTCCTTTTTTGTATCTTTTTACTTTTATACAATTTAAAAATAGTCAACTGGATTTTTAAATTTTAAATTGATAAATAAAATTGCATTTGATCCTCGCCAAGTTGACTCATATATTTTATGGATGAAATTAGATTAATTATGATACTACAAATTCCATAAAATTATTTATTTTACTCTTCTGTTGAATAGCAAATATTAGTTTTGGTTACACAATGATTATAAGAAATAATTATCTTGAGAGGTTTCACAATATTTATTATGATAATTTGTTATACTGCATTTACATAATTTTTTTTTTAGTCTTAGAGCCCACTCTCTCTATGCATACTCACAAAAAAGTTTGTACCTTGATGTGTGGATGTAATGATTTTCCCCTTATACTGTGATAAAAACATAATGGAAAAAACACAGCTCTTTGCTATTTTTGCTATCTTTGCTTTGACTTCGATGTGGCCACATTTTTCCTCCTTTCTTTGCCCTGTTAGTATCTATAAGACCACAGAGATCATAGGAAAGATAACAACAGCAATAACAATAACACTCAAAATAATAATAGCCAATATTTGATGAATTCATACTATATGCTTGTCATTGTTCTCTCTCCTTCACATATCAATTCATTTAATTCTTATAACTTTGAAGGCAGGTGATATTATTTTCCCAATTTAAAACAAACAAACAAACAAACAAAACAAACAAAAAACACCTTATCTAGAATGGGGTGAAACTACTGAGAGAGAGAACATTGTATATTATGATCACTTCCATTTTGAAGGGTTAAATATAATTTCTACCTGCTATTGAGATGTATAGCTTATGTGTCAATTAGGAGATGTGGGGAAAAAATGGAGGGTTAATATGTTTTAAATTCTTCTGAATAAGATGTAACTAATTTAGAAACAAAAAATAAGCTGAGAGATAGGTGTTTTCTTTCTATCTATTTAATATGAAAATAGCTATAGTTGTGTGGGGGGAGGAACTGTTGCTGAAATATGGAGAAGGAATTCACCAAATTGTCCAAATATCTGTCCATGGGTGCTGAAAAATATGATAGTTTCTCTTTTCTCTGATATTTTCAAATTTTCTATAATGAGCATGTCTTCCTTATATATTTTAAATATTAATTTGAAAGATTTTTAAATGCTAAAATTCTACTTTTATAAATATTTGTCTAGCACTATGACAAAAAACTATATATCATCTCCTTACTTCCAAAGAGTAACTAACACACTTCTTTCACAACAGATGATCATAGGACTGCATGCATCCCACACATACAGTGGTGAGGACTGACTAAATGAAGCCTCCAGAATCATCTTTATCAAATTCTGAATGTGGCAAGGAGTGTCAGGCCACTTACGTTTCTATATACTTTCATAGTCATTAGTATTTTAATCGAGAAGTCAATGTTACTAATATTACTACTTCATACCTTAGGCCTCATTAAAATGTCATCTTCTCATTCTTTGTGTTCATATTTTCTGAAGCAAAATCCACTATGTGCCAGCCAGACACAGAATAGAGAGGTGAACAAGAAGAGTATGATTCTATCCTCAGCAAAATATTGGCAGTGGTGGAGGACATGATTTAGTTTCAGAATATCTTCAAAATTTTCATTTCACTTGGTTTTTTATTATTATTCATTTGCTTGTTTAAGGATGGTAAAATTTGATGTTATATTAAATTTCACACTATCGCTGATTTTCTGGGAAGATCTTGGGTAACAACTGTAAACAATTGAAGTAATCAGGTGTTTTAAGCCTTGGTTAGCACTCTCAGCCGCCTTCACAAAGCCAAGAGAGGAAGGAAGACTTTTAGACAACACAGGTGGAGACGGTGATTTTTTATTTTGTGGAAAACATTAACTACTAATTATTTATATGTTGATTATTAGTTAAATAATTTGCTCTATCCAATTTATACACATCTGAATTCTATGACTAAAACTTTATAATAACTTAAAAGTTTGTATTTTTGTTTTCCTGGAGAATATATTAGCTATATTAGCTATATTCACTAGTCTGTTACCATTTTTAAATGTTAAAGTTTTAATGAATTTCATCTATGTGTACTAATGGACATGAAGATTTACTCTGAAATATTTACTTTCACTTTGAATTTATTTAAAAGTTACCATGAACACGTGTATATTTCATGTACCTTAGTGGATGTTATTGGTGAAATGATCTCTTGTGTGCCAATACTTTGAAAATAGGGACTTATGCACACTTTCCTCTAGCAAGTACTAAGTGCCTGGGAACCCAAATAAGTATTTGATAATAGAAAGGTATTAGAATAAGAGAAAAAACAGATTTTTACCAAATAAATTATGCTTATTACGCTCTTTACTTGTATATTATTGTAATAAGAATATTTTACTTACAAATTTGTTTTAATATAAATACTTGTTTCTGTATGTAAGTATCATATACATACTACAGAAAACTTAGAAATTTCAGAAATTTGTACATATATACACATACACATATATCTGAAGAGAGAAATTAAAATAATAAAATTATCATTTGCCATAGAAAAATAACTACCATTTGATGTTATTTACCTTCTAAATGTATAGTTTTACATAGTTAAAATTACACAGTAGATTCATTTTTGAATCCCATTTTTAAACAAAATATTATATTCATTAGGATGTTCATGACATTATATATGTCTTTAATATTTGAAAAACTGATAATTTGTATATCTACAATTATTTAGGTTATCTAAAATTTTGGGCTATCATTAATAGTAGCAATTGAAATCATTTCTTAAGAGTGTGCTGGGTGCCAAGCACTGTGTACTCTTCATAACAGATTCATCATGCTAGGTATTATCTTCAATTTCAGGTAAAAGAGTTTAATTTAATAAGATTAAGCATTTGTTTCAAACTAACTGCTCATTCATGGTGAAGGCAGAATTTGAAGACAGGTTTTATCTGACTCCCAAGCTCCCCTGTTAGGCACTTTCCTTTTCCTGCCAGGCTCCATATTATATGTGTCACCTTGATAAACATCTTTGTAGTGTAGGCATTGTGCACGTTTTGAATTATACCCCCAAGTATATTCTCAGAAATAGAATTACAGAATAAAAAGGGTACACCCTTTTTGAAGGTCTTAATATATTTTTCCAGATTATTTTCCAAATGTGTTAATCAAATTTACATTGCTATCTGAGTTCAGGGAATCTTTGTATTGATCAGTTCTCACTTTATTTAATATTTGTTAATTAGGCAATTAGATACATTTGTTAATTAGACAAAATGTATTTTATGAATTTAAATTTCATGTTTTTGATTTTTAGATATAGCAAATATCTTTTAGTATATTAATTAGCTATTTGTATTACTTCTTATGTGATTAGTCTGTTAGTATGTTTACTGTCAGGTACTAGTGTTAATCTTACTGATTTTTAAACTTGATATATAGGAAGTTACCCATTGCTGACATGTTTATTAATAAAAATTAATAATCATTCCTAGGCGTCAGTTATGGTGCAAGGAGCTTTATAATTACTCCTTACATTTACCCCATTTCTACAGATGAGGAAATCTAAGCATACACAGTCAGTTTCCCCAACCCATAGAACTCGTAAGCAAGGAAATTAAACTTGAGCATGCTAGCTAGCTCAAGCAATCATGCTTTTACTCAATGCATATCCTACAAATATTTCCCAAAGTTCATATTTTTTTGGTTTATTATTATGTATGTTTCAAATTAGGTTTTATATAATTAAAACCATTGATCCCATTCCTTCTTTTTAGGTGTAGTAATTCTTTCCAAATATATCCTAAGGAAATCAAATAATTGCACAGATGTTTTTGTCAGGTATGTTTATACCATTATTGTTTAGAATAGCAAACAACTAGAAGTAACTTAAGTGTCGGTCAGTGTAAGAATGTCCAAACCTATAAAGAAGTTTTATAAAAATTTATTTGAGCCAAACAGAGGATACACCTGTGTGCAGAGAATGAACGATAACAGTAATCAGGCTCCCTCCCACACCTGTAGCTAACTTTCCAAGGAAAGAAACCTCAGCACTTCTCCCCTTATGTAACTATGTGCCCAGTACACGTATTCAGGTTCCCATCATCTGATAGTGTGCCACTATTGTTTAACCTGTGTATAAAAGGCACTGCCACTATGTGGAGGGTGAAGGGGTGTGGTGCCCTTGCTGGAGAACTGCCGCTCTATGAGGCAGACCGCGCCTTTGCTGGAATAAAGAGCTATGCTGCAGTTGCCTACAGCTCCCCGCATTTTCCTCCAACTGCCAGAGTCTCCTACTCCTTATCTCAGAACTGCAAATCTGCAGCAACACAACCTGGAAGCAAGATCTCAGCAGACTGAGTGAGATAAATGCTTTGATGAATAAGTTTGTAGTTTCTTTTACACGTTTAAGACCAAGGAGAGAAAATAAAGAAAATTACATGATGGTGAAAGAAAGCAAGGCAGGGATCAGATTACAGGGTAGTTAAGCTTTTGAGAGTGGTCATGCTTTAGAAGGAATGATCTGAAATAGTGGTCTGACATTAGAAGGAAGGGCCTAAAAGGGTGGTCCGGTATTAGAAGGTGTCTGAAAGAGAGCATTTCAAAGATGTGTTAACCTAGATAGATGCACAGAAACAATGGACAGGGCTACTTAAGGCAAAGATAAGCCTTTCACTAAAGAAGTTATATGCCTAGGGTGTGACTATCCACCATGACCTACCCAGTTAGGAATTCATGATCAGATCATCCTATAAGGTTACTTTCCATAGAACCCCCTTTTTACCTACAGGTCCAACAACTGAAGATTGAACAAATATATTATGATACATTCAAATATAGATCTTGTACAGTCATTAAAAATGATTTGTTTACATAAAATGTGGTTGTTACTGAACTCATGGAGTTCATTTTGCCTGCACCCATCAAACCCAAAAGAGACAAGGACAGGAGTTTGCTGCAAAGAAAGTAGAGGTTTATTTAAAGAAATGGTGCCAACCCTGGAGACACAGGTGAGCTAGCATTCGAAGACCTGGCTCCCCAAGGCCTCTAGGGGATATAATATATAGGGGTTAAAACTTATTAGTAACGGAGGGAATTGGGGCCATGGATTCTACTGATTGGCTAGGGCTCGGGTAATTGGTAGTTCATTGCATGAGGTCCTGATGCCAGTCATGGCATTGTTCTGTCTGGTTTCAAGGGCTTGCCAGCAAGATCTTTGGTCTTTATGGGTGTGGACCTGCAAAATGTTATCTTTAGTGTGATCAAAATCTGTTTCTGTAGTCAACAAACCTGAGGCTTTGTTTGATGTTGACTTAAAGGTTTAACAATTAAGGGAGTGGCCATGCAGTATGCAGAAGGATAAGGAAAGAGGCCAGAGGGGAGGGGGGTTAGGAGACTGAGAGAAAGGGGTGAAGAATTAAAGAAGTACAAATTAGTAGTTAATAGATGGTCGTGAATGGGGAGCGCAGCATAGGGAGTGCAGTCAGCATTACTGTAATGGCTAGGTGGAGAGCCAGAGGAGAGAAAGAACACTCAGAGGAATTGTTTCATAAACTATATAAATGTCTAACCAATGTTATAACAATGTATACTTGAAACTAATAATAAAATAAAATTTTTAAAAAAGAAAGAAAAAAAATTTTTTTTTAATTTTAAAAAAGGAAGCAAGTGAGCCCCAGGCTAGTTTGAATCAAGGAGAAAGAGAAGAGAGAGAGAAAAAAAAAACTCTTTTAAAGAAGTGAAGATTTACAGTTACATGGTCACCACATATGGTAAATAAAAAGGTAAATTTTATAAATATAAACTCTTATGTTTAAGAAATATGTATCAATACATCTTTACCTAAACCTATTATTAATAAATCAATAAAGGTTTCTCTAAGCCACGTATCTCTTTCAAAATATTCTAAGATGAGATGAATTACTGGTGGAAAAAAATAGCTTTTTTAAAAAATCGAGGTTCTCTTTTACCAATATACATGGTTCATTAATTAAAACTAACAACCTTATATCCAGGAAAAAAAGGAACATTCACCTGCATTTTGATTGATAGTCTTTCTGGAATACATAGGATTGATATTGAACAACTATGTTTTCTGTACTCTTTATAGATCTCTTTATGCACTTTAGATATCAAATATAGTCATGTGCCACTTAACAAAGTTGATATTTTCTAAGAAATGAGTCCTTAGGAGTTTTTGTTATTGTGCAAACATCAAAGGGCACTTATATAAACCTAGATGGTATAGCCTGCTAAACACCTACTATTGCTCTGTAGAGGAGGAAAAATAAATTTTCCTACACCTTTCTGAGTTCTTGACTGAGATATCTCTGTAATAAAAGATAGATTAATGGGAGAAAACAAACAAACAAACAAAAAATTAATAACATGTATACGTCCTGTATATCTTAGAGAGACCCAGGAAAACTAAATACTTCACAAAATGGCTGAAGCTACCACCTTAGGTATCCTTTGGCTGAAGACAAAACAATATGTTAGGGGTTGAGGGGAAAACAGTTATGGGAGGGTGACAAAAAAAAGCATAGTAAACATGAGTAAGGTGGTTATGCAGATTTAAGTCCTTGTCCACTGAATTATTGTTTCTAGAGATGTCATTTTTCCTTTTTATGGTACATCCAGGGAGACACCCTTACACATGGGGATTTCCCTTATAAATATAAACAATTTTTACAAAGGGTAACTTCTACTTGATTTTCAGAACTTCTGTCCTGCTTGCTGTTTCTTAAAATTAACCAGCCTGAAATAATCCTTATGCCAAATTAACATATTTTGGGGTGACAAATTCTTTTCCCCTACAACTAGGACCTAGGCTACAAACCTATACAACATGTTACTATACTAAATACTGTAGGCAATTATAACACAATGGTGTTCGTGTAATGTGTTGCACTGTGATACTATGAAGGCTAAGATGTCACTAGGGATAGAAATATTTCAGATACATTATAATCTTATGTGGCCACCACCACTGTATATGCTCCATTGTGTATGGTTGAATGAAGTTTTCTTATGCTGTGAATGATGTCATGAGCAATCCATTCGTAGGTAAGACTGGCCACACCCTCTCATACATAGACCTTTCAAAGAGCCTACCTATTACATTCTTAACTGGATATTTATGCTTGGGCTCATAACAGGCCCTTAGTAAATATATATTGACTATTGAAGGAAGGGCTGCTCTAGCACACTAACCAGAGTTCAAATTTAATCTTTATGCAGGATAAATGCAGATTATTTGCTCTTAAAATAACTATGAAACATGTACTTTTGTGTACCGAAGGGTAAACTTTGAGAGGAAATATTGTTATGATTGGTCAGCTCCTAGATCAATGCCTGGCACATAGCAGATGTTCAATAAATATTGCTTAAAAAAGTAAATTTATAATTTGTTATGTACTATGTAAAATAACCCATTTTTGTAAAATAGCCCATTTGTCCTAATCACCAAGTGAGGTCAGTTTTATTGACACAATCTCACAGATTATAAAACTAAAACTCAGAGAATTTAAGTGACTTGCCCAAGGTTCATAGTTGGTAAATTTTGGATCTGGCACTTGAAAGCATATGGTCTAACTTGAAAGTTCATGTAAGTACACCGTCTATTCTCTCAAAACATACCACTCTAGGAGCACCATGAGGAAACAAACATTAAATATTTCACACTGCTGTCTTGCTATGCAAAAAACTTTTCATTCATCTTTTTTTTTTTTTTTAGCAAATATTCATTGAATAGCTATCATGTGCCTTTAGACACTGTTCTTATATAATTAAAAAAAAAAAAAGTCAGGTAAGGTCCCCAAGGGATGTAGTTCTTACATTCTACTGGGGAAGGAGAGAAACAACAAAAGTGCCGACTAGGGAATAAATAAGATAATTTTAGAGACTGATACGTGCTCTGGGGAAACTCTAAGTAGGTCAATCAGGGATGGCTCTTCTGAAGAAGAAGAGCCCTTCACTAGCAGATTTATGGTGGACTGTTACAAGCACAGTATCAAATAGCAAGTGCAAAAGCCCTGAGTAAAAAAAAAAAATAATAAGGTTGGCATGTTTGAGGACATAATATTGCACTGTGCGTCTGGACGTAGGAAAACAGGAGAAAATGTGGGAGCTAAGTGGAAAGTCCTTCAAAGTTATTTTTATTTCTTTGGAATTCTTACAGCTACTATAGAATTGGTATTCAATTCCGCCATATTAACCTAAATAATCAACACAATATCCTATTAAACAACAATACAAATAGTCACTCTATGCAAACATTAGAATTATTTCAACTTTCACTAGTACTTTAAAAAATGAATAGAGAAAATAGGGATAGTAAAACTAGCACTATGAACTCAGTGAAAGATGACTTTAAAATAAATCACTAGGGATGTTAAACTGGTTACAGAAAAGGTTGCTTAATAGTGGCATTGGCTTTCAGGAGAAATCATGGAATCTCCCCTCTGGAGATGGATTAAAATAGGATTAGATATAGTCTCTCAGTGTAGTCTTGCCTGACAACCTCCTCTGACCTCTCAAGGTCTTGCCAGTCCTGTGATTTTGTGATAAAATTAGACTCTTTCATTGGGCGAAAACAATCCAGGGTTCACCATGCCAGCTGCAACCTGGAATAATTGGAAGGACTGATTTTGGAGTAGTATATCTCCTACAGCTGAGACAAGATGCAATTAACAGATCCCCAAACCTCTCTTATTTCATGCTGTACTGAGTACTCTGCTGGTTCTCAGCCAGTAATGTCTGATATCAGTGCTATAAGCAAAGTCAAGTGGTCTGATCCACGATTAAATAGTAGATGTCTTTATTAGCTGCTGACCTTGCTTTGAATGGCATGGCTTCAAGAATTGTGTACCTATTAGCTGATTCTTTGATCCTTGAAAATAGTAACCAGATGAATCCAGTAATCCATTTTTATTTGGCCTCTTTTCCACCGTTCTCAAGATGAAATAACTTGAGTTCTGATGCCATGAGCCTTAACCTCATTAAGCAACTCAGCTCAACTGTTCGGATACTTAATCATCAGCACTTATCCACTGTATTTTTCATTTAAGAATCGCCACTTTGAATAAAAATATAAGCTTTTTTTTTTTTTTGGTAACATTCTCATTTAGAGGCAATTGGACATAGGGACTAGAACACAACTATGGAGTAAGGCAGACCTGGGTTAGTGCTGGCTCCTTTTAGCCCAACATGTATGAACTTGAAGGAGTTACCAAATTAAACTCCTCTAAGACTCGATTTCTTTATCTGTGTATTAGGCATAACATTAGTGCCTATGTCTCATAGATTTGATTTTAGAATTGAATGAGAAAATATAAAGTAGCTGCTCTCTTTCCTCATCTTCCACACTGTTCTCTAGCCTATCTGTTCGTTTAACATGAAACACTATCATATAAATTACACATGTTTACCTGTTTATTGTTCTTCTTTCACTTCCCACCTTCACCCTCTGTCATACACACGTGCACATGCACACAAACACACACACACACACACACACACAAATCCAGATGTAAACTCTGTGAGGACAGGAACCCTCTTTGACTTGTCTACAGTCAAGTAGAAAAAGAGGCTGTACATAAATGTCCCTGGACAAATATTAATGGAGTAAATAAAAGCATGGAAACATCTTGCACAGTGGTGTCTGGTAAGTGATCAGCATCCAACAAAATGTTGGGTGATTTTTTTTTTTCTTGGAAAGAACAGAGAATAGAGGTTTTAGCTAATCTATCAGTTTAACATCTGAAACAGCATAGTGCCAGAAACCTGCGTGATGGACAAGAGCTTGATTCTGGCTTTGCCAACAATAACATAAGTGGGGCAAACCATTTTATCATTCCAGTTTCCTCACATACAAATTACTTCTACATATGAGATTCTCTGAGACTTATATTCTAATTAATTGATTGTGGTATAAATATAGATCATGTTCCTTAGTAAAAATGATGTAAAAGGATACATAGTTATGCTGTTAGATCCTTTCAGAACCAGCTTCTGATTTCCTGAAATCCCATTTACGACGAGAATATCAGAAAATAGAGAGATTAAAGAATGCATGAGTATGTAAAGCCTTCCCAGTGAAAATCTTCACTGCTTCCCTCTTTACGAAGACCCACTACACAAAACACTAAGCAGGAAAAATCCCTCAAGCTTGGATTAGCTGAAAGAACCCAAGAAGTTTGATGTTTCTTTCTAGATCATATTTGTCTGCCCTGCATGTAGAAATATCTACACATTTGTGTTCCAGAGCAAGCATTTCTTCAGTCTCTTTCATAGATTCTCCTTTGCCTTAATACATACTTTCTTTACTTATTCACTGTGCTCATGACATAATTCAGGCCTTACAAATTGAATGGGGCAAGGTTGGGAAGGAAAGTAGTTTATAGCATGAAGCTCAAATTTCAGAAGAAGTAGCAAACCTAGAGATTCAGACTGAAGCACAGCTCTTTCTGAGTTAAATTTTAAATATTCATACCAATTCAAGATGAAAACATATATGCTGGTTTGTGTTTCAATAGTAAATATCTGACAAACATAGAGAGGGGGATACAGTAGACCATCATGGAAAAAGGAAAAGGGGCAAGAGGGCAGAACAAAGACAAAAAATGTGTGAAACAGGAAGAAGGAATACGAGTAATTCTCAAATTCAAAATGGAAAGAAATTGTTTCAATAGGTGGACTAATAACTAGAAAAAGTGGTTTAAGTAAAAAGTTTTTAATTTTTAAAACTTTTTTCAGAATTTAGAAATTAGATGGTGATTTGATTGGAGAGATGTTTGAAAGGGAAAAAATGAATAGTAGAAATGTCTAAAGATGCTGATTGAGGGGAACAACAAAGCCAGATGGCATAAATGACATCTTTAGGGATTTTGTGGCATAAGAAGCTATGCTAAAAAGTGTCCCCTCTGTCCTGAAAATGCTGCAGTCATACTCTGAGCATGCTCTGTGTCCTTAGCTAGCCACCTTAACCCACTTAATGTACTTGACCCTAAAACCTCTAACTTTCTCTCAGTTGTTCAGGCTCTTTGTTTTTTAGCTCTCCTCAGTAACTCGTCAAGCTGATTTTGCTGTCCTTCTGGAAATTTTAATCAGTAAAAATTGTCTTCTTTGTAAAATAATTATGGCATATCTGTACTTGAGAATTTTAAGCAGCTATTGAAAAGAATAAAGATATCTCTATGTATTGAACTTAGATTAGGTTAAAAACTTAAGCTACAGAATAATTTGTATATGATTCAATTTTGATTTTAACAACAACATGTATATCATTTATTTGTTTAATTCTAGAGTATGTGGGAAACAAGACTTAAACGGCTTGTTTTAGTTTTCTGAGAGGTTGGAAGGGAGACAGAATGGCAAAGAGAAATGGGGAAATTATTTTTCTTCATATTCTTATGTTGTTTGTTATAGCAATTATACATTATTTTTGTTAAAATAATTACATAGAAAAGTACTCAAAGATTTTCTTATAGTTATTGTGTTGGATTACTAATTTATATAGACTAATCTTTTATGTGAATTATTTGGAAGCTCATTCATAGTTGGTCCCTAAAAATTTTTCATATTTAATATTTACTCAATGCCTGGTTTAAACACTGATAGGTACTGATATTTGATTATTCAATAACCATTTTCCCTTCTCTCTTAATATGAAACCTTATAACAGTAGCAGAGTCAATATGGCCAGCTTAAACATAAACAGAACAGAATGAAACTAAACAAAACAAAAAACAAACAAAATAGAAAGTTTTATTTTTCCCACAGCTAAGAGTGGTCATAGGAATAAGATCCTGCTAAAAGGACATAAGCAGATGTCATTGGATGAGACTTTAAAGAAGAACTCCTTTACAATGAAGGCAGCTTGTGTGCACCATTCTGCCCTTTCCTTCTCACTCCTTCTAGCTGCCTGGAATAATGACATGAGGACTGGAGTTCTAGCAGCTACCTTGGATCAAGAGGTGACTTTAAAGAGGGAAGCCACACCTTGAAGTTAATAAAGTAGGAAAAGAGAGAAAGGAAAGTTTACTAATGACTCTATGGTGCCAGTTATCACACCTGGACTGTCTACTTCTAAAATGCTTTTATCTGAAAGAATGAAAATTGTATGTTTAATCACTACTATTTTTGAATGTTTCATTGTATGCAGATTTAGTCCTAATTTATATAAGCAGATATAAAAAGACTAGGTACATATGGAAATTAAAATTTCTTATGGGAAAAATACAGAATTATGAGATCAGATTCTATTTTTTTTTTCTTGCTTTTGTAGCACAAGTATATTCTTTTGGTGCTCAGATCTAGAGCAGCTCACTTGTTAAATCATGATAATTCTGGTTCTGTCTATTTTGTTTCCATAAAACACTACCACTTCTGATGAATAATCCAGTGTTTGGAGCTGTGAAAATTTTTGATCTCTGCCTTTTTCTGCTAACAATAGAAGGTCTTGATGAATTGATTAAGCAAAAATAAAAGTGCACTGAGGCAAGAATGTTACAATCACTTAAACCTGCCTTTAAGGGGTCAAAGTGCTAATCTTTGAAATTTCAGATAACAAAATATCAACTATAAATAAGAAATCTGAGCTGAAATGGAGCAGGAACCTTGATCAATGACATGAGAACAGACCTGGAAGTAAAGTCATCTAATGGGTTCTAATTCCAACTCTGCCATCTAATTATCATTTGTGCCTGAGTGATATCTTTTATCTGTTACATGCCTCATTAGTGAAATGGGATAACTGACCAAAGAGAAAGGAAATATTCCATGGTGGAGTGAAGAATAGTGGAGGGAGCTTTGTGAAAGCACTCCTTCCAAGATAGAAGGTGTACATCTGAGTGCATAAGTGCCCAGTCATCCAGATATTATACTTACACTCAACGCATGATTTGATTCCTGGCAAATGGTGTTTTGAACAAATGATGACTGGAAAAGAACAAAGAAGGTTATGATGTATAAGGGGCTGTGAGCAGGCAACCATCTTTCTTCCTTACTCCTCTAGGTTGTCAATGGCTATGATAATGAGAAGTAACTGTAGTACTAACCCCTTTTATTACATAGAAAGCTGCTCATGCTATATAATTAAAGTAATTGTCCTAAATGTCCTGATCTCCTGTGTAATCCAATTTCCTTTTAAAAAATTTAATTATGCAGACAATATAAACTATTATCCCCATTTTACAGATGAGATCGTTCAAACTCAAAGGCAAGAAATAAGTGTACCAAGGACACTTAAGTATTGATAACATAGCTGAAATCTAAACTTAAGTTTTCTGCCTCTAAATCTAATAGTCTAAACTGGCTTGCATGGGATATAAGGGAGCGGGTTATAACTAATATGCAAGCTTGATAGGGCATATTGAAAGATATGAGAATTATTATTTCATTCTTTTTCCCTTCAAGCTGTATACATTCTTGACAAATAAAATATTCTTAAGTCTACACACATAACAAAACACACACACACACACACACACACACACACACACACACACACACACTCCATGTTTGTAGTTTTAAATGAGAAAGAAGAACCAGGTCCTGGGCTTCCTGGGAGGAAGAGACATATGAGCATGAGCATTTATGTGAAAATTAAAACTATGTTGTTAACAATTTAGTAGTGACCCAGTCTCTTAGCTACTAAGCATGAAGTTTTCCAAAGCGAATCTAAGGTAACAATAGGTCAGAAATGCTAGAGGACAGCAAGCACATCTGTCTAGTTCACCTCCGACTGCCTAGGACTTAGAACAATGCTCATTAAGTCAAATGAAGTAAAAAATAGAAGTGCAGAAGAAAGAGATGCTTGAAACTAATTCCTTTACCTACAGGTCAAGGATCTTTTCTGAATGTCTAATGATTTTTAAACTCTGAGTTCTCCATTAAGCCACTTAGTTCCAGCTCCTGGATGTATAAAACTTGAAATTTAAGAACTTCACACAGTGACACCCACAAGGTTCTAAGCCCATGATGGCAGAGAAAAAAAAATTTGTAAATAAATGATGCACTAGGTTCATTTATATGTAAATAATGGCTTCACTACAGTAACTAGAAATCTAATGGCTTTGAAGAGTTAATGCAGCTTTTACAAGAGGCTAATTTTACACTTGGTAGCAATTTTGACAATACCAAGTACAGTCTCAGTGGAATAATTTATTTATACATAATTAAGAAAGTCTTAAACAAAATTTATGGCTTTGGCCATCAATCACCATTGGTTTGTGTTTAGATCTAAAGAAAAAAAAATTTTTTTGTAGCTCTTGTTTAAATACAGACAAGAGTGAAGACCCTTATGCTAATTTAGATTACAATTGCCCTAACAACATGTAACAAGAGATTATTTTCACTATTGTGACCACATAATGTGTTCCAACACTCCTGAGCTATGGAATTTCCCTGAAGCAGATGGGAAGCCACTTACTTTGGTGAGGGCATAACCCTTTTTAAGATTTAGGTCTGACAGGAAAGCTGTATCAGCACAAATGAGAGAAATTTGGTGGCCCTAGAGCAAAGTCCCTCTGCCAAGAGGACCAAGAAGGCATTTCTTTGGGAATCTGACAGGAAAAAACTCTGCAAAAAATAAGTAGTAGTAACTCAGATTATTAGATCCTTTCAACTTCTGTTAAGGAAAGGATTAAAAATCATAATGAATCCAAAGAAATTGAAAAACCGAATGAAAAATGGCCTAGAATACAATACTTATTTTGTCTACAAGTGTCTTTCTCCCCACCGAATATAGAGTCAGAGGTCTTCCCTGGCCAAAGACTCAGATTAAAACAGAATAAAATATTTTTTAAACCATATGTATTAGAAATAGAAACAACATTACAACAACACAATCAAGACTTTAATTTATAGGGTCACATAAGAAAAATAAATTGTCCAAGATTACTTTATTAGTTGCTGGAAGGGCTAGAATTAAAACACAGTTCTTAATTCCTAACCAATTCAGTGTGGTAAAATTTTGGCATTGTTTTATAAATAATTGTACTATATTTCCCAAGGAAGTTGGTAACTTATTTTTAGAAACACAAAATTTCATTTATGAATTTTTTAATTCAACACCATAAATCATGAAAATTTAAGTATAAATGCTATAATACTACACATCTACCAGAATGGCTAAAATTAGAAATACTCACAATGACTAGTGTTGAGAAGGATTTGCAGGGGCTAGAATTTTTATATGCTATTAGAAATGTAAGTTGCTTTAACCACTTTGTAAGACTTTTTGTCAATATCTACTAAAGCTATAAATATAAAACTCTATAACCCAGAAATTATACTATAAGACATAAACCTAAGAGAAATGAAAATCTGAACATGAATGCTTATTCCAGTTTTATACATAATGGTCAAAATTTGAAACAGTTCAAATATCCTTTAACACTACGATGAATCAATACATTTTGTTCTAGTCATACAGTGGAATACTACATAACCATAAAAAATGAAATTGCTCCTTCACACAACAATTTGGATGACTTTCACAAATATAATGATGAGAGAATGAAGCTAGATACAACAGTCAACTACTGTGTGATTCCATTTATGTGAGGTTCAAGAACAGGGAAAACTAGTTAATGACAGAAGTCAAAATAATGGTTGCATCTTGGTGGGTGGAGGAATAAGATCTGGGTAGAAGCTGGTATTGAATGTGAAGGGACATAAGGGAAACTTCTAGGGTAATAGAAAATTTTTATATCTTGATCTGGGTAATAGTTAAATGGCTTCTCTCTCTCTCTCTCTCCATCCATCTATTATGTATATGGGTGTGTGTGTCCATTTAACCACTACCCAGATATACATGCATATATACACCATGGATATCAATTGATCTATCAATTTGTCTATGCAGGTTCATACATTTCCACCTCATTGTATATATTTATACCTTATTCAAAAGTCTTTGTCTAAGAAATTTATTCTGAAAAATGCTTTTTAAAATATGAATTGTTCATATTCTCATTGATCATAATGGTACAATAATCTTTTCAATTCAAGTATAGTGTTTGAACAATTAGGGCTACTTAATAACATTAAATGGATAGTTATTTATTTGTGCTGCAGAAGCAGAAAATGCCCACACTTCTAAAACTCTGAGTTGTAATAACTTATTGAAGGGCTATACAATCATTCCTTAAAATACTCCATAACCTTTAATCTCCTTAGGTTCATAAAATGTAAATCTTGACATTAGTGATAATAGTTGAGATGAATAGAAGAGCTGATTAATGGTCAGATGACTCGAATAATAGCCACAGCATCTTGTGAAAGAAGAACAAAGTTGGAGGTATCACACTACCTGATATCAAACTATACTACAAACCCACAGTGATCAAAATAGCATGGTACTGAAATAAAAACAGATACATTGATCAATGGAACAAAATAGAGAGCACAGAAATAAATCCACAAGTATATGCTCACTTAATATATGATAAAGGAGGCAAGAACATACAATGGGGTACAGACAGTCTCTTTAATAAATGGTGCTGGGAAAATTGGACAGATACATGCAAAAAAGAAACTGGACCACCTTCTTACACCATATACAAAAATAGACTCAAAATGTATTAAAGACTTAAATGTAAGATCCTAAACCATAAAACTTCTAGAAAACATAGTCAGTAAATTCTCTGATATTGTTAACAATAATTTTTTTTTTCGAATATGTCTCCTTGGGCAAGGAAACAAAAGAAAAAATAAACGAATGGGACTACATCAAACTAAAAAGGTTTTGCACAGCAAAGGAAACCATCAACAAAACAAAAGGACAATCAACTGAATAGGAGAAGATATTCATTTATAACACATCCGATAAAAAGTTAATATCTAAAATATATAAAGAATTCATACAACTCAACAACAAAAGCAAACAAACAATCCAATTAAGAAATGGGCAGAAGACCTGAACAGATATTTCTTCAAAGAGGAAATACAGATGGCCAATAAACATATGAAAAGATGCTCAAGGTCAATAATCACCAGAGAAATGCAAATTAAAACCACAATTAGGGTGACTAGCATCAATAAATCAAAGAACAAGTGTTGGCGAGGATGTGAAGAAAAGGGAACTCTCATACACTGTTGGTGGGATTGAAAATTGGTACAGCTGCTATGGAAAACAGTCTGTAGACTTCTCAAAAAATTAAAAATGGATATATCTTTTGACCCAAGTAATTGTACTTCTGGGTATTTATCTAAGGAAAACCAGAATAATAATTCGCAAAGATCTATGCACCCCTGTATTCATGGTAGCATAATTTACAATAGCCAAGATATGGAAGCAACTTAAATGCCCATCAACAGATGACTGGATAAAGAGGTTATGGTTCATATATACAATGGAATATTACTCAGCCATTAAAAAAATGAAATCCTACCATTTACAATGACATGGATGGACCTAGTGGTTATTATGCCAAGTGAAATAAGTCAGACAGGGAAAGATAAATGACATATGATTTCACTTATATGCAGAATCTAAGGGGAAAAAAAGAACAAACTAATCAAAAACAGACTCACAAATATAGAAGACAATCTGGTGATGGTCAGAGGGGAGGAGGGTTGGGGAATGGGAGAATAGTGTAAAGAGTTAAAGAAGTACAAATTAGTAGTTGATAGATGGTCACAGGGATGGGGAGCATAGCATAGGGAATGCAATTAGCATTAATGTAATGGCTAGGTAGAGAGTCAGAGGAGAAAAAGAGCAATTAGGAGGATCATTTTATAAACTATATAAATGTCTAACCAATGCACTGTATACTTGAAGCTAATAAAATAAATTTTTTTAAAAAAGGAAAAAGAAAGAGTTGAAAGTAAAGATAGTATGAACGAGTGATTATTGACAGTATACATTTGTTGTAAGTCACAGCTTAAGCATGGAGAATGTACAGTGATGACTCAAAGAATAAAAGGAGAGGAAAAAAACTGTAGGACACAGAGCAACTCTAGGGATTTCAGGGAATGAGATGGGAGACTTTTTGTAACTAACACTGCCATCCCCTCCTACAGTGTCTCATAATTTGCTTAGGCAACTTTATATGGAGAACAATGTGTCCACAGGTCTAGGGCCGCTTTATTTAGAGTTCATGAACAAAATCTAAGGTTTCAATTTTGTTAAAAAGCCAAACACCAATTTTTCTCATTCCACTTTTGTCAATTCTTGTTCTACCTGTTAGAATAATGATGTTATACCAAAATAGAAAAATAATAACTGTAAGCCAGAAAATTTTGGCAGTTTTCAAGGCTAAGAACTGTGCTTATACCTATTTCTTCTCACACCCTGCCTTTTATAGCCATAAAATTAGTTAGCCCCAGTTTTCAATTTTCATAGAACTCAACTTACCTAATGTTTGTCCAATGTATGATTTTAGTCTGTATAACTTTTGCTCTTCTATAGCACTTTGACAGCTCTTCAATCAAATATTTCAGTAAATCATATTGAATGACAGGCAAACTCTTTCCTCTTCATATCAAAATATCTCAAAAGATTCCTCTTAAAGCATTCTGATGTCCCACAATTCATCATATAACTGGTATTACTAACCATAAATATATTTTTTTATTTAAAGGGAATTCTGCTGATGATATTGCCATATCAGGGTCTTCAAAGGTTACTGAGTAAACTACCATTATTAGCCAGTGTCTGGCAGTATTTCTTGCTATGAAGCCACTATCTTTTTCTTCTTAAGGTCCATAAAAATCTTAAAACTCAGTGTCATCCTTGACTGCTATCCAGGTCACTCGAAATGCCTTTCTTGCAACTGTTCTAAATAACTCAAAGTTATTTTATCATCAAATTTTTGTGATAGTTCTACTACCTATGCCTACATCAATTTGAGATATCTTAATGAAGTATTCAGAAAATACTGCCTTCAGAATTCTTCCAGCATATGTTCATATATTCAAAACAACCTGAATTTTAAGAAGGGCTTAGAAGTCATCTAATTTGGTTCTCTCTTCTTGAAGATAGGCCACTTAAGATCACAAGAAATTGTGATTTGTCTGAAAGCACATGGTTTATTGGCAAATAACAACAACACAACAATAAAAACTAAGAGTCAACCTATATCAGATGCTTACCATGTGTCAAGCACTATGTTAAATGCTGTGTGTGAATTATCTCAGTTAATACTACCAAAAAACCCATAAGGTAGGTTCTGTTGTATCCCCTGTCTGATATCCAGTCTGAGTGCTCTTTCCACTGACCTACAGGATCTCTTTTTAATGTTGAGAAATGATGATATTCTTAGTGTTGATGTTAATTTTGTAGCAGAAGTGGAATAATAAAATGCTAAGAATCATAATGTTTGTTTTGCCATTTTAAATGTCAATTAAGTGGTAGCCATATTATAATTTAGGCACAGTTGTTTTCTTAACTTTATCCTGGTGTTATTCTGCTGCCTTCCTCTGACCATTATAATTGATTCTTCAATTTTATTCATTAGTCTGTAACCCCACCTTGGCAGTAAAAGACAGTGGCTTTCAGTAAGTAATTCTGAGATAATCATTGGTTGCATTTTTTTTTATTAAATCTGGCTGCTATATGTAAATCCAGAGGTCTTTGCAGAATATATAAAATGACCTCTTTCATGAGCTTGTGATATAAATGAGGTCATTTGTATTTTTAGTATTCAAATTAATCTCTAGAGCCTTCACATGCCCATTAGCAGGAACTCAAGCATCTCTCTTGGGAATCCTCCAACTCCCTGAATATTTCAAGAACTCAGGAGACTTTCTCATTCCAAGGGGACCAGTTCTGCTTCATACTTTTGGGAAACAACTAAAAAATCTGATCAGTTCAGTGGAAGAGAGTTTCCCAGTTTCTGCTGCAACCACTTTGTTCTTAGCAACATTTGTCATTGTTAAACACATGTGGACCTACACATTGAGATGCTATATTCATCTGCTGCTCTGATGCTACTACGATCCTGGGAATATTGAATCAGTATTTAAAGTGCAGAAAATTTATTTCTCAAATGTTTCCTTATACTACCACAAGCATAATTTCCAGTTCCAAAATCATTCCTACCATCTTAGATCTCAACCCTGGAAGTAAGATCCTACTGTATCAGTGTACTAGGGACAAGGATGCTCCAAGCTTGGGGTCTCAAATGTTATAGTGCAAAAACAGGTTGACACCAGAGTCAAACTGCCTTATGTAATCCCTGGCTTAACCACTTAATAGCTACGTGACCTTCGTCAACTGATTTATTCTCCCAGTTTTCTGATGGGTAGATACATATCATGAAGTTAGTTATTTTGTGATGACTTGTGTAAGGCAAACAGAAAAATCCCTGACATACTAATATTATTATTTTATTGCTATTAAATAATAGATATTGTCTGAAAGCATACCCAGCAGTAAGAGAGCTATTAGCTTGAGACAAATTCCTCACTTCCTTTGTCCACAAACCCGTGAACTGAATGCAGTCAACACTCCATGCACTCCATCTGATATATAACTACTTAGGTGCCCCTGGGGTATCTCTTCCACCTGCGGACCTCTATTGTCTAACCACCTCAATATACCAAAGACAATATTCTAGGATTGAATTTCAAAAGTGGTGGAGGTCTTCATCTCTTCATTCCCAAAAGGTTCTGTGACCCCTATACAGATTTTTCCAACTCCTCTTCAGTGATTAAGACTTTGTATTAAGTGAGTATTCAGAGAGACAATTCTTATTTGTTGGGTCACAAACTTGGGTTTCACCAGGTGAAATTTAAAACTGGCTTCCTTATACAAATGATAAGAAAAACCAAAGAAGGAAGCAAACTAGTCTAGATTAATAAGTGGCAGGTTTAGTAAGCAAGGGAACTTACTTATGAGGCTTGTCTTGGACATCTATCTGTAAGACAAATAGATCTCCATACCTGTCTGCCAGAATCTTAAAAGTTTAACTTAACTGGGTTCAGTCATGTATACTGTCCAAGTGATCTCAACACCTTATTGTTTCAAGGTTATGTCCTTGAAATGGCTACTAGTATGGGAAGAATAGGTAAAATGTACATTCCAAGGACAGGGCAGGGATGGAGCCTCTGATTGTCTGAGTCCAACCTGTCAATCATGGGTCACATCCTCCTGATGACTTTCTCCGACATTATACAAAAAAGACATCTTGTGATAACTTTTTTTCCCAGGAAAATAACATATTTTTTTATACTTCTGATTGTAGAGTTGACCTTAGAGAAATTGTTCTAGAGCCAAAAAAAGAACTCCAAGACAATTTTCTCCTTACGCCAAGACAAAAACATTGCTGCTAGCTTTTATAAAAAAGCCGTTTACTTTTTACTTTTATTATTTTTTTTGAAATAATTAAAGTTCCATCTAAATCATGGGCTATGGTCTGCAACTATTTCATACCTAATTATACTGACTTGCTTTCTGGTATGAGAACTCATAGGTGTGTCTAAAGGAAATGAGACTGAGAACACAGTAAGATTTGAATAACAACAGAAATAAAATCCATAATAATACAAACATAACACATTATGCTTCCTAAAATCATATGTAGCTTCACTATGTATGCTATTGCTAATTCAGAGAAAGATTGATTAAAATTTTCCAGGGTCTTCCAATCAAGATGGCAGAGTAGGTAAACACTGTGCTTGCCTCTTCTCACTACCATGTCAAAATCATGACTAAACTTCAGAACAACCATCAATGGGAGTCACTTGGGAGCTAAACAGAAGTCCTATACCTGCGGACAAACAGAAGAGGCCACCTTGAGACTAATAAGAAGGTTAGAGACACAAAACAGGCTGGTTCCATGCTTGCATGTGGTGGTTGAGAATTGGGAGGGATATGTAAGCTATGGAGATACCCCCTAGAAGAGGGAAGGATCCAAGCCCCATACCAGTATCCTCAGCCTGGGGCTCCAGTGTTCCCACACATTCTGTCTGTGAAAACTAGCAGAAGTTGTGGCTGAATGAGATAAAGGGCTGCTGGAGTCACGAATGTTCATCTTAAGGGACCAGTGTGGGGACTTGCTGACAGACTCACTCACTCTGAGCTCCAGTGCTGGAGCAACAGCTTGAAAGGCACAAGGGACAAATGGGGAGAAACTGAATTGTCTGGCTTCAGGACAAGGGCTTGGGGAGGCTTTCTCCCAGACTGAAGTGCTGGCAGAAGCCATTGTTTCTTTGTTTCATTGTTTCTCTGACACCCTGCCTCACTCAACTTGCGGGCTCACTCACGGTGTTTCCAGTGTCTTTTCCATACAAATGGCCTGTCTTGGCTCATGTTTCAGACTTTTCTAAAATCTCTCAAGCATGCTCTGGCCTGAGCATACTGAGCAACCTCAAGGCTGGCACTAGCATCAGGCAGCCTCACTTAATTGCTAAGTCTCTCAAGGCACATCCAAGACCATCATGGGTGGCAGCCATCTGCGGATTGCTTGGTGATTCATGCCAGGTAGCTCAGGGTAGGGCATAGGCTACAACTGAACTTTGCCTATAGCAGAGCCCCTCCCATGTGGTACTGGCCAGCATGCCCAGTGGCTGGCTTCAGTCTGAACTTGAGCACCACCCAGGGCTACATCCGAAAGCAACAAACCCGAAGGGCAGACTGGGAAGGTACCATAGCCCTGCTAAAGCAAATCCTGCTTCATAGGGTCAGCTCCTTAAAACAGCTCCTCCATTGTAGTCACTAGCTAGTCCTCACAACCAATCATCCCTAGAGTCAATCCCTTCCACTGACATTCAAAGAGCAACCAAGTCTCAACTACAACAGGAAGACACACAAAACTCAAACAAGGACAAAACTGAAGCATCAAGGAGACTGCCACTAGCCCTCACAAACCACCTACTACATAAGGCCACTCTACTAATACCAAGAGACATAGAAGCTCTACCTAATATATAGGAATGAAGACAGTGAGGGAGCCAAAATGAGAAAACAAGGAAACATGTCTCAAATGAGAGAACACAGTAAAACCCCAGGGTAGGGGGAAGGGGACAACTAAATGAAATGAAGATAAGGTAGATTTACCAGATACAGAGTTAGAAACACTGGTTGTAAGGATGCTCAATGAATTTAGGGGAAGAGTAGATGATATCAGTGAGAACTTCAACAGAGAGATAGTTAGCATAAAAAGGACATATGAACCATAAAAAAGAACCAGTCAGAAATGAAGAATACACTAACTGAAATGAAGACTACACTAGATGGAATCAACAGCAGTTTAGATAAAGCAGAGAATCAAATCAGCAATTTAGGAGATAAGATATCAGGAAACACCCAATCAGAACAGCAACAAGAAAAAATAAACCCCAAAAATAAGGATAATTTAAGGAGCCTCTGGAACAACATTGAGCATACTAACATTCACATCATAGGGGTATCAAAAGGAGAAGAGAAGGAACAAAGAATTGAAAGCTTATTTCAAGAAATAATGACAGAAAACTTCCCTAGCCTGGCAAAGGAAATAGACACACAAGCACAGAAAATGTAGAGTCCCAAACAAGATGAATCCAAAGAGGCCCACACCAAGAAATGTTATAATAAAATGCCAAAGCTTAAAGACAAAGAGAGAATCCTGAAAGCAGCAAGAGAAAGGCAGCTAATTACCTAGAAAGGAGCTCCCATAAGATAGTCAGCTGATTTCTCAACAGAAATTTTGCAAGTCACAAGGGATTGGTGTGAAAATTTCAAAGTAATGAAAAGTAAAGAACTACAACCAAGATTACTCTATCTAGCAAAGCTATCATTTAGACTTGAAGGACAAATAAAGAGCTTCCAAGACAAGAAAAAGCTAAAGGAGTTTGTGAGTACTAAGCCAGTATTACAGAAAATCTTGGAGGGTTTTTTTTAAAAAACAAAAGGAAAAAAACAAGATAAAAAATATGAATAGTAAAATAGCAATAACTACATATTTAGCAACAATTACTTTGAATGTAAATGGATTAGGTGCTCCAATAAAATATAAGATAACTGAATGGATAAGGAAATAAGACCATTACATATACTGCCTATAAGAGATTCACTTCAGATCAAAAACAAACAAACAAACAAACAAAAAACCATAAACTTAATGTAAAGGGATGGAAAAATGTGCTTCATGAAAATGTAAACAAACAAAAAGCCGGGGTTGCAATACTTATACAAAATATACAAAATAGACTTTAAAACAAAGGCTATAGCAAGAGACAAGAAGGACTCAGTTATCACACTTCTGAGTATTTATCCAAAGAAACCTGAAACACTACTTTGAAGACACATGTGCATCCATATGTTCATGGCAACATTATTTACAATGGTCAAGATGGGAAAGCTACCTGGGTGTCCATTAATGGATTAATGAATAAAAAAGAGATGGTACATATAAACAGTGGATTAATACTCAGCTATAAAAATGAATGAAATCTTGCCATCTGCAAAAACATGGATGGACTTAGAGGGTATTGTGCTAATAATGAGTAAGTCGGACAGAGAAAGACAAATGCCATATGATTTCACTTACATGTGGAATCTAAAGAACAAAATAAACAAAACAGAAACAAATTTATAGAAAGAGGGAACATCTTGATGGTTGCCAGATAGGAGGGGGTTTGAGTGGGGTGTGACAAAGGAGAAGAAATAAAGAAGTACAAATTGGTAGTTACAAAATAGTTATGGGGATGTAAAGTATGGGATAAGGAATATAGTAAATAATATTGTAATAACGATGCATGGTGTCAGATGAGTACTAGATTTGTCAGGGTGATCACTTTGTAAGTTAATAAATGTCTAATCACTATGTTATACACCTGAACTAATATAACATTGTATTCCAACTATAATTTAAAAATTATTTTAAAAAAAGTTCAGGCTGGCATATCGTCTATGGTAGATAGATCCCCAAAAGCTGTTTGTGAAGTTATGTTACTGGTAACTTAATTGTATCCTAAGCAAACATAAAAATTCCTCAACATCACACCGTTTAGTCTGCTTGTGTGTCCTAATAATGAATGTAACACTGGGTCTGTGCATTCGGTAAATATTTATCAACTCTGTGACATGCTTTTAATCTATTTTTATACCATATACATTCATTTCCAGTGAGTTTTCTATCTTTGTGTTGTCTCTTTTAAATAAAAGGGAATAAGGTTATAAAAAAAAACTTAATATAAATATCACACACTCCACATGCTATACTAAGGACTAGAAAGTAATAATTGTACTTCATACCAACTTTTAAAAAATCATAAATAATAATTCAAAATAAGATTTATAAAAATAATATTTCTGGTTTTTGAAGAACCAGGAGAAAGATGCATTATACTTTTTTTAAAAACGGGGGAGGGAGGATAGTTAAATTAATAAAAATCATTAGAATTTAAATCAAAAGTACAGGAAGTGAGTTCTTCTGTCCTAGGAATATAGGGTTCTCTCATCCAGTTATTTGAGAAGTCATCATTGTTGGTTTATAAAGTATATTGTGGTCAGGACATTACTTTTAAAGGAAAAACCACATGATACTTAAGTGTGAAAAGTAGATGTGCATTACTTACAGTCTTTGCTTATGACACTACAGAGCATCAACATAACTTTAACTGTCTTCATAGCAATGCTGCTATGATGCCATCAAGAGATTCAAAGTTTGGTAGTCCAAGTTCATGGATACCCTATTATAATGCCATTATGGTAAGAAAATGATTTTAGTGCAAGTTAATGGAAACCACATTACATTGGTAAGCGATTTTATTGTAAGTCTATGAAGACCACATTATCATGGTCAAACAATTTCCCTGTAAGTCTATGATGACTGCATTAATAATGCCATTATAAGAGCAAAACAATTTCAAATAAACTCTATGGGGACTCATTTCACTGTCATGATGGTGGCAAAATTTTCTCAGTGTATGTTTATGGAGAACCCCTTTACAATGTCATTATAATGCCATTATAATTCCATTACATTGGTTAAAAGATTTCAGAGTAGTTTTATAGCAACACCACTACAATGATAACAATTATGTCATAGAACATATCAGAGTGTTTGACACTTAAAAGAAAAAAAAAAAGAAACAGGTCTAGGTTTAGAAAGATTGGATTAATGTCCAGTCAAGCAAAGGATCAGGTCTATTAAGAAATTTTCACCATGCTGAGATTGTTTAATTTTATGAACATTTCTCCAACTCTAGATTATCCAATCTGTCATCATCGCTAGAAGTATTTGTGTTTTAAATTAAAAAGTCAATCCCTCTTCTATGAGATAAGTTATTTTTATTGCCCCAATATGTTGCTACCTAGAATATGGTGCCTCTGGGGATTCTATCCTATCTGTGGATCTCCGTTGTCTAGCTGCCACAATCTATCAAAGAAAATTAAACTTTGAATCCCTGTAGGAAGTTGTGAAAGATACCTTGACCTGTATACAAATTTACTCAACTCTTCTCAGGTCATCAGCCCTATCTATTAATTAACCAATGCCTGGTTAGCTAATGTTGAAGATTTTGCAAATCACTTAGTTACATGAACATAATTTTATTGTATCATAATGATAGATTATCTCCCTGTCTTCATCCAGCTCATTGATAGGCATGGGCTATTGATAAGAATGTAAAATATGTAAGGAGAATTGTAGATTGCTCAATATGACAGGCTGAATAATGGCCGTATAAAGATGTCCCCATCTTAATTCTTGAAACTTCTAAATATATTACTTTACCTGGTTAAAGTGACTTTTTAGGTGTTAAATTAAGAATGTTGAGATTAGGGATATTACCTTAAATTACCTGGATGGGCCCAATATCACAACAGTCCTTCTAAGAAGGAGGCAGGAGTGTCAAAGACAGAGAATGTAATATAAAGGCAGAAGTACAAATTGGTGTGATGAGACCATAAGCCAAAGGATGCTGAAAGTCTCTAGAAACTGGAAAAGGCAAGAAACGGATTCTCTCCTGGAGCCTCCAGAAGGAACAAACCCTGCCAACACTTTGATCTTAGCTCCCTAAGACTCATTTTGAAATTCAAACAACCAGAACTGTAAAAGAATAAATTTGTGTTGTTTTAAGCCACTAAATCTATGGTAATTTGTTAAAGCAACAATAAGAAACTAATACACTCAGTAAAATTAATTTTTCAACTGCTACAAAATAAGCAAATTAAAAAAATTGTTTTAATAACAGCAGAATTATCACATGTTCAACTTTTGAAACAGACAGAATGTAACCATTTATTTTTAGCTAATCCACTTATTTGTTTGCATGCCGTTAGCTGTTATGTAATACATTTTAAAGCGAATATTTTTTCCAACCTTATTATATTGTTCTTCTTGATTCAAGTCTTTCAAATCGCCCTTCAAATAGACATTTGAAAAAAGAAGAAACACCAAAAACTTTGAAAACACAGAAATGATACATCATCAAGAAACATTTGAAACTTAAATGAACATTTTAAACTAGAAATATCTCATACTTCCTACGGATATTTGTCCCTTTTTTCCCTGGCATGGAAAAGAATATATGCATATGGAGATACTTCAGGGAGTATAAAACAGGAAGGAAAAAAAAAACAGAAGATGAGGCACCGCAGCTTGGAGTAAGGAAAGACCAAAGCTGGCATGATGTGCAAAGACATGTAGTCCTCAGTCAGTAAGGGTCATTGCACTCATTTGCAGGTTTTGGCCTCCTTTGCAGTTGTGCTAGACATAGAAGTGTGTTCTGGCAGATAAGAATGTGAGTGGAAGTGATGTGTCACTTCTCATTCAGAACGTATAAGAGTGAATGTGCCTCCTACTCTCTTCTCCTGCTACAACAAATTCAGAAGTCATGTGGTGATAGAAAACATGACAAAATAGAAGAAACCTGGATTGTTGAATTACCAAATGGAAAAGGACACACTCCTAAACTAGGTTGGATAACTTTTATTGTGTTAAGCAACCAAGATTTGGGAGTTTGTTGTGACAGTTAACATTAATTACTTTAACTAATAACATACAAAGATCAAAAAGGATTTAAAATTCCTTCTCGAAATTATTACATTTGGGATAAACTTAGTTTTTCCAGAGATATGTGCTCCACAGATAAAAGTTATATAGTCCTTCATGGGCATGCAAACATAAGAGAAAGGTCAATAGGAGATGTGACTTAGAAACATGATTCCTCAAAAAAGATATATTGTATAAAGAATTGAAATTGTTATTAATATTATCATGGGGAGGATGTTACAAAGAAACATAATTTTATAACTGTTTTTTATTTTATTTTCTTAAAAAAACTTGGAGGTTCCTATCTTGATGGTGGAGTAGATAAACACTGTGCTTGCCTCCTCCCATGACCACAGTAAAATTAAAACTGAATTATAGAACAATCAGCTTGGAGAACAATCTGAAGACTAGCTGAACAGAACTCCTATAACTAAGGATATAAAGAGGAGATTACATCGAGATAGGTAAGAGGGACCAGAGACGCAAAATGGGCTGGTCCCTCACCTATGTGTGGCAGTTGAGCATTGGAGGAATATCTTGGCTGTGGAGGTAACCCCCAGAGGAGCAAGGAGCCCCAGCCCCACACCTGGGCTTCCCAGCCCAGGGTTTCACTGTAGGAAGAAGAGTCCTCAAAATATCTGGTCATAAAAATCAGCAGGTTTTCTGACCATCCAGGTGAGAAGGAAGGCTGCTGGAAACCCAGATGTCCTCTTAAGGGCCCACACACAGACTTACTACCTCAAAGGCACTCACCTTGGACTCTAGCAGAGGGATTGCATCTCAGGAGATGCCAGCAACATACAGGGAAAGCCAGAATTATGTGGCTTCAGGGTGAGGGCTGGAGGGAGAGCCACCAATGTCCCTTTATTGAATCTTCTTTCTGTGCAGCTTATGGGTGCCATTTGCCTATGTTAAGCACACCCCCCATCCCCCCACACACCCCACCTCTGGCCAAATCTAAATCTGCATTGGCCTGCTGAACTCTGCTCACCCCACCTTGTTGACTCTCTGAGGCCCTGCCCCACCCAACTCTCTCATTGCTGGAGGCATTTCATGGCTAGGCAACTAGCCCCAATCCAAGTTCTCAGCAGAAGGCTCCTTCAGCACCAATCAGCAGGCCTCAGCTTGTGCACCTCTGGAGTCACTTTCAGTGATGGGCAACCAGCCCTGGCCTAAGTTGCAGTATTTCTTAAACAAATCTCAGGGGGTCTGTGGGCCTGAGGCTGGCAGCAGCTGGCCTCAATGTGATCTGAGATCTTTGCTAGTGGCCACGGACTCAGCACTGGTACCAAATCTGAATCTGTACTAATCTGGGGAATACAACTTGCCCCACCTGGTGAGTTCCTGGGATCCTGCCTTACCCAACTCACATAATGCTCAAGGTCCATTCAGCTGCTGAGCTTTACAGGAAGCTGGCAGTCAGTCTCAGATTTTGGGGTTCCTTAGGCCTTTTGCTGAGCTCCTGAAGGCCCAGTACTTGTGTCAGCCAGCCTCAGTTCACAGTCTGACTTCTCCAGTGTGCCTCTGGGTCCAGTAAATGCAGTGACCAATAGCAGATAGCTTTGTAGTTCCCAGGTAGTCCTGAACGGCAGTGGCTGAACTTGCCTTGCACAGGAGCCCCTCCTAAAGGGACTTAGAATCAAAAGAGCCAGAGGTTGACATCATACCACAACCAAATACCACCTGATTAGCTCCATGAAGGATATACCCAAGGGGTGGTCAATAGGCAGATGTGTTCACTGGGGTGAATCCCACTCCATGGGGTGAGCTCTTACACAGCAGCACATATGCTGCTGGCATGGCCAATCCTTACAGTCAGTCAGACTGAGAATTAATCCAACCCACTGATGTGCCAATAGCAATCAAGGCTCAACTACAACAGGAGGACACACAAAACCCACTCAAGAGACAGAGCTGTAGCACCAGGCACAAGTGACCAGAGAGATTGTGAACTGGGCCACGAGGGCACCTACTACATAAGGCCACCTGATCAGGAATGGAAAATATAGCAGATCTACTTAATACACAAAAACAAACACAGACAGGCAGCCAAAATGATAAAACAAAGAAATCACTAGAAGGAATCAAGAGCAGATTAAATGAAGAAGAGGATCAAATTAATTTGGAAGACAAGGTACTAAAATATACCCAATCAGAACAGCAACAAGAAAAAATAAACCAATGATAACAACAATAATAATAATAATAATAGTTTAAGGACCTCTGGTAAAACATTAAGAATACCAACATTCACATCACAGGGGTATCAGAAGAAGAGAGAAAGAGCAAAGGATTGAGAACTTATTTCAAAATTAATGACAGAAAACTTCCCCAACCTGGTGAAGGAAATGGACATACAAGTCCAGGAAGTTAAGAGGGTCCCAAACAAAAGGAACCTAAAAAGGCCCACACCAAGACACATAATAATTAAAATGTCAAAGATTAAACAGAAAGGAAGAATCCTAAAAGAAGCAGGAGAAAGACAACTGGTTACTTACAAGGAAGCTCTCATCAGACTATCAGCTGATTTCTCAACAGAAACTTTGCAGGCCAGAAGGGATTAGCACAAAATATTCAAAATGATGACAGAAAGACATTACATAATGATAAAGGGATTAATCCAACAAGGGATATAACCCTAGTAAACATTTATGCACCCAACATAGGAGCACCTAAATATATAAAGCAAATATTGACTGAAATAAAGAGAGATATCGACAATAATATTGTCATATTAGGGAACTTTAACACCCCGTTGACACCAATGGATGGATCTTTCAGACAGAAAATCAAGGAAAGAGCAGCCTTAAATGACACACTAGAACAGATAGATTTAATTAATATTTTTAGAGCATTCTACCCCAAAGCAGCAGAATATACATTCTTCTCAAGCACACATGGAACATTTTTCAAGACAGACCACATATTAGGCCACAAAACAAGTCTCAATTAATTTAGGAAGATTAAAATAGTATTAAGCATCTTCTCTGACCACAATTGTATGAAGCTAGAAATCAATTACAAGGAAAAAAAAACACATAAAAATGTAAAAACACGTGGAGGCTAAATAACATGCTATCAGACAATGAGTGGATTAACAGTGAGATCAAAGAGGAATTCAAAAGATACCTTGGGACAAATTAATATGAAAACATGACAACCCAAAGTCTATGGGACACAGAAAAAGCTGTCCTAAGAGGGAAATTCATAGCAATAAGGGCTAATTCAAGAAGAAAAATCTCAAATAAACAATCTAACCTTACACTTAAAAACCTAGAAAAAGGACAGCAAAAAAGGTCCAAAGTGAGGAGAAGGAAGGATATAAAAATCAGAGTGGAGATTAATGAAATACAGTCTAAAAGACAATACAAACGATCAATGAAACCAAGAGCTGGTTCTTTGAAAATATAAACAAAATTGACAAACCTTTAACCTCATCAAGAAAAAAGAGAAAGGACTCAAATAAATAAAATAAAAAATGAAAGTGGGGAAGTGATAACTGACTCTACAGAAATACAAAGGTTATAAGAAACTGCTATGAGCAATTATATGCCAACAAATTGGACAATCTGGAAGAAATGGATAAATTCCTAGAAACATAATCTTCCAAGACTGAGTTAAGAAGAAAGAGAAAATCTGAACCAACTGATTGCTACTAACAAAATCAAATTAGTAATCAAAAAACTCCCAACAAACAAAAGTCCTGGACCAGATAGCTTCACAGGTGAATTTTATCAAACATTCAAACAAGAATTAACACCTATTCTTATTAGAGTAGTCTGAAAAATTCAAGAGGAGGGAAGACTCCCAAGCTAATTTTACAAGGCCATCATTACCCTAATTCCAAAACCAGAAAAAGACATTACAAAAAAAAAAAAAAAGAAAGAAAATTATAGGCTGATATCCCTGATAAACAAAGATGAAAAAATTCTCAACAAAATATTAGCAAACTGAATTTAGCAATACATAAAAAGATCATACACTATGAACAAGTTGGATTCATTCCTGAGATGCAGGGTTAGTTCATTATCTGCAAATCAATTAATGTGATATAACACATAAAAAAATAAACAATAAAAATCATATGATCATATAAATAGAAGCAGAAAAATCGTCTGACAAAATCAACATTCACTTATGATAAAAACTCTCAGCAAAGTGGGAATAGAGAGAACATCAACATAGTAAAAGCCTTATATGACAAATCCACAGCTAATATCATACTTAATGAGGAAAAGCTAAAAGCATTTTCCTTAAGATCAGGAATGAGACAAAGATGTCCACTTTTACCACTTTTACTTAACATAGTATTGGGAGTTCTAGATACACTAATCAGACCAAAAATAAGTTAAAGGTAGGCATCCAGATTAGATTTGCATGTGATGTGATACTATATACTGAGAACCCTAAAATTCCACCAAAAACTGTTAAATCTGATAAATGAATTCAGTAAAGTAGCAGGATATAAAATTAATATTCAGAAGATGGGTGCATTTTTATACACCAATAATGACTTTTCAGAAAGAGAAATTAAGAAAATAATTCCATTTACAATTGTGTTAAAAAAATACCTAGTAACAATTTAACCAAGGGGATAAAAGACTTGCACCTGAAAATTCTAATTCACTGAAGAAATTGAAGATACAAATAAATGAAAGCATATACTTTGCTCATGGGTAGGAAGAATTAACATCATTAAAATGTCCATACTGCTCAAAGCAGAATAAACTCAATGTGGATTAAAGACTTAAATATAAGACCTGAAATCATAAAACTCCTAGAAGAAAACATAGGCAGTAAACTCTCTGATATTGCTCTTAGTATTTTTCTGATATATCTTCTCTGGCAAGGGAAACAAAAGAGACAATTAACAATGGGGCTACATCAGACTAAAAAGTTTTTGCACAGCAAAGCAAGCCATCAACAAAATGAAAATACAACCTACTGAATGGGAGATGATATTTGCCAGTGATACATCTGACAAGGGATTAATATCCAAAATTTATAAAGAACTCATATAACTCAACACCAATAAAACAAACAATCCAATTAATAAATGGGCAGAGGACTGGAATAAGTATTTCTCCAAAGAGGACATTCAGATGACTAATAGACATATGAAACAATGCTTAATATCACTAATCAGAAAAATGAAAATTAAAACCACCATGAGCTATCACCTCACACCTGTTAGAATAGCTAACATCAATAAATCATAAAACAAGTGTTGGCTAGGATGTGGGAAAAAGGGAACTCTCATGTACTGTTGGTGGGATTACAAACTGGTACAACTGCTATGAAAAACAAAAGGAGTTTCCTAGGAAAATTAAAAATAGAATTACCTTATGACTCAGCAATTCCACTTCTGGGTATTCATCTGAAGAAAATCGAAAAACTAATTTGAAAAAATATATGCACCCAAATGTTAACTACAGCGTTATTTATAATAGTTAAGGAATGAAAGCAACCTAAGTTCCCACCAATAGACGACTGGATAGAGAAGATGCAGTCATATACACAATGGAATATTACTCATCCATAAAAAAATAAAATCTCACCATTTGCAATGACATGGGTTGACCTAGAGAATATTATGCTAAGTGAAATAGTGAGAGAAAGAAAGATAAATACCACATGATTTCACTTATATGTGGAATCTAAAGAACAAAATAAATGACAAAGTAGAAACAAACTTATAGCTACAGAGAACAAACTGATGGTTGCCAGATGAGAGGGGGGATTAGGGAGTTGGGTAAAAAGGTGAAAGAATTAAGAAGTACAAATTGGCAGTTACAAAATTGTCATTAAGATGTGAAATATAACATAAGGAATATAGTCAATAATATTGTAATAACTATGTATAATGCCAGACGGGTACTAGAGGAATTGGGGAGGTTACTTTGTAAACTATATAAATGTCTAAGTACTATGTTGTATGCCTGAAACTAATATAAAATAATATTGAATGTCAATTGTAATTGAAAAATAAAAATTAAAAAAACAAAAATAAGTGTTTGAGAGGTTGTGGAGAAAAAGAACCTGGTGGCAATGTAAATTAGTTCAGCCATTGTGGAAAACAGTATGGAGTTTCCTCAAAAAACATAAGAATAGAGCTACTATATGACCCAGCAATCTCTCTTCTGGTTATCTACCCCCAAAATTTGAAAACGTTTATTTGTAAAGATACCCTTATGTTCACTGCAGCATTATTCACAGTGGCCAAAACATGGAAATGACCAGTTTCCTATAATAGATGATTGGATAAAGAAGATGGAATATTATTCAGCCATAAAAAAGATCAAATACTGTTACTTATGACACTTATGACAACATGGTGGATCTTAAGAGTATCATGCTAAGTGAAATAAGTCAGACAGAAAAGAACAAAAACCATATGATTTCACTCATATGTGAAATGTAAAACAGAAAACAACAAGTGAACAAACAAAAGAAAAAAACTCATAGACACAACATTACAGTGGTTATCAGCAGGTAAGTGGGGAGTGGGAAGTTGAAGAGGTTAAAGGAGGTCAAATATGTGGCGACAGAAGGAGACGAAACTTTAGGTGGTGGGCACACAATGGGTATATAGATGATGTGTTATATAATTGTACATTTGAACCTTACATAATATTATTAATCAATGTTACTCCATAAATTTAATTTTAAAATGAAAAAAAAATGTATCAGAGGACACAAAGAAACATTATAAAATGATTGTTATTCTTTTTTCTGCTACATATTGTTTAACAAACTCTACTATTAATTACTGCTAATTTTCACTGTTAAGTAGTTCTGTTGTGGTTTTGTTCAAATAATAGCATTTGTGTAACAGGAAAGTAATATAAAATAATATAGCATTTCAAATAAACAATGGTTTTTCATTTAAAAAAAGAGACTTGGAAAAGGATTCAAGATTAATACAAAAGAAACTTTTAAGAGGTAGAAGAAAAGAATGTTTAAGAGCAAGGTAAGCTTGAGAGGCCTAACCTCAAGGGTATTTGTACAGAGAAGGAAGATGAATCTAGTTTAATGTAATTGTGTGAGGTGAATTACACCAAAGCGACAAGTGTTCCAATGGAAGATTAAACTTAAAAAACTTTAGTAAACTACAAGCCCCAATAAAAAGACTCATGTTTTATCAATATGAAAGGGTATGCTGGCATGAAAGGATGTCACCGACTCTCCTCTACTGTGGGTGCAGTTAGCTGACTGATTCCAGCCATAGCATCTCTAGATATACTGTGTCATTTGTGTTGAATCCATGCTTCCCCAACTAATGACCAAGCATATGCGGGTACTTGAGCCTAGTCATTCACGCTCACTGCTGGTAAATCATTGCATGCAAGTATAAGCAGTATATGTAGATCTTTCTTTAACCTTCAAGTTTTGTATATTTCAGATATTGATCTTGGGAAACAGTTTAAAAATTGGTATCATGATCCTCTCATACACAAGAGGAGCAGAGCAAGCTGGCATATGGATCAGTAACAATGTCCTGGATGTTCTTACCTATAACAATTTTTGAACTTATAAGCAAGTGAAGTATAGCACTGCTCTTCATTGAAGCATCATGTTTGGCCTCCCAAGTTGTATTTAACTGTAATATGTAATTAATTAAAAATTGGCAGAAAATTTTGCGGAGTGTAGTGGAATGGTGGGATAGGGGTTAGGGAAACAGGAGAGACTAATAAAAGGTACAGAATTCTCTTCAGACAGAATTTATTATCGAATTTAGAATTTTGTATGAAAAGTTCCTGAATACAAGTGCTCAACAGATATAAGACTTTTGCATATTCATGTGTAGAGTAAGCACTCAAAAAATATTGGCTTTAACAAAATTAATAAAAGTAACATTACATCCAATGCCAAGAGTGTGCTAAGGATGTTCCTTAAAAATATAATCTATAAAGGAATTGCTAGAAGAAAATAAAATGCCAAAATAAATTTAATTAAATGAAGGTAGAAAAAATTTATTAAAAGATAGATTGACAGATCATACTGAGCCTGTCATGGAAATCAACCTGCCTAAAATCAAAGCGTGGTAATGTTCAATATCAATGACATGGGACTATTAAAAGTAACATAGTAATGGCTCAGGACTCTCTAGACTTCTAACCAAACTTGATCCAATAAAGGTTGTAGACAATTCATGTTAAAAATCAGACTCATCCCCAGAATTCTCTAAGGCCAAAAGCTGTGTTCTCTATAAGGATGCATTAATAGTTCTGCTAATACATATGATGACATAAAAAATGTTAGCATAAAGCAGAATAGAAAAGAAAAACACTCTTCTGGAAATAGAATGAGTCAGATTTGAGGTGGTCACTACAAATATTCAAGACAAATTTTTCTTCAATTTTATTTCATATTTTTTTAAAAAAAGCATTCTATAGCTTTTATATCCCCCACCCCTCACCACCACTGCCATTTTCCAAGAGAATATTTTGAATATTTATAGTTTGGTGAAATCTAAAATAAATTTTTAAATCTTTTTTCTTTTACTATAAACAAAGTGCAATTTCAAAGGTACTTCATCCTTATGTTTCTAATTTATTTGCAATTAAAATTATTTTAAAAAGTAACTTGAAGGTTTTTGAATTTTTTCCCCATGGAGAAAGGGAGGTCATGCTTTGCCAAGATGGCATGAACTTGAATATTTAAAAGTTTGTTAGGTTTAAAATTTCGACCACAAAATCATTCATGGGGCTCTGAACTCAGAGGAATAAGTTCTCAACTTTTCTGTATCTTATCTGCTAAACTTCCCAGTATCATGATATGAATCTTAACAAATACATTCAAGCCTCTCCAAAGGTGAAAAATGATTAGATTTTGTGAGGGATGGAAGGCTATGTCCTAGATACGTCCACTTCTAATCTTACAAGTGTGGGAAAGGGCAGGATTGCGCTTCTGAGGAACAGAACTGAGCACAAGAATGTAGCCTCTACAAACCTACTGGCATCACCTGTACTTTTTCCTGAATTGTGACAAATGTTAAGATGTAAATTCAGAGGCATTCCCAACTTATACGGCCTTCCAGTGGTGGTGCATCCTAAGAAGTCAACTCTCCCTTAAATAGTTGAGATTTCACAGAAAGTTATCGAAAGCTAGATCTAGGTACACTTTATACAACACTTATGCTTGATTTCATTGAAGCCAATATTGGATTGATCTTAGACTATATGAATAAAAGTGAAGGTCATTGATTCCAGAGAGTCTCTGGCATATTTTCATCAGAAAAACCTTTAGTACATTTTGAGAAATGATTGGATGGACTTCTACCTTTAAGCTGAACCGGCTCCAGAGCTGACCTTTACCAGGAGAGCTCTTTGGCATCTGCACCTTGCCTTCCTCGTGGCCTTTATTTCCCTGGTTTCTCCAGGGCAGCAAAAGATACAGAAATGGCCTGTTGCCCTGGAAACTGCACAGTGGCCTGCCACAAGACTTTCCTGGCCTGTGTGGGTAGGTGAACAAACCCTCCTTGACTGCTGTCATTATTAAAAGCAGGAGGAGAAAATAGTAACAGTTAAGTGTTTCACAAAATGTCCCACTGTTTATACCCACTTTTGCCCTCCTAGTTGCCTTTAAGGGCCAGGGTCTATCTTTAGGGACAAAGTCTATCTTTATTTTATGCATAGCAACAACCATCACTGACAAACTAGGGAGGGCAAGGAGTGTGGTGGAAAAGACACTGGATTGAAAGTGTTAAGATTTGTTTTTAGCCACAAACTGGTTTTGTGACCTTTAGTAAGTCTCATAAATTAAGCAGTTCCCAATATTCTCATTTGAAAAAAAAAATAAACTGGTGATCCTTTGGTTTCCTTATGTCTGTATAAAAGTACAGCTCTGTGTTTCTAAGTGGTAGCACAAGGGTCAGTAGGAGTTACAGAATGTCCTTTACTAATAGGTAGATTATTTTCAGGGAGAGGTTAGGCGGTTTTTGTGTTATGCTGAAATTAAAATTTCATCCAATTTCTTGGTGTTTTAATTCCATGAGAGGGTGAAATTGGTGCTCCTGGGTATATAGATAGATGAGCTGTGTTAGGTCAGCCTGGAAAAATTTCCCAGTTGCATTTGACAGTGACCATAAATGATGGGGAAATGGAGTCCAATCAGTTCATCTCATGTCATACTTGAAAGATCATTTGTGCATTTGTGCATTTATGCTTAAAAGAGCTGACTCAGGAGTGCTGTGACAGCTTTTAACTTAGAATTCTCTTATTTTTCTGGATTTCTGTCTCCTTCTTAATGGTATTTTAATGCAGTTTTTGTGTTCAATTATAATAGTGTTGCTAAATACAGTAGGTCTGATTCCACAGAAGAAGAATAGTTTTTTCAAAATCAGCATTTTCCTGCTGATTTGCCAGCTGTTTCAATAAATACTCATCTTCCAACTTCAAATGCGTATATTGCACTCTTACTAAATATAAATGTCATCCACAGCTACTATATTCTGGTTTTCAAGTTCTTAAAACCAAACACAAAGTCTGCACTATGAGAGATCCCTCTCTCAACCATGTACAGGTGATTTTGCTGACTCGGGTGTCATAAATAGTAATCAAGGAAAAAAAAAAAAGAGTAATCAATGATTGTTTTTCCAGCCATTTCATCCCAATGTAAATGCCTAAGTATAAGTGAGTAAATTAGTACCTCCTCTTCTACTTTTGCACCTCTACTATTTGTCTCTAAATCATAGAGAATGATTAGTCAGGGCAACTAAATAATAATAATAATAATAATAATAATAATAATAATAATAATGATGATAGTAGTAGTAATAATAATAATACCATATTGATTTCATAGCTGTTTTTTCAAAAAGATTTTTGGCCTGACTGGTGGGATAAAATACTCATTGGGCTTCACACATAATTTTTACTTTTAGACATGCACATAGAGCAATAAGATAATATGGATTTGGTGTAAGAAACAGGCATTGTTAAAAATAAACTAAAATAGTAGTATGTAGTGTCCTCAATATGTGTTGTGCTTTTATAAATTAATATAATAATAACCCTGACTAAGGATCAGCAAGAACATCAGACTATATTTGCAGCCGTATATTGTTTTTCTCACAGTCCTCATGGAATTGTATGTGTGCATTTTTTCTTATTTTTCACCAGCGTTACAAGAAATACAAGCAATTAAGCCTTTCAGTATCTCCTAACAATAGTAAAAAGGCAACTATAGTAATTGCAGTAAGCATATTTGTTGGTGTTTGTATTTAGAAAAATACTAGTTGGTCTTTTATTTGACAGAAACTAAAGCTGGAGAATTGTTACAGAAACAAATGCAATTCAAAAGCAAAGTCACTTCACTTTTAAAAAAATGGCGTCTATGCTTTTGAGTAAATATTTTTATCCAATAGCCCAGTCGAATTAATTAAAATAAAGCATGAATTTCTGGGTTCTTAGGTAGCAGCTCCTGCTGGTTGATTCTTGGATTGATAACAAGCCTCTATGGTGACTATACCCACAAGCATCAGGCTATTTTCCGATCAAATTGTTTTTTTCCCACACCTTCAGAAGATGAGAAAAAAAATGTGAGGCCCTAAGGTACTGAGCTTGGCGTACTGCATTCTCAGACACGTGGGTGGCCAAGAGCAAGTGGCCAGAAAACACTCGTATTTGGTAACTTGTTTTCACAAGATGACATTAGTGGCCTACCATGAATTTTTGATACACAGACTATCTACACATAGCACCAAATTGAGGGGGCAGGTAGGTTGAATGCAAACAAACAGTTATTGACTAGATTTGGCCACTTTGGGTTGTTGGTTTCGTCGAAATAACTGGCCATTTAAATGAATTCAATCATTTTTAAAATCAGTTTGGGGATGCAGACACAGCCACAGTCTAACATAGTTGACATTCTTTTCCTTGCAGCTGGAATTAGAAATTAGACACTTTTTTAGACTCTCATCCATTCATAGCCCATTTTCTTTGCATACTTTATGGTTTGAGATTTCTAAAATAAATCTTATATGCAAAGTTTGATTTAAAATGTTTTAAGTCAATGTAATTGGAATTGTTTACAGTATTTTCTATGACTTTTATCAGATGATCATCGTAGTTACACTAAATCATACACATTGGAGACATTCTGAAGTTTGATATGAGATTTACAGATAAAACATCTAGTTTAGTATAATTTTTTTTATACTTTATCCAGAAATTTAGTACCACAAATAAAATCTGCAATTTGAAGAACCGTCTTTCTGATTGTTACCCAAAAAAATCACTGATTAGAAATGGCTCTACTTTGTGAATCATTTAGAAGGCAAGTTTACTTATTTATTACCTCAATTGAAATGTAAGCTCTCTGAGGGCAGGGACTTTATGTTTTTTTTTTTTTTTTTTTTTTTTTATTGTTGAGTGCTCAATGCCTAGAGCAGTGCTTGTTGTGCACCATGCCAACACCAAGTATATATTACATTCAGGCATTTCATAAAATTTGTTACATGAATAATGCATTCCTAATGTCATGGCATATTCTGGAGTCATCAAGCAAAATATAAGCTTTTTGTAATAAAAAAGCTACCAGTCCAATAAGAGATAATGAGATGATTATGGTATGTGCAAAACATGGAAGTGTATGGGAACACAAAGAAGAGATAACGAACCTAAAAAGGAGAGATACTTCACCTAAAATCAGGAAAAGTACTCATAATAAGTGATGTCTCAGCTAAGATTTTAGGGATGCACAGGAACTAACTAAATGAAGGAGCAGCAGATCAATGGCAGAGAAGTATGTAGGAAAGTAAATCCTACAAGGTAATGTGAATTCAGTAAAAAAAAAAAAAAATGACTGTAATTTGGAGGGAACAATATCACTAAATGTTTGTTTTGGGGAACATAGCATAAAAGAAATGAGTTTTAGAAAGATTTGTAACTGCAGTATGGAGAATGGGTTGGAAGACCACTGAAATAACCCACCTGGAAGATAACGTGGATCTAAAATAAGGCAATGGCTTTGGAGCTGGAAAGACTTAAATTCATTTGAAAGATATTTAAGAAGTAAGAGATATAAGTTTAGGGATGGGACGAAAGTGTTAGTAGACCTAAGGTGATTGGCTTGGAAGACTGGATGGATGGTGATACCATGTAACAAAATAAAAATATATGACATGAAGTTTACCAGTAATGGTAGCTTGGGAAGAATCATGCATTTAATTTGGAGCATGTTGAACTTGAGATGCCCATGTCACACAGAAATGGAAGTTCTCAGTAGAAAGTAAGGTATATGTATGTGATGCTAA
Source organism: Eidolon dupreanum (assembly GCA_028627145.1). Taxonomy (NCBI): domain Eukaryota; kingdom Metazoa; phylum Chordata; class Mammalia; order Chiroptera; family Pteropodidae; genus Eidolon; species Eidolon dupreanum. Next base: position 54,056,043 of record CM053501.1, on the reverse strand, counting down.
TCAGAGTGACATAGGATGACAGAAGGAACTTGGAAGTCATTGACATACAGGTGAAAATTAGGTCCTAAGATAAGATGAGATCATGAGAAGACAGCTGAGGATGGAACCCTGAAGCACACCAACAAATAAGAACAACCGGAGGAAGAGAAGCAACCTAAATAAGAATTATAAAAATTTTAAGAGAAGAGAACATTTAGGAAAGTAGTGAGAGAAATAAAATTTAAGGGAATAGAGTCACAGTCAAAGTGACATTAAAATCAGGTAAGATGGAGACAAAAAAAAAACGTGTTCAAAATAAAAGTCTATCAGACTTGACAATTACGTGGTTATTGGTCAACCAAACTGAAAGAGAATAGTGCAATCAGTGGCCTAGAAAATAGAGAGGTTAGGAAGTGAAGGACAGACAAACTCCTTTTTATAGACATGGCTAGAGCATGAAAGTAATTCAGAAGCTTAAAAGGCATAAAAGATTGACAGAACAGCATTTTAGTTTTAACCATGATTATTTGTTTACTCATTTATTTGCTCCAACATTGAATAGACTTAAGAGTAGGTGTAACTCGATGGAGGATCCAGGCTGCAAGGGATGTTATTAGCACTGGATGGAAGATATTAGGAAAAGAATAAAGTGTATGTTGGTACAGATAAGCTGGTTTTGGGGGTGAGAGCTTATGGCTTCCATCTGATCTTTGAAGTCAAGCTTATGATGGGGTAGAGGCTTTAGTAAACGAGTAATGTTTTGAAATAATTCCTGTGTGAAATGCGAGAGAGTCATTTTGGGAGGCATTTTTTCAATATAGTAGCATAGATTTAATCTTATGCAACTCCAGGTGTTCTTGAATTTTAAATGTTTAGTGATCTCTTGTTAACATCTATAATTAATGCTAATTTTGTCCAGACATATTACCTTTATTGAAGTTCATGAGTAGGAGAAATATGAAGAGGTAATAAGGGCAGGGAAAAGATACTAGACTATAATCTAGCTGACCCTGGCTTTGAGACCTACTTTTCCATTGTTTGCTGGATAAATCTGCTATCACCAGTCTAAGCCTAAATTTCTCATCTCTAGCACAGAGATGAGAATATCTGACATTTCAGTTTCACAGGGTGATTAGAAGGATCGAAAGATGTCATGCATTTAAAAGTCCTATACAAACGTAAGCTATTCTCCTACAGATTATAGTGTTTATTATGGTAGAAACATCTAGATCCAGGAGATAATTTGACTATGGCTCATGCAATTAATCTTTTAGAATCTATCAGAGCCAAATAAAAAATACTCACTCTGAATGGATAATTTTGTATTTCTGTGCAAAAAAAAAAAAGGTATTTTTAACTAAGGTTTATTTTTATTAAAAAGAATATTTTATCATAATGCCTAAAAATGTAAAATATTTTAAGAATATCTACAACTTGCACCAGAACAAGTTTAGAAATGATAGTCAATTGTCTAAAATCCTTTAATTTTATCATCTTTAATATACTACAGGATGCAATGCAGTTTTTTGACCCGGTATAGCAATACTTAAAGTTATGGTTAGAGCTAATTAATTAACTAGCAAACTGTGTCCAAGGTGTACCAAACACAGTGGTACAATAATCTGAGATTGGGCATTCACATTTTACAGATGATAAATCTAACATTCAGAGAGATTAAATAACTTTTCTTCTAAGATGATATCTGAGTGGATTTGATCTCAGTTCTTCTCGATCCTGATATGTATTCTGTCAAACATGGTACTGTGTTTCCTAACAGCATATTGTGACAAAATATATATATGTACATGTATGTATGTGTACACACACTCACATGTCCTAGTACAATATGCTGTTGAAAGACAGATTATATATCGACATCTATCTATCATCTATCATCTATCGATCATCTATTTATCTATTTAAAAGACACCACTTTGTAAATTACATAAATGTCTAGCCATTGTACTATATATCTGAAACCAATAAAAAAAAAAGACATAAGTAGAAGGCATAAGTAGAATGAGTGGAGCAAGTGATATTGAGCAATTACTACTACCTGGCTGGAGATACTGGCTATACATTCAGAAGCTGGATTTAATTATAGTCACAAATTAATTAAATATAACAACAATAATATGTCGAATAGTCTCAAATATATTTATTTCAGTCCATGCCCATATCTCTGAATTTCAGGACCATATATCTAAGTACTTTCTGGGTATCTGTAAATTCCCTACCTGTATGTTTCTCAAGATTAATGAGTCTAAAACTAAACTCTTGTATGCCTGACCACCTTCCACCTCACACTAAACCCTTCTCTTCATATTACCTTTGCAGGAATTGACACAATATTCAATTTAGACATTGAGTATTTGCTAAAACTCTCTGGTTCCTTTACAATTATATAATCATTCATAAATTCCTATAACTGTACTCTTGAAAATCTATTTTTCAGCTTTAATAATTATATTTTCAGTCAGATACTAATTTTCCTTTACCTACAGCACTGAAATTTCAATTTATTCCAAAATTATTTATTAAATATCTATCATGTATCAGGCACTGCTCTTGATGCTGGGGGCAATGATGAACACCCTTGTCTTTCTTAAGTTTACATTCTAGTGGAAAGACTAGAAAATAAAAATAAATATAAAAAATAAGTAATTATACAAATGTTGAGAGATGATAAATACAATCTGAGCCCATTGTTTTGATCTATCATCTGTTATCGTACTGAATTTGACTTTCTAAAATAAAGATCACTATATCAAGTACCTACTGTCTCCAAGCTCAGATTTCTTAGCATGGCACTTAAGAATGCATGTGAACTGATTCTGCTGAAATATCAAGCTTTATCCCTTCCCATCTCTTGGCACATCAGGTCTCATTTTTAGTAAACTAGTTATAGTTCCCAAAGTTCGCCACAATATTTTATACCTCTTGCCCATGTTGTTAAATCCCTTAGATTTCAACTTTTCTCCCAGACATTTTTCCTGGGTGAACAAACTGCAAAATTCAAAAACTCAACTCATGGTAACTATTCTCTGAAGGCTTTCTGATAGTCACATGCAAGGGACATTTAAAAAAGACATCACTATCTCCCACGTATCACAATGTCATCCCGTGCCTACTTCTATCATTCCAATTATGATAATGTATTGAATTTTTTGTTACAAACTGCCTTTCTACATCAGTTCTTAAACTCCTTCAATGTAGCAACCATCTTTGTGTTGCCAGTATCTAATAAAGTACTTCTCATAAGGTATATACTAGATTAATATTTGCTAAATGAATAAATGAATGTATATTGAAGAGTTTAAAACTGTAACAACTAGGATTCTGTTATAATCAATGAAAAAATTAATCTTTCTAAAATTTATTCATATTACCTCATAGAATATAATAGTCATAGCTTATAACCACGACCACTTTTTAAATGGCAGGTGCTATCCTTAGCACTGCCAATGTATTATTCTATTTACAAGAACCATAGGAAGTAGGTGTTACTATTATTCTTAATTATGGATGAGGCAACTGAGTCACTGAGCGGTTAAACAATCTCCTACAGTCTGACTTCAGAACCCAAGTTCTTCATCTTTACATTATAATGTCTTCCCCAACATAATTACTCATTATATTTATTCATAGATGTTCCCCCAAATTTAAAGATGACAATTAAATTTTAAATTGATGATTAAATTTAAATTTTATGATTAAAATTAAATTTAAAATTAAGATAATTAAAATTAAAGATGAACGCAAAATGGGCGAATGTGGTCAAAAGTAAAAACTTCCAGTTATAAAAAAAGTAAGTCCTAGGGATATAATGTACAGCATAATGGCTATAGTTAATAATATTGTATTGTACATTTAAAAGTTGCTAAGACAGTAGATCTTAAAAGTTCTCATCACAAGAAAAAAATATATAATTATGTGTGGTGAAGGATGCTAACTAGACTTACTATAGTGATCAATTTACAACATATATATATATATATTTATATATAGAATCATTATGTTGTACGTCTGGAACTAATATAATGTTAAGAGGTCAATTATATCCCAATAAAATAATAGCAATAACAATAACAATTAAAAATAAATAAAGATGATCTGACGACTATTTAAGTAACTGATTTATCTGATTGATAGAGATCACTATATTGGTTCCCAATCTTTATTTGAGCCTCACTTCAAATTTACACTGAAACTTCAAACTATCATGCCTTCAATTCCTTTTATTAAAATATTTGTATTTATTCATCATTTCTATATGATTTGTCTAGAGTTATTTATTATTTTCAAATTAGGGTAGGTAAGTATTTTGACATAAGATAATTTTATGTAACCCCACATTTTCAAGTAAAGTATATGTTTCTTGTTATAAAGAGACATTGTCTTATAGACAAAATTATTACTGAATAAGGATATATGCATGTGTTTAAACATGAAAGTACTTCACTGCATGGTTTCAAATATATAGAACACTCCTCTTTAAATAGAAATAAATGATTGCACATAAATGCAAACCTGCTATATTATATTCATACTTCTAATTGCAGAAGCTGGAAACAGGCCTAATAACTTTTTTTAAATCAAAACATATTTATGAAAGGATTAATTCAGCTCTTACTTCTGTTAACCCCTGCATGGGCCTCAGCTAGGCTAGTCCCGAACATGAGAAGAGAAAAAACTTCTTTTGCATTCTACTTTTTTTTTTTACCGTGTAACGTAGAGAAGGACTGAAAAAAATATGAAGATTACCTTTATCATCATGATATTGTTTGTTTTATTCTTTTCTTGGGGACAGCAAATAAGATTCTACTATGGGGGAATTTTAGACACCAGCAAATTGTTAGGGGACATAATATGGAAATCAGGGTAATAATAATATGGAAGTCTTTGGGAGGACATTGAAATCTAATTTGAAAATGAAGACCTTTCATTCAAAAATAAAAATGACATGAGTGAAATAGAGAGAGGCAGGAAACCCATAGCATATGAAAACAGACACAGATGCAAAAGACAGGATCTGCTATACTTGCTTTAAATATGGATCCTGGGAGAGTCCTGGTCACACTGAATTTAGGAGAATATGAATACATAAAACACATTCTGTTCCCCTTAAACTTAAATTCACTGCTTAGCATTTTTCATTGTTCTTATCATTGAAGATTTTATGGTTGTTTTCAATGCATGCATATTTTGTTCCTTTTGTAAACCATATACTTAAAAACCAAGCTCGTATCTTACTCATCTTTTTATCCTAATTAAATAGCATAGTGGTCATTTCATAATAAATGCTCAATTAATGTTTAAATAAAGTGACTATATTTATAAGTGAATTAATATTTTTAGCAGTGGGATCACTGTTTTTGCTATACTCAAGTCTTTTTAGTAAATTATGGTCTGAGCATAGTAGTTTTGAATATTGACTCTAATCATATGGATTTTGTGGCAGTGCTTTTTAGTAATGATGGCCTTGCCAAAATGCTTAACCCTTCCCTTGGAACTGTCTCCCAAGCAGAGCACCAGAGTTCCTTTCAATGGTTTTGTTCATTCTTCCTGAACTTACGATTTGTCACAGATGATTGATCTAGGAGTAGTCACCTGATTTAACTTGATCCAATCAGACTTTCCCTTTCAGGATGTTTGGTAGATGAAAACCTCAAGGCCAAGCAAGAGTCATTGGAATAAATTCTCAATATGAACAGCATTCTAGAAAGAAAAATCAACAAATTTCTGCTGTTGTAGTTTTTCTTTTTTCATATCCGGGTTACTTAGTTATTTTTAATTTCATAAGCTATTTTTCTGTTCTTCCACAAAGTTTTCTCTTACATTAGCCAGAGGGTTTTTATGCCTTATGAAATGAAAGAATATAACTGGTAAAAAAAAAAAAGAAAGTGAGAAATGAGTCTCAACCTTTTCTTTTTCTTTCCCATTCCCTATAGCCGTGATTTGTATGTTATATTTTGTCTATTGTGCTTTCTATGTTATATTCTGTCTCTCTGAGAAGCTCATATTTTCAGCTCTGTTTCAATTTTCAGGCCAGTTGCAATGAATGGCATAGGTGTATTCTTTCTAGAAATTCTAGAATATTGAGGATGATAAGGTCGAACATCTAAAAATAGTATTGAGGATTGTCATTCACCAAGAGAAATTTTAAGTTTTATTGTTATTTCTATGGTTACCATTTCATCGCAGAGATTAAAAAAAAGAAAGAAAAAGACAAGTTCTTTTGCAAATTTTTTCACTTTTCCCTCGGGGAGCACAATCTGTTTCCTTCTGAATTTCTGTTATCCTTTTTTTTTTTTTTTTTTTTACTCTTCTCTTATACTGTTCTGAAGTCCTATTTCCTTTACATATAGCCATTTAGGTATAAGTAATGTGATATAGACTTTAACTTTGATGCTGGTTGCAGACAAGAAATTCAGATATTCTGCTTGAGTTAGAAAAAATCCTGTGTTAGAGAATTTAAAATAAGCAAAAACTTTTGTTTAACAAAATGGCCAAGAAATATTAAATATTACAATTATGATGATAGACTCAAGATAAGTAAATAGCGCATAATACAAAGTTATTAAATTAATTTTGAATTTTATAATGTTTATTGAAGAAACAATACTTTCTAAAATTCAAAGAGACTCTCTTTACTAAGTAGCCCTCATATTTCTTGTGACTTGCACATTTAATTTTGACAGAGTGATAATCCAAAAAAAAAAATTTGACTGTTGATATACATTGTTAAAATAGCTAAGACTATATTTTTCCCCAATTTGATCTATTCATCCTCCTCAAACTACTACCAAGCCCTAGACATAAAATGAACAACAGGTAAGCCATACTTTGAAATTAAAGTCATATAACAACTTACTTTACAACTGGTGTCATGAAGACTTTATTTCCTAATTGAAAATCCATGTTCCAAATATTGTCTTCCTGTATCACTCAGAATAGTATAAAGATTGCATCTAAATCCTTTATATTTGTTAAAATCAAATATTGGCTTGAAAATGGCATATTCAGATCCATTTTTAAATTTATTTTTTTATTGTGAAAGATTTTAAAGACAAAAATAAAAAACAGGCCTTATTTATTAAAATATGTTTAATTATATTCTCACTTTTACACAACAGAAGACATGATCTAGCCCATGTTTTTAAATTCAGATTCTTATATTATGATGATTTTAAGCTATTAATATATAATTAGTAATTATTATGATGATATTCTATTATGATGACTTAACAAATTACCCTCAAGGGTAAAAATAAGAATAGTGATTTCCAAAGTATTGACAACTTTTTAAATTTTATGAAGTACTTCACACAAGTATATTTCAGCAGTTAAATTGGTAAAAAACAAAACTACCTCATTATTTTTTTTCTTAATGTTATAGCCATTAATAAATGTGCTATTGGTTTACTCAGTCCTGACCAGAACACATTTGTAATGCAACGGGAACTGTAAAGATCAATGTCTCAAGAACTCTGGACTCTATTCGCAAAGCCTAATAGGGCAGTGATCATAATATCATATATGGCAGCATATGGAACAATACCACAATATGAGTACAGATAGCCCTGCTCTTGGAGTTTGAGGAGAGAAAAAACATTTTTTAAATGATTTTTTTAAGTCTAAACGTTTTTAGCAGCTATTAAATCCCTCTAATTTTCTTTACTATTTAAACCCCTCATTTTTCATTACTTTTGATTACTTTAGGAAGCCAAAAGAATTCTTCAATTAGCTTATGATCAAATGTGAAATCCTGCTCTTCAGTAACTTCATTACCTTCTGTTGGACACTGCCAAGTGTGCTAACTAACGTTCTTGCAATTATTATCCAAGGTTCCATTTCTCATTAGCTCTCACTTCACTAAATACAAAGAAGAGAGTTCAAAGTTAAAACTTATCCTGCGGCTTCAGGTTTTTAAGGACCGATAACCTGGAGGCACATTAAGAGGAATGACAGCTTTGGAAGAGTACTGAGTTGATACAAAATGTGCTCCCAGATACAGTGAGACTCAGGCCACATTTATAATCTTTGCTCCCTACCCCACCCTGGCCCATGACGAGGCTTTTAAGACCTATTGCTGTAACTCACAGCTTGAGCTGTTCCCTGGTTGTAACTTTATCAACCTTTGGAAGCTGGCTCTCTCAGGCCACTTGAGAACTGCTATATTTAGGTCACTCATAAGCAGGATTTATAAAATAGTACATAATACTGATTCAGATTCCTAATGTGCCTCATCTACTTCTAAGGAATGGTTCAGAGACTAAGAATTATGTTATGCCCCTTTGAATTTACCAATGCTGTATAGGCTTTCTTCATTTGAACTTGTGTTTAAAAAAAATTTTTTTTCCTGTTCCCTTTTTCAATTAGGTAATTATAACATTATGTAATAATATTATATAACAGCTAACTACTGTTTATAAGAGATGAAATGCAAATAAGATATATAATATTTCAGGAACTAATAACCACCTGCAAGTGTGTGTGTGTGTGTGTGTGTGTGTGTGTGTGTGTGCGCGCGCGCGCGCGCATGTGTGTGTGTATGCGGGTATGTTTCATTCTCTGAGTGGTAATCAGAGTAGTACTTTAAACTAGTACTTACTACATATTAAAAATATCTTTAGAATGCTCCAATAGAAAGACTGGGCAAATGACATTATATTCATTTACAAAAGGAGCTTTATAAATGTCTACTAAACATATGAAAAATATCCAATCAAAATATCAAAATATCAAAAATATCCAATCAAAGTATCAAAATATTTTAGATTTTTTTCATCTGATGAATAATTTTTTAATATTCATCATTGGCAAAGAAACAGAGAAACAAGCACTCTTGCATATTCCTAATGGGATTGTAAACTAGATCAATTTTTCTGGAAGGCTAATTGCCATTAGTAGTAAGAGCCTTGACAGTCACATGTAAAATGGGAGGAACTGCAAATAGTATTATTTTCTCTTTTCTTCTCTTAGTATTTTGCTATACATAGTTCTTACTTGCCTTTTGTAGGGTCTTGTTTTCCGTTTAATGGAAGAGAGTCTATCAGGATATTTAAACAAAGCTAAAAGAGAAACGAATGTCACTGGTGATGGAATCAGAGAAGTTATACCCATGACATGTGAATATAGTGTAGAATACGATTTTAGATTATTTCCCATTTGAGAGAAAGTTAAAGTATAAGATATTTGATTATGTAATATTTGTATGTTAGAGAAGAAGGGAATTTTGGGCAGCCAAGAATTAGCTTGTGCATATATTAATTATTAAATATAATTGACATTTTTTTGCTTTGTTTTTGTTTTTATTTCTGACCAACAATTTATTAGAGAAAAATGTCCCTCACTCTACGACGTAAAGTTCTGATAAATTGGAACCTTATGGAGGAAACACGACAAGTTAGGTGAGATGTATTCTCTCTTCTAGGAATATGAATCTTAAATGGAGACACATAGAGATAAAAAACAGTTAGCACTGAGTCCTTCAGTGGCCAACCCTTAAGAAATACTCCATTTATCTCTGGTGCTGAGGTCCCAGGGATTTTTCTCATTGTCAAAACCTGGAGATTATGACTTAATTTTATTCTGTGAGCTATGTGATATTCTTCAAACAAATCTTTTTCTTATTAAAAAAAAAAGAAAGAGAGAAATGAGGTAGGGAAGAAAGAATTTGCTCATAATTTTGACCTAGTAATTTCACTCCTAGAAATTTTCTTAAGAAGATTATGAGACATCAATCTAAAAATTTACATACAAAGAAATTACTGACATTGTATATAATAGTCAAAAAATTTTAAATTTAAAAGGGCATAGGAATACTATGATATTATTAAAACGATTACTTCAAATATTATTTTATAACACTGGAAATACTTGTTAGTCATAACAAAACAAAGCAACAACTAGAATATAAACTATATACTATATAATTTCAATGAAATAGAGACATACATATGTAAACAGTCATATAACGTCCTGAAACAAAATCGACCCCACATTGACAGTGGTTATTTTGGGGGTGGAAAATTATCTAATTTATCAATTTTAATAAAATGTCATTACCAATTGAATCATAGCAAAGTCTCTAGATATTTTTTTGTTTTCATATTCTTAGTTAAAAAAATAACAAATTTATTCAGTAAAGAAAAACAAAACTGATTTAGTTTCCACAACTTTCATACTGAGACTGTGAACTTTTAACTCTTCATTTCCAATTCATTTCATCCAATTCAAAAATCAAAAATAATTTTTCTTCTATGCGTTAGGCCAAGGGCGGAGAGGTTGGTGAAGCATAACTATTTATCAGAGTTCCAAACCTCTTTCCCTGGTTTACCTTTCCAGTTGACCACATTTGTGCCTCTTCAATCACTTATTACAAATTAATTCCTACTCTTCATACTCTGTGTTGTAACCACTTACCACTCGGGGCCACCAACTCCCCCTTTGAACTTTGTACTTTCTGGCTATATGAATGTCCTTTGCCTCAAATATTCAAGAAGGGTAATAGTAATATAAAATTATTGCTTTTTTCTAATTTTGTTTATTTCAATGTTACTGTAGTAACTCTTTCTTCTGTTAATATTTTTCCATTTACATGATTCGTTAAAGAGAACTTTCCCGAAAACTATTATTTATAATACCAATCCTAAAAAAAAAAGTCTTTCACATTAAAACAGCCAATTGAAAAAAATAATCTTTAGAGAAAGATGAAAGCTTTTTGTCCTCAGCTCACATTGCGTAATCTTGCACAGTCACTTATGTGATTATAAGTGGTCTTATGCCGTTTGAGTATATTATCTCTTAAACGGGACTGTCTGTTCTCTGAAGACAAGAATTATTATTTCATTCTCTGTGTTTCCCTTACACAGTGCTCTACATAATATCTTATATACAGTAGTAGCTCAAACATTTTCCAATCTACTTTACCATTTTTTGTATACCATGATTCAGAGTGTTATAATAACTTGTTTGCAAAACCATTAACAGCAGTGAAAACAGTGGGTTGTGAAGCAAACCATGGGGTAATCTTTACCTGTTCCCAGTCTGAAAAGACCTACTGATCTCATATGTGGGTTGTTTTAGTTTGGTTTGTACAATAATGAGTTCATCTTGACATCAAAGTTTTTCATTTTTTTAAGTAGAATATTTTAGCACTTAAACTGAAAATAAATTCTAAATTAAACAAGGAGTTGAGATCTAAAACTCCCTTTATCTCACCTCTTATTTAGAAAAGGAGTTGGCACTGATAGGTACCAGTCTAAGATGGAAGTGTGTGAACCAATTCATTGAAAAAAGAAAAAAATTTAAAGATTCCCTGAATTTGTACAGTAAAACTTCTGCTATTTTACCATTTATCTAAAAAAGAAATGGTGAATACAAGCTCTCTCTCTGGCTCTATCTCTATATCTATCTCTCTATAGCTATATACACATATATACACAAGCATATATATTATTCACTTATCTCAAAAAATGGAAGTGTAAACTTAAAAAAGTTGTTACCTTATAGGGGAGAGCAACAACAGAGTAAAAGGGACAGAGACAGAAAATAGATTTATTCAAAATGAACCTAGTTTTAAATATTGACCTTTGAATTCATGCAAATTTTTGATAATTTATAAAATAAATCAAATTAAAATAAACACATATGATACCAAAAAGTCAAAAGCAAAATGAAACAAATGAACCAAATTTCCTATTGTACTGATGATACAAGCTGACGAGATAAAATGTTTTAAGTGGCTTTAAACCATGACAAACCTTCCCTGGTAGCATATATCTTAAAGACAAAAAGTACTAGAGGGAAAAAATAAACTTAATGTATACAACTTGATGAATTTGGGGACAAGTATACACATATGAAACCATTATCAAGGCCATAAACATATCCATCACCTCCCAAAGTGGTTTCCTCCTGACCCTTTTATTGTTATTATTATTTTTTTTGTGCATGTTTAAGAACCTCAACATAAGATATATCCTCTTAGCAAATTTTAAGTATACAATACAGTATTGTTAGCTATAGTCACTATGCCATATAATAGATTTCCAGAGCTTATTTATCTTATATAACTGAAACTTTGTACTCTTTAATCATCACTTCCCCGACCCCATTTCCCCAGACTCTGGCAACCACCATTCTACTCTCTGCTTCTAAGAATTTGACTATTTTAGATCCCACATATAAGTGAGATCATACAGTATTTATGAGTAATCACATTATGAAATGCTAGTGGTGCTGTTCTGAAACTGTTTATGTGTATATAATGAGAAAAAGCAAATAAGTAATTAGATGTTATCATTTAGACCTTTGATTTTCAATGAAGAGAAAGTAGATAAAGATAAAAATAGAAGTTAAAACACACATACACACACACAACCAATCTTTCTTTAATTTAAATTGGAAGTATCAAAATGAACTCATGATTTTTTCCAGGTTAAAAAAGCCTAGACATACAACCAAGTGAGCAGCAATGAGGCTCTATGACACCTGTATTTTGGCCTCTAAATGCTACTTCTCCATTTTGTTCCATTTGGAGAAGTGGCTGATTGCAGGACACTGAGCACGGAAGTATCAGGAGATGCCTTTAGGAATCCACTGACTTTGATACTATGCTTATCAGCCTCTGCCATGTAGTAGCTGCCATAAGACCATCAGCACCAGTTACCTATACCAATATAGAAAGTTCTTTTTTTGCCTTATAGTGTTCAAACTAACCAGATGGTGGTCAGAGTTGCAAAGTATATATACCCCGGCAAAAAATTCTCCTGCCTCACACGTGGAAAAGAATCTCAGTTCTGGCAGGACATAAGACTATGGAGATGGGAATCAAAAATTTCAGAATTGGGCCATTAGGTCTGATGATGAAAGGGGCTAATCATACTTCAACAACTCCTTTTTCCTATATCCATATATTCTACTATTAAGGACATAGCACCTGATGATGGCCATTAGTTCAGCACATACACCAAATCATGGCAGACAGAGCCCAAATCCCAAACTGGTGCCTTGCATAAGCATTTTCTAATATTCTATAACCATCTGTTTCTGGGTGAGAAATATATGTTATGACCAGTAAATATCATGTCCTTGGACCTACTGTAATACCTGATTTATCATAAAAATGGGTGATTTGGTTTGAAGCCACATTTTGTGGGTGCCTTGTTGATTGATGAGACATCTTGGTAAACCCTGAGACGATGTCAGTGGTAGCAGCATTTCATAAATAGAAAGCATAACAACATCCAGTGCAGAGTAAGGATCTGTCTGGTAAGAATTTATCACCAATCATGCAAGGTAAACAGGATAAATGTAACAAATATGCCACAGAGTGGCTGATTAGTCTCAAGAAATGCTGCCATACTAAGCGCTCAGAATCCATTTCTGGTGACAACAAGTCAAGCCTTCAGCAATGGCGGTAACATGGTCAGGCTTGTTGACAAGGAACATGTATTGCTAGGCCCTCTGTCCCTACTATCATGGACACACTCTTCATGGACCCATTGTGCTAATTCTAGATTGTCCCTCTAATTTCTGAGAGCCTCTCTGCAGTGGAGGCTCTCATATATGCATTAACATGAAACACAAAGGTCTGCCTCTGTTAATGCCCATTCCATAGACTGAGTCATGCATCTCTCCCTCAGACCTGCTCTTCTATATTTGTTCCTTTAAGGCCTCTATCCAAATAATTTACCATGAGACAGGAGTCTGTGTATTTGTTTCTTAGTTCACTCATTTCTATATACAAAGTAAATAGCCAAGTTTCTGCTCACAGCTCTAGGCAGTGGAGGATTTCTTTTTATCACTATTAATTGAAGTGGGACCAAAATGTGTCAACTGTCTACATTCCTGAACAGAATGAATAATTTACAGATGATATTATATAATAATTTCTCCCATTTTCTAAAAATAATCAGAGAGGTGGGGAGAAGGTAGGTAGTAGCTTGGCACACTATAGATGAAAGAAGATTGATCATGAGCTGATAATTCTTAGAGCTGAGAGATAGCTACAAAAAGTGTTCTCTATACTATTCTCTCTACGTTCATATGTAATTGTAACTTTTAAAAATGAAACATTTAAAAAGCTTCCCACTATACTAAGTTCTAATGAGCATGCAATAAAACTGCTATATTCATGTCCTATAACATGGGAATAAATCATCATCTTAGCCATTGGTAATAAATCTTCTTGTAGGGAAAGACTTACTCTTTAGAGAGAATAAGAATTATATAAATAATATTTTGTGTGCTTAGTGATATGGTCACATCTTTATGTCACCACAAACCTTTAGTAAAGGTGTAAAAAATATTCTGGATATGTTCAGATTTTCTGAGAAATCTGATGAATAGACTCAATTTTGAATTAAGTTTAGGGAAATACCAAAATTTAATCAGCAGAAAATGATGACAGCTGGTAAATGGATTGCACAATGTGGCAGATAGTCTGCAATGATAGGCATTATAAATTCATTCCCTCTGTGTATGCACTTGCTACTTTACAATCGAGAAGTGAAGTCTGTTTTCCCCATCCTTGAATCTGGGTTGGCCTAGTGATTTATCTTAACCCATAGAATGTGACAGAAGTGGCACTGTACCAGTTCCAGTCCTAGACTTTAAGAAGTGTGGCAGCTTCTGCTATCTCTATGGGGGAAAATAATCAACAGCATTGTAAGAACTCTGAGGCTTTTGAGATCAACAAGCTGTTAGAAAAGCCCAAGCTAGTTATAGAGTTCACATGGAGGGAAACCAAGAGACTGTATACATCACCCCAGTCCCAGTCCAACATTCAAGCCAGCCCCTAACTATTTGAGCAATATCAACAAAGGACCCAGACATTATGGAGCAGAGATGGGAAGTCCTTGCTATACCTTGTCTCAATTCCTGAGTACAAAATCATGATTAAATTTAAAAACTTGCATTTTAAACTATTTGGGGGGATAGTTTGCTAAGCAAAAAAATAATAATAATAATAACTAAATGTCTAACAACAAGAAAAGTAAATTGTGGTACATTCACTGGATAAAATTTTGTGTATTTTTTATGAATGATAGCAGTGAAAACAACAAAGCAAATTCTTATAAAGTAATGATAGATGACAAATTGATATGCAAAATTATGTGTGCACTCTGATGAAAATCAAATAAATAAAAAAATATAAAATAATGGAAAGAAATATAGGCTTATTATACCAATGACCTAATATTTGTTTACAGTTGATATCAACTAAATTTACTAAATATATAATAAAATGATATTTTTTATTTCATAAATATGGCATCTCAAACACTATGCTCACTTAACTTGTTTCACACCCACAGATTTATAAATGCTTTGGGATTATATGGTACCAAGATAAAGAAAAAAAGCTGAGCCTGGAAAATCAGCAGAAAAATGATTTACATTTTCTTTCTGAATCATGCCTAGGGTGTGTAAAATCTTCTATAACAAAGTGTCTGGTCTAAGGTTGACTTTAAATAAGTACTGGCTGAAAAAAAAGAGGAAGAAAATTGGAAAGTGATAAATTTTAGGTTTTGATTTCAAGGAGGAGACAATCTAATTTTAAAAATGCACCCAAGAAAGACTCAATACAGTAGTAGCTAGTGAAAGATTATGCAGTATAAGTTAATATGAGATATTCTCCCTTTATTTATATTACCAGCATTTGTTTTAAAATTAATTTGAACAGTATTAAAATTAAGTTGAAATATAACATATTTTCCCATAGAAATGACCCAACAGTAGTACTATGCCAGAATGAGGTTTGGTGGTAGAAAGGAGACATGAGATTTGCTACTGGTTACAAAACCTACAAAGGGTCAAATAGTCAGCAAATCAAACTAACCACAGAGACTTCAATATGTTTCTCACTTCATAAAGAGATTAGGTTTAAAGATCAGTTGGAGTTATGAAATTACGTAACTCTAGAAACATTTGACATTGCCAGGATCTCACAGATTTATAATATTACTAGTGAACAAGTTATAATTAAACAAGATATTTCCTTTATTGATAAATACATGAGGAAGCCTTCCTTTCTAGAGTAACATAGTGTATAACATTTAATTTTCATTTAGTCAATCAAACTTTTATTTACAAATAATATCTCTGCAACATGGCTATTTAACCAAGAACTGTGTGTTGATCAAATATGAGTAGTCATTTAGGGTATCTAAGATTATAGCCCTGAAAACAAATATCAGTAAAAGTAAAATGAGCTTAAAAAATATAACTTAAATAGATTAAGTGTATCTCTATATGTGATAAATTTACTGTATAAAATTCACATTTATTACAAAACTCATTCATTTATAAACACATGGCCTTCTGAACTTGGGATCACAATGTATTCGAATGCGGGCTTTTAACTAGGTGCCCACCTTGGATCCACCACTTACAATATGGGAACTCAGAGACTTTAACTTCTGTACCTCACTTTTCTCATCTTTGATACACAGATAATATTAACTTCCTCCTAAGCTTGTTAATAAGATAAAAAATATTAACAAATAAGAATGTTTAGAATAGTACCTAGGATTCAGTAAGTCCTCAATAGATATTAAATTTAATAGCATCTAGCCTGATTTAGAGTTCAGCCTTTCTATGAAGGGATGTGTGAAAAGGAGGTCGTAGTCAATGATGAGGCAGATTGACCCACTTTCTGAAAGAAGTATACTGTGAGGTACTGACTTCAACTTCAATTTCTTTCACCCCCAAGAGCATTACCTCCTGCTTTTACTTTTCTAATATTTTCCAACTTCTAGACAACTTACATATCATTCTCAAGAGGACAACTTCTAATTGTTTAAAGTACCTAAAGAAAAACAAAACATTTAGAAATCTCCTTTAGTAGACCCAAGTTGAAATTTGAACTACACAATGTGTCAAATACATAATATTTTAAAATGGTAATGTTTTATATAAGAATATTTTATTAGTTATGCTTTTGTTATATGTCAATCAACTGGAAGAGGAGCACTAGAGAATAAAATATGTGTAATGACTTTTCTAAGGTAATGCAAAACCTGGATAATTTCGGATTCTTTAAATCCCTAAATATCTTGCCTAGTTATATGCTTGGGTATTTTACACTGGTCCACATCAAAATGCTTAAGTTAAACTTATATTATGTGATGTGTGGCCTAGTTTAGAAAACACCTACTACCTCAAAAGTTTACATTTTCTGATACAATAATTTACTAAGTATTTTTATATTGCTTTATTGGAAGATCAAACTGTCTAGTTTGTTTTCTGACATTTCTATCTTCAAATCTGCAATTTCATATGAATGAGAGATAATTATTAAAACAAAAACAAAACAAGAGAGAACTGTAGAATTTCTTGAAGCCATTTTCAGAAATCCTCTGATTTGGTTGTATCCATACTGTGTTATTGCTCAATTAGGGGCATTGCTTCTAGAATTCCTATGGGGCCATTTTTTTTTTTCCTAACAGAAAAGCTACTTTTGAGAATAAATTTATTTCAACTGAACGTTAAATAATCTGGACAGATAAAACTGCAAAAATATATAGTACAGTAGTGCCTCTTCCCAGAAAGAGCAAAGCAAGAATTGAGAGCATGATTTCTAAAATAATTCTTGTTTATACTGAAGGCTGCTTAAAAACATTGTAGATTTACTAAGTGTTTATTTATAATCACAGTGATCTCAAATATTTGTATAATGTTCTATGGATATTCATATAAATGTACACATGAACTGTCAATACATACCTAGCCTTAAAGACTACATTTTTAAGTCAGAAATTACCCACACATATTAAACTACCTTGGGCTGTTGTGCATAGAAAAGATCATATCTGATTTGTATGGAAAAAATTACATTTCCAATTCTTTAATAAAAGGATCTCATGGAATCCATTTCTGAACAGGTAAAGAACCACCCACCCCAAGTGAGGCCTTCCAAAGCTCGGATATTATCTGTTTCTTTTGTTTTTTCTTCTCTACTCTTTTGCAAGTCCTCTATCTATAGAGTAACATAGTGTATAACATGGAATTATATTCTTCCCTTTATTTAGTTTATGCCTAGAACATAGTCTTCAACTACTGTGAATAAACCTAGGGGATTAGAGTTTATTATATGCAGTCAGTTGTGTTGAAAAAATAGCTGAGAGTTTTTGATATCACGATCTCATTATTCCTGTAAATTTATGAAAGTCTCCTTTCTATTTCATTAAGATTGTGCCACTTTTCCTGAAAATAAAGTTCATAGGACATATAGAACAATTTTTATAAAAACAGTTGCTATCAGGAAACATCACGTTCTACTATGAAAATATTGGGATCTTTTGTGCTACCATACCCAGTGAAATACTTAAGTATTAGTAAATTTTTAATATAAACTCCTGACAGCAATTTATCCATTTATCTGTTTAATAACTTAACTAATTCATTCGGGAAACATTTAATGAGAATTCTGATAAATTCAGGTGATGAAAGGATTAAGACAATCCCTGCCATAAAGGAGGTAGATGCTTTGATATTTATCTTAAAAATTTGTTTTCTATTCCAATGAATAGTCTGGATAGGTATGTATGTGTGTCAGTGAGCATTATTGTATGTAAGACTCTAACTTAGAGAGGTCAAGAACATACGCTTTGGTGTCTGACCTGTTTACAAGTTCAGCTCTGCATGACAAGCTGTATAACTCTGAGAGAGCCGGGTAACCCTCAAAGCTCAATTTCTTCATTTGTAAAGCGCAGACAATAGTGGCACCTTAGCACCCACCACTAGAAATATAAGCCACTTCCTGTGGCTTTCTCATTTATAGATTTCAAATATATGAGAATGTTAGTGTCAATATATATCAAATATTTCAAAATGTATTAGTTAATGTCTGCCTTCTTCCTAGGATGTAGAAAGCAGAAAGGATTATTGCTCCTACCCTACAAATAAGAAAAAGACAAAATGATAACTTTTCTTGTACCTATCAAGTTGGTAAGATTCTGTGACACCCAACTAACCTGAGATCTGAAGAAAGACAGAAGCTTCCAAGGAGATATAGGCCTCAAATTCACTGGAGCAAAGCGGCGGAGGAAGATAGGGCAGGTAAGAAGAACTTTGCTAAAAATTTAAACCATTGCCAAAGGGTAGGCTAACATGAGAATGTAGAAGACCTGGGAGCTGAAAAAAGAGGAGAGTCTACATCCACTCAAAGGCTCTTCTCCAAAAATCTCCACCATGTCCCATAAGAGAGATTGGAAACAGAGAGGAGAGGACTGAAAAAAGCCTACCTCATGGTGCAGACAAAGGAGTAGAGGGCTGTCACTATAGCAGAAGATGGAAGCCCTATCCAGATCTTTCTCTCCTATGTAACAAGAGCTTAAAGTTATGAGAAAGAGAACCCTGTCACTTTAGGATACAGGTGTCAACCCACTGTGACAGGCGGAGGAGAAGGGAAGAATTCTTCCACTCCTGAAAGAGTCAAGAAATCATAGTGGGGCTGGATCATTAGAGGTCTTCTAGCACTGAAGGACTAGCAGAATACCTGAGAAAAAGGAACTGATACAGTATAAAGACATGAGAGAACCCTCCTGTCTTTCACCACTAAGCTAGCAAGCACAGAGTAACAACAGCAGTATACCTCTGGGGGAAGGACAAGAACACAAAGGCAGATCCTCTCTGAGGTGCAGGCACAGAGAGAACACTAATACTGGTGGAGAAACATTGAGAAAACCCTCTCACAAATCAGTTGCACCCCAAGAACAAGGTTATGATAGAAAAATCTGAAGTCAGTGAGTCACTGAACACAATCAAAGCAATGACAAAGGTAAATCAAGCTAACCTTCTAACCAGATTGACTCATACTCTCATACTAATAGCCAAAGAGAAGAAAGCTCATGCCTATTTCTAGGCATAAATGCTTTTACAACTTATGCAAAGTATATTCTCTGACCATAAAAAATTTTAGCTAGAAATTAATAACAAAAGTGAATATGGAAAATACTCAAATATTTGAAAACTAATCAAGACACTTCTACATAACTTGTGGGCTAAAGAAGAAGTCTCAATGGAGTTGCTAAAATATTCTAAATTGAATGAAAATAAAAGCACAACAGAGCAAAAATCTTGGAATGTAGCTAACTTGGTACTTCAAGAGAAATCTATAGCATTAATTGCTAACTTTAGAAAAAAACAAGTCTGAAATCAAAGTTTTTATGTTTATAAACTAGAAAAAGAGGAGTAATTAAAAACATGTAAACAGGAGGAAGGAAATAATAAAGATAAGAGCATAAAACAATGATACTGAAAAATTTTAAAATCAGTAGAGAAAATCATTAAAACCAAAATGATTGGGGGAGAAAAAAGGATAAATCTCTAGTTAAGTTTAGCAAGAAAAAAGAGAGAAGACATAATTACCAATGTCAGATAAGAAAAAAATGAGATCACTGAACAATCCACACAGATTAAAATAATAAGGGAATTCTATGAACAACTTTATGCCCATATTTTGGTAATAGATGAAATGGACAAATTTCTTGAAAGATACAAACTACCTTAGCTCACTCAAGAGAAACAGATAACCTGAATAGTCTTATATCTACTAAGCTAATTGAATCTGTACTTAGAAAACTTTCAACAAAGAAAACCCTAGGTAGTTTCACAGACGGCTTCAGTGGCAAATTCTAGCAAATATTTAAGGAGGAAATAATACTAATTCAATGCAAAATTTTCCATGAAATGGGAGAGAAGAGAATGTTTCCCAATGCTGGCATTATACTGAAACCAAAATCGAATGGTGCCATTACAAGAAAACAAACCTACAATCCAACATCCCTCATGAACACAGATGCAAAAATATTCAAAAACTGAAATCCAGCAATATATAAAAATGTTAATACATCATGATAAATCAAAGCAATGCTATCATATCAACACAGGAAAAAAATGATCATCTCAATCAGTACAAAAGAATCATTTGACAAAATACAATCTGTTCACGATAACTCTCAGCAAACTGGAAATAGAAAGGAAACTTCCTTAATATATTAAAGGGCATATAGAAAAAACTTACAGCTAACATCATACTTAACATTGAAAGAAAATTAAGTATAAAAAGAAGCATAAAGTTGGGCAGTTAAGATTATGACTTTAAGAGTGACTTTTAAACTATAGTAATCAAGATAGTATTATATTGGAGAAAGAACAGAAACATAAATCAATCATGAAGAATAGAGTCCAGAAATAAACCCACACATAAATGGTGAATTGATTTTTGGCAAAGTTGCAAAGACTACGGAGAATAGATGGTCTTTTCAACAAGTGATGCTAGAACTGTTGGATATCTATAACCAAAATAATTAACCTCGAGTTATACCTTGCACCCTAAACATAATTAATTGAAAAAGAATCATAGACCTAAATGTAAAACATAGAACTAGAAAACTTTTTAGTAAAGCATAGGAGAAAAATCTTTGTGAACTTGAATCTTTGTTTCTTAAATATAATACTATAAGTATCAACCATGAAAGAAAAATTATGATAAAATGAACTTTACTAAAATTAAAAACTCTGCTCTTCAAAAAATAATATTAAGAAAATGAAAAGACAAGGCACAGATAGAAAGATATATTTGTAAAATATTTGTCTGTTAAAGGATTTAACGTCTGGAATGTATAAAGAACTCTCAAAACTCAATTATAAGAAACCAAACCAATAAAACATGGTCAAGATATTTCAACAGACATTTCACTAAAGAAGTAATAAAGTTGGCAAATAAGTATATCAAAAAATGCTCAACATCATTAGTCAGAGGGAAATGCAACTTAAAGTCAAAATGACCCTATGGTAGGAAGGATTCTAAGATGACCTGCCAGTGACCATGCCCCTCTTCTCCATGAATGTAGGTGGGACTTCTAATTAGGATGGAATATCACTCCCATAATTAGGTTACATTATATGACAGAGGTGAAGGGATTTTGCAGATATAGATCTCTCATAGTTGAGTTTAAGCTAATCAAAAGGGAGATTATCTTGGTGGACCTGATTTAATTAAGGAAGCTCTTAAAAGAAGGTTTACTAGTCAGAAACAGGAAGTCAAAGAGACTGGCTGCTGTTGGCTTCAAAGAAGAACTAAACTACCATGTTGTGAGAGGGCCCATGATTGGAAGAAGCCTAGGAGTTGAGTATGACCTCAGGCCAAAAGCCAGTAAGAGAACAGAGACCTCAGTCTCACTGCAAAAACTGAATTCTGTGAATGACCTGAATGAGGTTGGAGAGGACCCTGAGCCTCTCCAAGTTGCAGTCCCACTGAAACTTTGATTTCAGTCTGGTGAGACCTTGAGCAGTGAACCCTGCTAACCTGTACATAGCCTTCTGATGCACAGAAGCTTTGAGATAATGAGTTCATATTGCTTTGAGGTGCTAAGTTTGTGGTGATTCGTCATGTGGCAATAGAAACTAACACAAAATACCACTATATACTTATAAGAATGCTCAAACAAAACAAAAAACCAACAATAGCAAGCACTTTTTGCAATGATGCAGAGCAATTGGAACTCATACATTACCTATGAGAATGAAAAATTACACAAATACTTCACAGAACAATTTGGCAGTTTCTTATAAAGCTGTACATTCACCATATGACCCAATAATCCATACTAGAGTATTTATTCAAGAGATGTGAAAGTATATGTTCACACAAAAACTTATAGGTAAATGTTTACAGTGACTTTATTTATAAAGACCAAAAAACTGGAACAATCTAACGTCCTCCAACTGGTTACAGGTTAAACAAACTGGTACATCCGTAAGATGAACTCCTGCTCACCATTAAAAATGAATGGACACGTAATTAATCTATATCTTGATGAAAAGCTTGCCATATATATATATACATATATATATATATATATATGTATATATATATAAAATATGTTTTTCTGAACCTATATAGTATCTATTACTCCCAATTTTATGCTATATAATATTTTATACAAGCAAAAGTGAGAATCTAGTATTAATATACAGCATGTTAAGTTTCTGGGTTCTTTTGACCAAATTTGATGAAATATCAAGTTAATCCATTAGAAAAGCAAATTAGTTGCTTATTTAGTAATTTATTGGCAACTAATCTATGTTACACCCAGACTTATGCAGAATAGAATTTAAGAAGCACTGATATTCCTAGGAGCACAGAAGGCCCACTCAAAATGATCTACCTCACAGTGCTTGGTAGTTGTTTCTTCCTCATTTGGTCAAATTTTTTCACCACACTATTACTTTTCATTAGAATCAAGATGATAGTTTGCTTTAATCTTCGTTCCCCTGATCAGTCTTTCTTCAAAATTAATTTTTAAAATAATGCGAAAAGCTTTTGAAATATCGTGTTCTTCAAATTTAATTTTCCACATTTTGTTTCTTATTTATACTCTGTAAATAAATACATATATTTCAAATTGAGACAGACCTTGAAACATAACGTGTCTTTATATAGCTGTGATACACCCACTCAGAAGAAAACAATTCATGAACATGGAGTTTAAAATATATCATAAAATTCACGCTTCATGCTGTGCCAGTTTAACACAAACATGCCACATCCTTTGCATTAATAAGCATAGATGATGACTGATAGAAGAAGTTCATAAGATTGCAGCTTAAAATCAGTTTTTAGGTCAGAAAATAATTTGAAGAATGAAATTTAGATATATAGAAGAATCATATCTGTACTTATTCACAGATGACCAGAATCTACAATTGATTTACTGCACATATGAAGCAACAGTCAATTATGCCATTTTACTTTCCCCCATCCTTCTAAAAGGACCTGGATATCCTTTTTAAATGTTTTGTTTTGTTTTTCTCTAGCAGTTCATCAGAACAATAATAGGGTGATGTTCGTGGGATGAGAAAACAATTTTGTTTAATTCTGACTGCCTGGAAATTGTCTCTCATCTAACACCAGTGATTTGTGGGATTACTCAAGCAAAATGAAAAAAATTGATATTTAGAAAACAAATGTTAAGATTATATGAATCTGAAACAAAATCACTTTGTATATTATGAAATCTGGTAATGCTACTCACTAAACCAACTCTAAAAAATAATTTACCATTTTGTGTCAGTGCTATTATATGAATTATCATAACAACCAAAATAATAAGATAAAGCAAATTATATTTTATTTTTTATTCTCAATTTCTCTGAATGATTTCTCAGTATGTCACTAAATATTATTTTGAAGAGTCTACCAATTTTCAAGATGTTCCAAAGTTGAACCCAGGAACGAAATTGTTTTCTTTATTTTATCTCTATGTATCTTACATCAGGAAAGTACAAGTCTTTTCAGAATTAAAACAAAACCTTATAAAACTTCTAACATCTCTCAAAAACTTTAGCAAAGGCTGCAACACACACAACAATGCTAGGTGGGACTTGTGAGGGTGGAAATAACAGAACATGGATGATAGCACTGAAGGGTAGTGAGATAGATCCATAAACTGCATGGATAGAGCAGAAGCTTGGAGTCAGACAAAGCAAAGCCCCTATAAATTCACAAATTCCCTGGAAGCACATTGGATATCCAGACATGTGTAGGGACAGGCGAATTTTAACTAGAGCATGGTGACATGGGTGAAGTGCATGACATTGGAGTTCCAGGCATAATAAAAGGTAATTCTGCTAACTTGTACCCAAATTGCAAAGAAACAGCAATAATATGAAACTCGTTAATGTTTGTATAATTTATATGGTTTCTCATATATTTAATATTGTTCAGTAATATTATTCAGCATGTTTATAAATTCTTTGGTAATTTCTCTCAATTTCTAATCCAAAAAATTCAAGGATTCCCTTAATTAGGATCATTTAATTTATTAGAAGAGCACACAGAAAATTAGTGGAGGTTTTGCAGACAACATTTTTGAAGAGACAATTTTGAAGCAAAGCTAGGATCTGTAGGTGACTATTTCAGAAAGTTGATTCAAGGATACTGTTTTGTGGCCATATTTCTGTTTTTATTAAAGTATTTTTGTTAAAATATTTCTATTGGATTCTCTCTGTTTCTCCACTTGGCCAATCTTATTGCACTTCACACCCTGGGCTTCAGTCATACTAAAGAACTTAAATACCCCAAATATGCGAAGGTATGTTATTGCCTTTTTCAGGCCACTAGCCCACAGAAATTCTTCTTCTTGCTTGGTGACAATTTTTGTGAAGCTTTTTAAATCCCTCATTATTAGAAGATATCTAGATCTAGATCTAGATGATACAGATAGAGATTATATATATAATCTCTATCCCATAATATTGAGTGCAGTCAGTACCACTTGTTTTTATTCTTTACCTTGACTTTATTAGTCATTTGAAAAAGTTTTACAGGTTGTTTATGACATACCCATTTTAATAAGTTGGTTACATTATATATATATATATATATATACACACACACACACACACACACACACACACACACACACACATACACATATAAACTATTTTGTTTACAAAGACATTCTAATAGCTATGCCAACTTTTAAATGATTAGTATTGCCAATCTGTAGTCTAAATCTTTACTTATAAATCTTTACATACATATATATATTTATGGAGAGAGAGAGAGAGAGATTCTCAGCACTGGCATTTTAAGTAATCAATGACTGTGTGTTGAATGAATGAATGAATGAATGAATACATGAATGTGTAAATGGTAAAACTAATAAATATTAGAATGAATGGATATTCTTGGTCGATATGATTATTTTCAATTAGAAAACCACTCTTGTTTACTTTAGCTGCTATCTCATCAGTACTCGTGGCTGTCTCCTGCCACTAATTATTACGCAAGTAATACCAGCCTTTAAAATCCATGGACTAATCCTTATTGGCACTGACATTTTCATACTTTGATCCCACACCACTTTGCTATTTTACTGTGGCCAAGAGTTTCAAAGCTTGGACTGAAGGTAGTTGAACCTTTATACACACAGAGCTGATCTGTGTCCTAAAGGTACAAATCTGGTTTTTTGTGCAGGGCGCATTTCACATTTAGCTTACTAAGGTCCCATAATATTGAGTGCAGTCAGTACTACTTATTTTTATTCTTTACCTCGACTTTATTAGTCATTTGAAAAAGTTTTATGAGTTGTTTATGACATGCCCATTTTAATAAGTTGGTTACATACACACACACACACACACACACACACACACGTATAAATTATTTTGTTTACAAAGGCATTCTAACAGCTATGCCAACTTTTAAATGACTAGCAGTGCCAATCTGCAGTTTAAATCTTTACTTTTATCAACTCATTTACTTCTCACCATAACTCTATTATGTAGATTCTGTTAATACTCCCATTTAACAGATACAAAGACAGAGAGATTAAGGAACTTGACCAAGTTCACATGGCAGAGCCTTGGTTTCAATGCAGAGAACTTGACTCCAAAGCTTGTGCTCTTAGTCACTTTCCTATTCTAAAGAAACATACTAAAAATTAGTTTTACTTTTCAGAGTTGTCCTGTAGGAAGGTAACACTTATTCAAATGATTCTGTTTCCCCACAACATTAAGTGCATTATAGCAATTGTCTGTAGAAGTGGTTTGTTGATCTCAGATGCATTATAATCTATAGACTCAGCTGTAAAATTCATTCTCTTCCTTCCCTATTCTTTCTTTCTGCTCTTCTCAGCTTGGTTGTGCTCCTTTCCTTAACTCTGATTTTTGGCTAAAAGCCAACAGATGTTCTGAGAGTATGATTGGGCTATAACCTAGGGCCAGTAGTCTCACTCCTTCCTAATAACCCAAGAGGAAGTGATGAAGGGCCACTTTGAGAGCAGAGCCTAGAGATTCTTAAGCAGAATCCTTCAGGAATCAGACTTAGATTGCCTATTGCTCCTTTCCTTTCTATGTGTGGTAAATTGACACCAGGTCCACCCCTTTTATGGGCCAGACATGAGTTTTGTTGTGGCTCCTGGGTAGCCATCCACCACTTCTCTTTCCATTATCTTCATGCTCATTTGGCACAATATCCACCTCCTTCTCCCCCTCTGGAAAAGGACACTGGAGCACTCAGGAGAGGGACCTGGAGGATCTTGAGCATAGTTTCATGGAGTGATCTCAGGAATATTTGGGAAGGAAATTCCAGGGTCCTGAGTGTCTCACATGTCATCTAATTGGGAAGTTGGACCTCCTACTGAGCTTGTCCCCTGAGCCCGCCCAATGAACTCTGTATACCTTGGGAAGAGGAGAGTGGAAAGAGGGTCATAGTGAGGACCTTCAAAGACCAGGACCCAGGGCAGGCGCCATGTTTGATCAAGTCCAAGGGAAGAATGAGCTCTGAAAGCAAAGCCTGTGAGACAGGAACACAGAGGAGGTGTGCGGGAGTGAGGGATAAGAAAATAGCAAGACCAGCATTTTAGTAAGACAACATATTCTTCATTATTAGGATAGACTGTACTTAAAGTTTATGTTTTTAAACATCTTAAATTACTCTTTTATGTTTTAAACACCATAAATATGAATATGAACAATGCAAAAAAATAATGTAAATGCCACTGAATGTAGGTAAACTAAAATTGCTGAATAGTGTAATTTTCACACCAAGCTACTGTCTCAAAATAACCACATTTCACAATTATACACACACAGATGCACAACAAATACAATATCTCTCCCCTCAAAAAAAAATAATCTTGGTTTGTTTTGAAAGAAATTATATATTCTGTATAGCCTGCAGCTACCTAATCACTCTGGGACTGGTTTAGCTGAGTGACAGTCACTGAATATGTCCACAGCTTATATAGTGACAGGAGCAATTTACCTGTACTTTTCTTATTTAATTAAATAGTAATCAGTGAGTGGTAATTTAGACACCATATATATGAGTGTATGAGAAAGTATGACAGCATGATTTTCTAAATTCTGAATGTTAATCATATTTACGGCACTTGCTAAATTTCTAGGTTTCCAGGCACTTAGTTAGGCCTGCTGTTGAACTCAAAGAATTTATAGCTCTAAGGCACATATAGATTTGTTAAAGGGACACATTAAATCCATAGACATGTAAGTCATTCAGTATGTAAATATTACTTTTTCTAACTATTGGGACATGATTTCTTCACAATATTTTCTATTTTGACTCTGAATGCTACAATAATGGCAAGTTGGCTAAGAAACAGTTTGCTCCTCTTAACCAATTTTATCGGTTTTGTTATTAAAAACAAACATCTTTCTTTAAAAATGATTGAAAGTGCACAGTCTGAAAAAACACTTTTAAAATAGCACATTAAAACAAGTCTTTCACTACAAACTAGATAGTTTTAACCAGATGAGATTTTATCTGATTTTCTTTAGAAAATGTATATATTCATCAGCCATTATCATAACATCAGGTTTAGCAAATCTTGTTATTTAAATAATTTCAGTTATAAATTCCAGTTTCCTCCTCTTATGTAAATAGCTTCAAAATTTCTTTGGAGCAGAAGCTCTCCAAATATGGTCTCAGCCTAGAGGTGATATTTTTTTTTTACTGAAAGATTTTTTTTTTAGTTATACTAACTCTCCAATGTAAAAATCCATGAAAACCCAGTGAAAAAGAGAATCTGAGAAATTCTTTCACTTTGATAAATCTGAAATGTTGGAACTTACAAGTTTAAAAATTTCCCTGGGGCACTGTAAGAAAACTGACAGGAGATAAGTTTGAAAAGAATGTTATAACATTTAGAAGTTATAAATAAATTAAACAACATAGGTCATTGCATAAATGAGCATTAACTATTTCCATCAGGCTTGAAATTTTCATGACCTACATTTCTTCATATTATATTATGAGGTCTATATTCATTCCCAGAGCTTTTTTTTTTTTTTTTTTTTTTTTGATTGCTACTAAAGCTGTGTGGAAAAGAGGTGAAGCAAGAGAAGGTTAATGAGGGTGATAGAGAAGGGCTATGCTCCTACCACCTTTCATTCATGACCCATTTCAAGGAAGGGGCTCCTTCTTCCAAGACTGACAATCAGGCACCTTGCATCACTCAAAACTGAAGCCACATTCGATTAAAGTAAGAATGAGACATTTCATATATAGCAAAGGAGGCCAAATCCTTTGAAGTGTAAATGTATTTCTCCATTCTAGGTAATGATAAAAGTGATGATGCAGTTTCCAGCCATCAACTTACTAAACGTCACTATTTTCCATTCCTTTTAAATAGCCTATTTAAAGATGTTTTGTTCTGTAAAATTGTCCATGGCATTCACTTTCAGATTAAATTCTAACTGATTTTTGTAAAAATTTCAAATGAAGAGCCAGGTAACAACCAAACAACTCAAATTGCCATGTGACTTACATTTAACTAAAACATTCCAATGCAAATGTATCTTTAAGCCAGGAAAGCTATACAAATAATGATTATATTTATTTTAATCTTTGTGTCCTTCCTTGGGGTGAAAAAGTGTTGGAACAAATATATTGGATACACATTTATTGAATGGACGATGGAATAATCTTTTAAAGATAGTAACTAATAAATCCTATGGCAAAGAACAAAGCAGAGCCAAAACATGCAAAGTGTAATGTTCAGTTTCAGAATAACAAACTTATTGAAACTTAAGTAAGTCATCTACTACCACTCATAGACTGTATTTTCTCCTCTGCTCCTGACAACTCCCAATTTTATATCATTTGCAAATTCAATTAGCCTGCTCTTTACTCCTGTCACATAACCATCTGACCTCCTCTGTCTTTCTGCTCCATTTCACCCTTCTATCCCCATAGACTCTCCAAGAACAGAGGAATACATTTTATAAGTCCTATTTATCTTTGCTTCCTATTTTCTCTGCTGCGTTCATTGGAGAAAAATTAAGAGAACAAATAGTTATGCACATTTTGGTGTATGAAGAGAAAATCTCTGGAATGATTTGTCTTTCTCATTATTATTACCGAATCTAAGCAATAATTCAATAAATTCATACATGATTAATTTTACACAACATATCTGTGTGTATTTATTATGTATTTTTATTATCTACAAATGGCTTACCACTTCTAATTGCCATGTAGGGAATTTATGCTACATACTTGTGACATCAAATTCATATTGTGTATCTCAGAGTGGACAGCAAAAATAAATTTGTCTTGGATACTAAGCTACCTGTGTGGTTACAGGCACAAATATTATCATTAAATAAAAAGGTATTTATGTGTCGGCATTGACCTTTTAATTAAATGGATATAGCCAGAGTCAATCATCTATTGACAGGTATTTACATAGCAAGTAATTATAGGGTAAAGAGATTATTTCGGTTATAAAATCAGAGGGCAAGTCATACAAACTTTAGAAATAGAGCAGCCAAGAAATCTGTAAGAACATGTAATTGCTATGTTTTTAACAGGCATTTACCAAAGAAAACTAAATTCTTACGGTAAGTAATATTGTCAAGTGACTTGTAATTGAGGGCATTAGTATGGTTTTATTTTCTTAGTGATTAGGAGTCTGAAATCTCTAATAACATTAACTTTCTCACTAATGTGTGAAAGAATTTCATAGCATATCTGCCTAAAAGTTTTTGTACAACTACTCTCCTCTGCTCTATTGTTAGGAAGTTAGATTATTTCAAAGGTGTCGGAGCCAGGTGGGGGGTGGGGGGAGGAGTTGCAGAGGGATCATCTTGCTCCTGCTAATTTTAACCTCAAGGGCAGTACTTTATACCTTTAATGCCCTAGAACTAGTATATCTTAGAATTCTATGTGCAATATTGACAAAAGACAGTGATAAAACTATGGAAAATCATTACAACATAATTTCAGGCGTAGTAGTTTGCATGTTTTTTTGGCTTAGATATTGCTGAAATATGAGGGGGAGTGTCAACTGATCTGGGCATTAAATGAGAAAGTTCTACCCAACTCCACGAGTAGAATTAACCAGGAGACTGGGAAGATGAGAATAGCATGAATGGAAATGAAAAAGAAACTCAAACTCAAAATAAGCCTTCATTAAATAATGGTATATATATATATATATATATATATATATATATATATATATATATATATATATAGTTGTTTAAATAATGCCATCTTTTACCTGTCATTTGGAGAGGTAGAAGAGTCTTTAGTTAACATAAGTAAACAAATTCAAATAATTGTGGTTCAAGATGGAAGCAGGGTCAATAAGAATTCAAAGGAGAAAACTTACTGTGATCAGATCTCCCAAGTTTACTGGCACTTCCAAGAACTAAATAATAACCACAAGAAATGGAACAGATAATTTTGAGTACTTGCTAAGTGACAAATTTAGACTACTTCGAATCTTTTAACTTATCAACCTTTTTATACAAATGAGGAAACTAAAGCAGAGATGGAATTCGCAGTTTTGGGGAACTTTATCCTTATGCTAAACTTCAGTGTTTCTGCTTCTAGGAGTTTCAGTTTCACAGAAACCAATAGCTTTCGCCCTTGCTGAATCTTTTTATTTTTTTCATTATGTTTACTCTAGGAAGCCAATTTGCAGAAAATAAAGTTTGGTATTAATCTGGTTTCATACACTGAGGAAAGGCAGAGAGAAAAATATGCATTTAGCTATAAAAAAATACACACACAATACATTGTTAAAAGTAACACTGCCCTCCCTTTTTTTCCATCTTCCTTGCTTAAACACTCCTCATAAAAATGGTATTTCTTGGCAAGAAAAATCATTTTTCCTTTATGTCAGAGTCACTGTTAAGTTCACATTTGTGTTTGCAAGTTCTGTTTCCAACTTTCCACTCAGTTCTATCCCCTACAGCAAGAAGAAAATCATGGAATTTGCATATTGTGCTTATAAAGTAGAGTAGCTGTCTCAGAGAGAAGCACTGAGGGGTTAGAAATCATGAATATACACACACATTGTCGCAGAATCCTAATCCGACATATTCGTCCTCTACTTTTATATATTTTTCTGCTTTCAATTAAGATGCCTTATTAAATAGCATTCAAACATGTGAAAGCAAAGACAGAGCCTGACAGAATTTCAACAGGTTCTGTGCATTCATACTGTATGTCACCTCTTAATTAGCAACCAAAATGCAATGAACAGATTGTACAGTTTACCATCCTAGCCCAGCTCCTACACTTGCTATTTGTGCGTATACAGCATATTTAAAGAGTCCCCCCCTCCACACCCCCCAGAGGGATTTTCATACTTGTTCCATCCGTGGAACACAACCACCACCAACTAAATGCCACTTCATGGATGCCTTAGCCTGCAGCAGCAGCTGGCATTACCAAGCAGTTGAAAGGACATTTTAATCTCCTGTTTAATGCATTTTTCTCCACCTGGGATAAGCAGCCAAAATTGCTGTTAGCAAAAAATGCCTTAGTCATTAACTGAAAGTGCCTTTTTTTAAAAGTGTTCCATTACTCCCCTACTGGGAAATTTCAGACTTTATTAGCATTTTTTGAATTTGTATTAGTAGTACCTGAGTGGTAAAATGGTAATGGATGAACACTTAGCTATTTTCCACAGATTTTGCTTGTGGGCTCTCTTTGGACAGAAGCAAAAAAAAAGAGAAAGGGTTAATATATTGCATCTTCATTTAGCTCTTTAGGATTGAAGGCCCCAGTCAGAGGAATCATCTTAATTTTCTATTATGCTATCCCTGCAGAAGCTCAAAAGAATGAATTTAGAGGCTTTTTTTTTTTTTTTAACTTAAGGGCAACTAAGAAGATATTAGCTCTCTTTAAATGCAAGTTTTGTGTATTTAAACCATATGCATGCTGAGCTGGTATTACCTTGCTTTGGTGATCAGCCTGCATTGAATTCATGCTGCAAGAAAATAGAAATCCTACCATCGAAATACTTGCTGTTAGTGAAAGGGTTGGTCTGTCATTTTGGCACAAGACACATTACTCTGAGATATAAGAACTATTCAGGCAATGATTTGAATCAAACATAATTTAGATTAAGATTCAGTCGCAGTTTTGTTTGTTTTATTTTGTGTCTGCTGAACAGCCACCTGAATTTTAGAAATCTGAAATATCAGGTAAGCCTGACACAGTTGTGATTTGTTCAGTTTAGTTTCTGTGAGAACTGTACTCATTAGTTATGGGCTAAAGTAAATAAATACACAAATGTAATAAAGCCACTTGGGTCTCAGATTGGAATATATTGAAATCTACCAAAATACTTGACTGTCTAGTAAAACTGAAGAGGAAAAATAGAAGGTTGAAACACATTTAAAAGTAATGTAGCCAGTATTTCTTGCTTTATTATCATAATCAACCAATTGAGCAATATATTGTCATTGTATTTAACTGGCTCAGAGACTTTCTGCTTGAAGTTTTACTTCTGCTGTTTTCTGGTTTGGTAACAGAGTAAGCAAACCTCCTTTGATATGCAGAAACTATGGTTCCCTTAAGGTAGAAATGAAAATGCAGTCCTTTTCTAATAAACCGTGAAGGCAGCAGTGATAAAGAAAGACTATTGGATTTAACAGGGATTAAGGCTAACAAGGCCCAAGTCCCCAAGGATGTGTTTTCTGGAGAAGTATGAGACAATAGGGCACTAGGCCTGACTTAGAGAATACATAGGAAATATAATGGGAAGAGAAATGATTAGGCATTTTCTAAAATTGCTCCTTATTATCTGAATACTTAGAAATAATAATTAAGATAACATTGAAAGCCACAAAACAGTAGCTTTCTAGTGGCTTGGCATAAATATTCTGTATCAATTAACCATATCCTTATTATGTCCCAGCCTCTAAACCTTACCAAAAGAGTAAGCAGCTCACATGTGGGGAACAACTGCGAATGGCCAGTTTGGCTAGCTTATTAGAACATAGAGGTATGTATGAGGATAGATAGATAGTCAAATAGATGATTGATGAAAAAGATGATAGATAGATAGATAGATAGATAGATAGAAAGATAGATAGATAGATAGATAAATGATAGACAAATTCCATTGAGGTGTTAATCTTCTGAGTAAATCATCAGCAAATCTGATTGCATCTGTTATGCAATACGGCTTCATTGTACACTATTCAAAATTTTAATAGAGATTTTGAGAGCATGCAATATTACTTCTCTTTTAAAATCTAATTTAAAAGCCTCTATAGTTAGAATATCATAAACACATTGTGGACTTTGGAGTGGAAGTCCATGAAATACTCTTGCATAGACTCCAAAGTCACCCTCAAATTCTATACTCAACTACGTGGGTGTTTTCCAAGTTTTTAACTCATAAATTCCTTTCAGAGGAGATGTAATTTCAAGGCACCCTCTTATTATTTTTAAAAATTCCTTTATAATTTTATGCATATATGGAATGTGACAATATTATTTTAAGTAGATTTTTAAAAAATTTGTAATAGCATATTTAAAAAGATTGTATTTTCATAATCTGGTAAATTTTATAGCATTTAAAGATAAAGCTTGACCTTTCCTACTTAATTTATTCATTATATTTAATTAACTTAGTTTTGTTATGAAAAAAATCTTAATTTTAAACCAATTTATATAATGACATCACATTTGAATTGGGAGACTGAATATCTATTTGCATGTAGCTTGAAAGATAACAATTTTTCAATCATAATAGACAAAAATTTTTAACTGAATTAATATTTTGAATTTTCGTAGCTTCCATTAAAAACTTTTTAAAAGATAATTTTTGTGTTCTTCTCCCTCTAAATTACTACTTAAAAAGAGTTTAGATTGTTTACAAGCATATGCCCACAAATGACACATAATGGATATAGACAGTCTCCTTTTCAGTAAATAAAAATACAAATCA
Organism: Eidolon dupreanum; assembly: GCA_028627145.1. NCBI lineage: Eukaryota > Metazoa > Chordata > Mammalia > Chiroptera > Pteropodidae > Eidolon > Eidolon dupreanum. Next base: position 54,021,325 of record CM053501.1, on the reverse strand, counting down.
GGCATACTTATCACTGTTTTATTTTTTTAACACTGCATTTTGTAGGACCAGAGATAGCTTGATTCCAATCAAGATAAAAGCAATTTAGAATTATGATCATATGAAAGCAACTGAAGAACCTAACAATTTTATAGGTTTATATTCTTCTTAATCATCTTTGTTTCATCACGGTTTTTTTTTTTTTTTTTTGGTCTTTTACCAACATTACATTAAACATGAAAAAAAACAGCATATGACTAGAGATAAAAATTTGTAATTATATAATGCTCAACTATCATAATTCCTAGGGATTTTGTTAATTAATAAAATGAATGTGTCATGACATCACTTGCCACTTAGTTGATACACCCTAGAATCTGTGCAAACTAGTTTATTTCAGAGGGAGAAAATATTTAAGTAACAGTTATCAATTTGAAACTTTAAATGGAAACAAATGTCATTATTACTATTAACTGTGGCTTCATATTTGTATTATGCTAACATTCCTGAAAATTTCTGAGATCTTAAGTTCAAGGAATTTAAAATCCCCTAAGAGATGATAGAGGTTATCATACTCTATCATCCCCAGAGTCACATTCCAGGCAGAACACAAGACTGGGTAAACCACAGAATTATCTCACAGGAATACTCTATAATTCATCTATTCAACATATCCATTATGTATTAAGCCAGTTAGTAGGCTAGGATTTGAGGAGACAAGATAGAATTCCAGTTTTCAAGCAACTCACTAGCTAATTAGGTCATTAAAACATAAACAAATATGAGTAATACAGTTCTACTAAGGATTATAACAGAAGTAGTAACTACTGGATGAAGGCAAAAGGTATAAAGAAATGGTAAACTGAGCAGGGCACGATTAAGGAAATACTCACAAAGTTACACCTGAAATATACCTTCAAGTTTAAGCAGAAGTTCATCGGTCAACACTAGAAGGAAAAGGACATTTCAACACAGAGAATGACACACACAAAGCAGACCATGGCCATTTCAGAAGTTCTTTGAGTAAGGCTGCAACTGAAATATAATATTTTTTCATCAAAACAGACAAAAATTCTTAGCTGAACTAATATTTTGGATTTATGTGTAAGAGTAAAAGTAAACAAATTAGAAGACATGGTCTATCAAACAAAAAATTTGGATTTTATATATAGGTAATGGGAAGATATTGAAGAATTTCAGACCAGATCTTTGGAAACATGGCAGAGTAAGAGATGGCCCCAGATCTCTCCCTTTGAAACAACAATAAGCTGAATATCTAAAACTCAACAAAAAACACCCAAACTGCACACCAGCACATCTGAGCATGGGGTCTGCACGTAAGACCTACCACAGGTCAGAATCTCATGTGTCAGGTGGTGGACTGGGAGAAATAAAGAAGCTGCTTCTCACAGCCACTAGAACTCCTTGTAGAAGAAGAGGGAGGGAAGAAGAAGCAGAAAGTTCTCTGAACATTCCTGCCTGGGAAAGCTGTGAGCTCCCTGCAGCCGGCCAGTGGCAGGGCCCAGTAATCAGGGCAGAAAGTAGAGAAGCGGGACAGCAGAAAAAGAACAGCTGATTTGTACTGACCATAGTTACAAATCTGAGGCCACAGCGCCCAAACCTCAACCCAGAGGGCCATTCTTCCCATACCCTCCAAGACCAATCACCACGGAAGGCCAGGGGAATCTTAGCAAATACTACAGAAACTGTTGCTAACACTGACAGGGACTGAAATTGAGGGTAGCGAGTGTGATTAAATATCTATCAGAAAATAAAAAGGCATTTTTAAGGCTTTATATAAAGTAGGGATCCAAGGGGTTTATGCTACCTACTGGAAACCAAAAGAAAAGTGGCTTTTTTTGCAGCAGGCTAAAGAGAGACCTTTATATAATAAATCTTCTTTCTGAAATAACAGCTGAATACTCTTCCATTAATGCCTAGGCACAGAAATAGTCCATTAAGCACCATGAACAGCCAAGGTGACAAGATATCTCAGAAAGAAAGAGAAAAACCTCCAGAAAATATGTTTACAGACATAGAAATATGCAATTTAAATAACAGAGAATTCAGGATGGTATATCTGGAAAAATTCAGTGAATTCTGAAATGAATCATATCAACAATTTCAGGAATTGAAAAAACACCTAGATGAGCATAATAAGAATAATGGGCATTATTGAAGGCAAGGAAAAGGAGCAAGAACTAGAAAGCATTTTCAGACAAATAGTTGACGAGAATTTCCCAAATCTAAGGAATGAGCTGGAACTTGGAATTCGAGAAGTCAACAGAACACTCAGTTATCTCAACCCAAAAAGGCCTCACCAATACACATTGTATTAAAGTTATCAAAATCAAAGACTAAGATAGAATTCTCAGGGCAACCAGAAACAAGAAAATGGTAACTTACAAAGGAAAACCCATTAGATTATCCTCGGACTTCTCAGCACAAAGCTTACAAACCAGAAAGGAATGGAATCAAATATTTAAACTATTAAGTGAAAGGAACTGCCAGCCTAGAATAATGTATCCAGCGAA